>CM076575.1:14246872-14805979 GCA_034641835.2 Pinus albicaulis
GACCCTAAGGCAAGTGATCGGTATGGAGGCTAGAATGCAAGATGCAACGGAAAGTGATTTCCCTAACTTATATGCCAGTGAAGATCATATACCTGCCGTGAAGAGTCGGAAATCATGGATAAAAAACCGGGAAAAATCTCAAAATCGTCAAAATGTACCTGAAAACATACCAAACTGGGCACTTCCAAGCAATCGAGTTATACAGCTTAAGGTAGGTCGAAAATATAAGCATAAGGAATTTTTGCAAAAATTTTCAACTTTTTAGCTATAAATAGACAAATTACCTCTCATTTGGTTCATTATTGCATAGCTGATTTGGAAAAAGTGCTCTGGAGCAAAAAATTTCTTTCGTCAAATCAGGAACAACCGACCGTCGGAACTCAGCGAAACTTCAGGTAGGCTCCTTAATCATCCTGTTTATTCATTTTGTCCATTTGGAAATTAAAATTAAGTGATTTTTAGCTTTAAAACCCTTGCTAAAATATGCGGACTTGCGCATACGCGGGTTCATTAAAGGAAACTCGCGTATACACGCGACTGTGCAAAAGAAAAACCGCGTATGCGCAGGTCCGAAACTTAAAAAGCGTGGCTAATGCATAATTTGATGAATTTTCTCAGGATGACCATCTCATGGAGGGAACGTGAGCATAGCGCAATAGACCAAGAGGTCATGCAAGATCGCGCAGCGCAAAATATCCTCCGAAATTGCGGATTGTTCAAATTCTTTAAAATGCCAAATATGAAAAGCAATGTGCGGTTGCTAGAAATGCTCGTAAATTACTAGGAACCAGATCAGGATTGCTTCATTATTGATCAGATGCCACTACGCATTGAAGTGGAAGACATATATTTCATTACTGGACTCTCCCGGAGGGGAGAACCAGTAGACTTGCACGGGAAGCCCCTAGGAGGGTTAACCGTGGAAGACTATGTCCACGTATATTGCGTAGGTGGTTCCAAAAAGGTTGGAACGCAGATTGCCATTAAAGATATCAGGGATTTGCACATGAAAATCCTCCTTTTCACCATCAGCAGAGTGGCAGGATCTGCCTCACTACATTAGGCGTCTAGGACGCAAATGAGCATAGTTGTAGAGTGTTTGACTCATGTTTATGATTGGTGCACAGCCCTTCTACTGAACATGAAACAACAGCTGACCTCTATTCGCCAAGTGAAGACCAAACACTTTGGCTACGGTACAATTTTGACAACATTCTTCTTTGAGAAGATTCCAACTTTGAGACCCAGAATCATCTCGACTATCAGTAGCCCACGGGACCCAAGAATTGCCCGTTGGGCAGACATGATGAAGAGACTGGGGGGTAGTGAGGTACCCCGAACCACATGGGACGATGAGTTCTTCCTTTGGTGGGGAGAACAAATCATCGCAGTGGACGACTATCCCTATTCCGGGATGGACTTTCGTGGAGATCCGGATCTAGTTCTTCCACTTGGCACAGCATGGGGAGCAGTCGGTAAGTTTTGCAAAAAATTTTGACTTATATGATTTTTTGGATTTTTTCAAATATGTATGAAAAAATGAAAAAACAAACATGTTTTTGATTGGATTCATAATGACTGACAATTAAAAAATGATCATGTTTCAGATGTTGGACCAGTTCGTCCTGAGGGCCTACCGCGCCATAAGCGCCGCAGAGGCGAAGCGGATACTGTGGATTCATATAGGACTCTCCAGGCCGTGCAGAGAAACTTGGAGGGATTAACCCACCAAATCCCTATGGCTGTTGTGGAGGATCTACCTGAAGCCATCCAGAGACGGGTGGTAGGAGTACCCCGAGACTGGGTTAGACTATTCCGCCGAGTTGGCACTGCAGTTATGTTCTATAGGAACACGAATTCTGGGCAGGGACCTCAGGAGTAGACAGATTATATGTATTAGATGACTGTATATTCTTTTTTGAGACTGAACATGATGGGGCATAAGCCCAAGTTTTGTACGAGATTATGGATCCAAATTTTGTAAAGTTTTTTGACACTCCGATGATATATATACAGCGATATTTGATGTGATGTGATAAATGTATCAAATGCATGATGTTTTTGATGATAAAAATTTATTGTATGGAATGATTAATGTGCCAATCTAATGCTTGATTAGCTAATGAGTCAGCAAACCAATTGTCAGCTCGAGGAATATGAATGAATGTTAAAAATTGAAATGACCTTTGTAACAAACGTACCCTCAAGAACAATCGTAATAAAAAAGGATCTCGTACCCGATAAGTGTTGTTCAACTGCGACACCACCAGCTGAGAGTCCAAGAAAACTACCAACGAATCAACACCCAAAGATATTGCTTCCGAGAGTAGATGAATGACTGCAGTGTATTCTGCTACATTATTGGAAGCAGGACCAATGCAGACCCCTCTTGATACCAACAGCTGACCGGAAGGATAATGAAGCACCCAAGCCGTGGAAGCTAAGTTCCGGGCGTGTCTACTAGCACCATCGGCGAAACCAAAATGACTCATGACATCCAACACAACCTGCCAAAGCAGATCAAAAAACATCACCGCCTCATCAAAGATCGAAAATCAATCAGATATGTACAAAGCAAATAACTACTATATACAAAAGCAAGATGCCAGGCCAAAGCCTAGGCATAATACTTCTTCAAATAGAGCCCGTTTCGAGGCTCCGGCAACTCGTTCCCTTCGAAGTCAACCAAGGTATACGCTCCTTTCTTAAGGACGTTTTTAACGATATAGGGGCCATACCACATCAATTTAAACTTTCCTGCCCCCAGGGCATCCTTTTCTTGGGCATAGACCAAAACAAGGTCGCCTTCCGAAAAGACCCTAGGCTTGACCGCCTTATCATACTGAATCTTTACTCGGTTTTTATGCGCTTCATTCATTGTGGCGGCATCTCGATGCTGCTCATCGAGATGTTCCAGATGAAGAAGCCGTTCTGCCAGACTGGAAGTGTCAGGAAGAATTTCAACAGCTAATTTAAGAGAAGGAATCTCGCATTCAATAGGAAATACGGATTCCACCCCGTGGACTAACTGAAACAGAGTAAAGCCAGTTGCAGTTTTCACTGACGTCCTGTATGCCCAAAGTGCAGGATATAGCATAATATGCCAGTTGGATCTATGTTTATCAATTGTCCTTTGAAGAATTGTCTTCAAGGATTTATTCACGGCTTCCACTTGCCCATTGGCCTAAGGATAATATGGAGATGAATGCTCCTGCCGGAAACCCAATTTGAGAGCCAACTCAGCCATCATACTATTCTAAAAATGACTGCCATGGTCAGTGACAATCTCTCTAGGTATACCAAAACGAGCGATAACTTGGTTGAAAAGGAACAAAGCTGCAGTCTCACCATCGTTCCCAAAAGTAGGCATAGCCTTGACCCACTTCGTAAAGTAGTCTACTGCTACGATAATTTACTTGTGACCTTTTGCCGAAGGCGGGTTACAAGTAGTATAATCCATACCCCACTTTGTGAAGGGGCCGACAGTAACGACTGGAAAAAGCGGAGCTGGATGAGCGCGCATTTTTCGAGTATAAACCTGACACGGATGACACTTCTTGACCGATTCAATACAATCTTTGAAAATCGAGGGCCAAAAGTATCCAGCATGCAAAATATTTTGGGCTGTAGCAAGCCCAGATAAATGACCCCCACAAGCTCCACTGTGAGAATCATTAAGCACAGCCTCAGCTTCTTCGAAAGTTAAGCATCGTCTTAGGATTGAATCAACCCCTCGATGGTACAAAGCATCACCAATAATCAGATAATTCTTGGCCAAGTGACGCAGTTTACGACGCTCATCTTTCGAAAAAGTAGAGGGAAACTTCGCAGTCTGGAGATACACAATGATATCCCCATACCAAGGATCCTGTGGAGAGATCAGAAACAAGTGTTCGTCCGGAAAGGAATCATCATAGATCATCTCCTCTTCACAGGGCAACTCGGAGATCAATTCCGCAAAAACTAATGACTTCTTGGATTTGGCAGACATGAACTCGAGATCAAATTCCTGTAGAATCACAATCCATCTATTATATTTGCCCCCAATCACTCGCCTGCTGAGGACAAACTGAAATGGATTGGCAGCTGCCAAGACATAAGTTTTGCGAAGAATAATGTAATGCCGGAGTCGCTGCACAGCATGAACTGCTGCTAAGGCTAACTTTTCTATCGGAGTGTATCACAGTTCAGGTCCTACCAGTCCTCGACTAAGGTAGTAAATAACATGCTCAGCAAGAGCATCATCCTCCTGAACCAGAACCATACCAATGGTAGATTCTGCTGTAGCCAGATACAAAAGAAAATCTCTGCTATAATCAGGTGGACTCAGTAAAGGAGCAGAGGTCAATGCCTTTTTCAAGGCATTGAATGAGCGTTGAGCGTAGTCATCCCAAAGAAAAGGAACTCCTTTCTTCAACAGTCTCATATATCCCTTTGTAATCTCAGCATAGTTGACGATAAACCTCCGAAGAAAATTAGACTTCCCTTGGAGACTTTGAAGCTGACGGATTGAAGACTGGGGAGGCAACCGAGGTATTGCCTCAACCTTGAAGGGATCTACCCTTATCCCTTCCCTAGACACAATAAATCCCAACAGCCGACCGGATGTAACCGCGAAAGCGCACTTGTTCGGATTCAATCGAATTTTATAAAAACAACATCTTTCAAATATTTGCCGGAGGTGACCAGGATGATCCATCCTCTTTCGAGAATGAGCAGCTAGATCATCTAAGTATGCCTCGATAATCTTCTTGATGTCGTGGAAGGCGTAAGACATGGCCCGCTGAAAGGTAGCCCCAGCATTTTTAAGGCCAAAAGGCATTTTCTTGTATGCAAACGTACCCTAGGGACAAATAAATGCAGTCTTATGTTGATCTTCAGGACGGATAGTAATTTGATTATATCCAGAAAAACCGTCCATGAAGGAGAAAATCTCGTTACCGGCACACTCGTCAATGATTTGATCGATGAATGGTGTGGGGTAATTGTCTTTAGGACATGCCTTATTTAGGTCTCTGAAATCGATGCACACTCAAATCGTTCCTTGCTTTTTATCTACTGGAACGGGGTTTGAAACCCATTCGGTCAGAGGAACTGGGAAAATGAATCCCGCCTTAAGCAGCTTTTCAACTTCAGCTTTGATAGCTGCTGCCTTCCTAGGATTGACCGGACGAAGCTTTTGCCTGACCGGCTTAGCGTTTTCATACGTCTTGATCTCATGCTGAACGATAGATGGGTCTATGCCAGGCATTTCCTCATAAGACCAAGAAAATACATCCCTATACTCTTTGAAGAGCTCGGTATAGATTTGAACCTCTTCACGGGAACATTCAGCTCCAATGAAGACATTCTCGATAATATTGGGATCCCTGGAAATGTTCACCTGGATAGTAGGAGAGATCACAGCCATGTTCCCTTCAGCATAAACCTGTGCTAGTGCTAAAGGGCTCAAGACTGGGTGAACAGGTCCAGGAGACTGAGGACTTGGAAAACTAGTTTCAACTTCACTCAAGTCAGGTAGGAAGTAAGACCGATGATGCAAGTCATCCCACGGTCTATCTATACCAGTCATGGATTCCAGGATTGCCTCTTCAGATGGAAGAGTGGTATCAAGGCAATCCTGGGCCGAAGAAGAACTAATTGTCCAAGCCAGGGCCACATCACCATCCAACTCTTCCGGTGAAAGAGGAGCTGGAGTAGATTCTGCAATGTCAACAATAGACTGATATGCAATCTCAGCTGCAGAAATCGGAAATGCCATTCCACCCACTTGACCTTCCGCTAATGTGGCAGTAGGGGAAGGTAAGGTCCAAGGGTCCGAAAAATAATGAGTTCGAAAGAACTCTCTTCGAAGGGGAACCTTGGAGGATGAAATAGCATTAATATGCACAGTAGGAGGAGGAATATCGAAAGTACCCATCAGGGAAGAATACATTCCAACTCCTAGATTCTCAACAGGCGCCTTAGTATTGTCCAACTTAGGAATAGATGAGTTAGAAGGCGCATTCAGGTCTACAGGAGGACAGTCCAGTTGATCCACCGTAACTATCCTCCCTTCGTGGGGGAAACATACTATTCGAAATAATGAGGATGCAATGGCATCCATCTCATATATCCAGTTCCTCCCCAACAGAAGGTTGTAGTCCAAGGCTGCATCCACTACCTCAACCTCTATGTTAACGATTTTGGCCCCAACACAGATGGGCAAAGCTGGGACAATACCATGGGGTCTGTGAGAATGACCATCGAACGCAGTAAGAACAGTGCTAGATGGAACAGCTTTGGGAGATCCAAGTGTCTTCCAGCATGCGAGAGACATGACGCATGTAGAAGCACCCTCATCAACAACCGTTCGAAAGATGTTACACTTCCGATACGACGATTTAATATGGAAAGCCATGTGATGAGGAAGTCTCTTCTTAAAATTATTCATATCAAAAGTAATCAGAAGAGAATTTTTCGGATCAATAGCCCCAATGGCAGTGAGCAAAGCACTGCGCTGAGCCAGACAAGACTGGAGTACCTCTAAAGATGACATAGCACAAGGACTTTGCGCCAGATCTTCTACAATCGAGTAGTTCTGGGCAGCCCTCATGTTCGGATTAATCGTTGACCGCTTAGAAGATGCTTTTGGCATCCGAGGCATAGACTCAATAGTTGGCTTCGTAATGTGAAGCGGCTCAGTAGCATCAGGAACTTCCTTAGCTTTCGAAGATTCCTCTCCGCCATAATCACGGGATCTCGTAGTGATATCCGCGTGAGCACTCATCATAAAAATGTTCGATGGAATTTCCCCTTCCTGGGTACTTCCAAAGGAAGCCCCAGGATTCTAGTTCGCGCCAACAACTAATTGCTGCCCTTGGGGAAAAGGGTTTGTTAACACAGCCTGGGAACTAGAAGAACCCTGCTGGCTTAACAAGCGCTGAGCATCTTGAATTTTAGGGAAAAGGTGTGTGAGATGGTCTCCAGCACAAAGCTTGCACGGAAACTTCACTTTCTTTTTCTCCTTTTGACCCTCACCAACACGCTCGTTGGTTTTATTTGCATTGCCCTTCCCATTCTTTCCCTTCTTCTTGTTATTTCGTCCTTTCTTCTTCCCATCGGATTGTTGATTTCCTTTGGGCTCAGAAGTTTGGACAGCATTTATGGACAAAGACTGGGAAGGTGATGAATCAGCAGGCACAGCCTGACCAGAAGGAGCAGATTGTAAAGACAACTGCTGCAATTGAGAAAGCAGGCTGGCTGCACCACTACTGACCGATCTGACAAGCCCGTCACCATGCGGACCAGGTTTAGTTTTCGATAATTCCAATTTGGAGCGAGGAGCATTGGGCAAATACTTATAAAGTACCCCAGACTGAGAATAGATCAGCTCTAACTGCTGGGCCCTAAAAATGGCCTGCTCCTCGGAAAATACCCCAGATAGGGATACATCCTTTGAAATGTCTGACTGCAGTGATTTCAAAAACCACTCGAGAAGGAATTCACCTGGAATATGAGCTTTGATAAGCCTCTTCCTTCTCCTCCATTCCTGAATGTGATCAGAAATGTGCGTTGCCTCATCCTGCTTAAAATTAGGCAGGAGTTCGGTCCCAGCCTCATATCTGACAGGCAACTGAAAATGGTTTAGAAATGTGACAGCCAGTTCTCCAAATGTGGCAAAACTGCCCCCAGTGAGCTCGATATACCATTTGGCAACATTTCCAGTTAGGGTGCGTTGAAATAATCCCAACCTAATCGAGTCATCGATCAGGGAGTTCGAAGAGCACCATAAGTGGAAAGTGGTGATGTGGTCCGCCGGATCCTCTCCATTCTTACCTTCAAAATTTGGAATGTCTGAAGGAAGTTTGGTCGGGACCGGAGGCCACCCCGGACTATAACGAATCGGGTCATTAGTCAACTTCGACAAATCTGGCAAGTTTAACGTTGCCAGAAAAGGTAAGCGAGGCGGAGCCTGAGAATTCCATCCTTGATGGGATGGATTCCCAACATTCTGAAAAGAATAGCCTGGATTTGATGAGGCACCAGGCTGCCAGAAAGGACTCATAGAAAACGGAGAAGAACCTCCTCCCCACGCCGAGTTACCAAAGCCCAGACCAGTTCCCCCTGCTGAAGTATTGATTGAAGAGGAAAGCCCCTGATAGGGGTTCCAAGCATTAGACAGAGGAGAAAAAGACTGATAAGCACTCAATGAAGGGAAAGAAGCATTCCCTTGATGACCTGCGTAAAACTGATTCCCTACCCCCGCTGTAGTAAAGACAGGATTCCATCCCGTAAAAGTAGTCGAACTTTGCCCCCCAGACCAAGGGTTGAAACTCTGGGTCTGGGACGTAAACGGAAACGACCCTAAAGAAGGATTGGAACTAGGAATATGCCCAGTCCCAAAGGGGAAACCCTAAAATGAAGCTGACCCACTAGCCATGTTAGACATGGGTGTAGATCCAGCTGAAGCAGCGGAAAAGGAAAAAGAGGGATTCCCACTAGAGGGAAACCCTGAACAGAAGGGACCAGAATGAGAAGCATGTGCCTGGGTGAAACCAGAGCCAAACATAGCAGCACTAGAAGCAATCGAAGATGAAGCAGGAGTCTGAATGCCTGCAGCACTCACGGTAGAAGCCGCGTTCCCAGTCGTGGCCATCGAAAGATAAGAATGATACGGAAGATCTGGCGGTCTCTCCGACTCTGGTCCGATGTACTGAAAAACGAACGGATAATCAGGAGGAAGAGGAGATGGACCTGTAGCAGGAGGCTCAGGTATATCTTCAATCTGAAAATCTTCTTCCTGAAGAAATAAAACTCGCGAGGTGAGTGGAACGCTCCTCTCGGAACCGACACCCGAATCAGCTACGAAACCTTCAGACCTTTGTGGAGGATCTCTCTCCACTATGTCAGACGCCACAGGGTGGTAACCACCTGCTAAATCGCTCCTATTCCTTCTCGAAGAAGGATCTGGACTCTCGAGAGATAACCCCCGGATTCTCCTCGAACGTCGAGGCGCTTGATCAGCCACTTTTATAGATTTTATAAATTAGACTCAAAAAAGTGAAAAGCTAGGCAAGCTAGGAGCAAAGAGCACTCACTGAAATAAAAATCCCTGAGATACAGACAAGCAAACAGCCTCCAAGTATTTCCGCTCCGGGTGATGAGGACCGGACACCAAAATACAGGAAAGCGAAGTATAGGACCTTCCGAAAGCAGTCTGGGATGATTAGGGCCCAGAACAACTAGCGAAGGTATCAGAAACAGTTACGCCGACCTCCAAACGACAGCCTTTGCCGGCTCAAGCACCCAAGCTTCGCAAGGGCACCCCCCAGAAGTACTGCTGAAAGTGATGCGACGTTTGCCTCAGGTACCACGGGTATTCCCCCCCGCAGTCACCTGTGTGGAACCTAGGAGTGGCAACTATGGACACCAATCCGTATCAGAAGCTGGGCGGAACGGTCTTGAGGTCAGATTCAGCTAATCGGAGGGGGGTATCCCTCTTCTCAACCTTCACTTCCCCTCGCGCTTGACTCTCGGATGAGAGCTTTCCCGGTCCACCTCACGGAGTTGGATTTCGCTCAATTAATCAACTTCTATGTTTGTTTGAGCGGCCTTGGAGATTTAACTCTCCACTCACCTATTCCAAGGCCCTACAACCTAGCTAGTTGGTGATTGACACTTAGAAAAACTTGCTAGTTGATTTTAGATTAAATCGCTTATTTTAAGGGCTGTTATGTTAAGTCACAAGGATATGGAGATGAAACGTATGGTGTTTTTGATGCAAAAGAAATTAATAAAAACTTAACTACATGCAAATGCAGTTCTTTGTCTTTCGATGAAGAGAAATCTCTATACAGGTTCTACGAGACTAAAAATTGTATTTTTTCTTTTCAAATAGCAAACTCACACTCACAAAAACTAAGAAATTGACTAAATGATTAAATGCACCTAATGCAAATCACTACAAGCATGTAAATCCTAAGATGCAAATCTCTTAAAGCAGAGTGAAATTCCCAAAAAGTCCTTCAATTTTAACTCATCTTTTGTTGTCCAGAAAGCTAATTCTTGAAATCAAGAACTCTTAAAATAAGGACACCAAAAACACTTAAAAACAAGAAGAAGAAATCAAACGATAACTCCTCCTCAAAATCAAGCCAAAAACTAAAAGCAAGAAACCTCACAAGCTTCAAAAGTTATAGCAAACGAAAATGAAAATGCAACAAAAAAAGCAAATAACAAGTGAAAATTTTTTTTAAGCCTTTGAAATGCAAAAACAAAAAGCAAAGCAAATGTTTTTTGAGCTTTTTTGTTTTATAAGGAAAGAGCTCTAAAAGGCCAAGCACAACTATCAAAATCCAAACCAAACAATACCGAATTCCAAGCACAAACTTCAACAATGCTCCCAAACCTCATAAGGCTAACTCATAGCAAGACCAATAAGAGCAACAGAAGACTAGAAAACTCAGCCACTCAGCCTAGACAAATAGTGCAGACTCGTCGCAAACAAAGACTCCAAAGAAGCAAGAAAAGCTCTTCGAAAGTTGCAACAAAACCTAGCCTATGGAACTCAAGAAAACCAATCAAAAACGAAGAAAAAATCGCAATGCGAAGCACAACACAAAGATAGGAGGGAGTCAGTGAGCAGAAGCTCTCTGCTCTGATAAAGCATAACAGCCAAGAATGCTCAGAAAGCGATCTTGGAACTCAATCCAGAAGTGCCGGCACCAGAAACAACACTTTTCCAAAAATACTAGTTTTCAATCAAATGAAAGAGAGAAAAGACATGAAACCACTCCCTTCACACTCCAGTGAGTACAGAGACACTGTAGGAACAGGTCTCCACAGCCAGAAAGGACCAAAAAGTCAAGAAACTCAAAAATTCAAAATGTGCCTAGATATACGCTACTTCGCAGTTATGCAACCAGCGTGCATACGCGTCTGTGCTAAGGGAAACTCGCGTATACACGTGTTCCTTTAGACAAACATGCGTGTATACGCGATTGTGTGCAGAAAAAAGAGCGTATGCAAAGGTAAATAATGAAAAAAAACAAAAATAACAAGCCTGGAAAAGACACCAGGACTTCAGACTGACTGCAAGAAAATAAACTGGACTGCAAATGGAAGTTAAAACTGCTGGCAACCTACCAAACAGCTGAAACAACCCAATAGGAGAATCACAAGAATGTGATCCCCAGTGGAGTCGCCAGTTCTGTTTCGAGGAATTATCACCCTAGAGGTTCGTTGGGTTACAACCTCCACAGAGCAGGGGCATGCTACTTAACAGAGACTCACACAACCATGCACGTTCAGAAAAACTAAATAGAGTAGAATGAGAAAGTTACCCGTTGGTCCTACGGTTGAAGAAGATCCCGCAGGGTTCAAACCCCCAAGAACTGTCCTTCCTTCTTAACCTGAAAGACAAGAAGAAACAAGCACAAAGGACTGGTTGTACAACATATATCTACTCTAAATGTCAGTGAGATTCATATAAAACATTAAATAAATCCTAATGAATGCTTGTATAACAAATATTCTCATACATATAAGCATACACTAACACGTTTATTTCGGGAACATCATGATACTTCTGTATTATAAATAGCATGTACAAAAGTAACGAGTGGAGAGATCACCTGATCCTTCCACGGCCTTCGCAGACCGTCGTCTGGATCCGTCCAGCCCTTGCCTCGCTAAGACTCCTTCCAAACTGGTGCATACGAGATGACATATAGGGAGATGAGCATCTCAAGGAAACAAGGGTTTCCTATAATGAACTGGGAAAGTGTAGGAGGCACGGGGAATCAGACTTGGATAGGGAATACCAACAAAGTATAATATCAATAATTCTCTCTCTCCCTTAGGCCATACACATGAGGGGTTTTTATACTCCCTCCAAGTAGTTTCAGCAGTTGGAAACAGTTGGCCACGTGCTGGGGTGGTTGAACTACCTGAGTAACCATCAACCTAGCTCGAAAATAGGGAATAATTATATATTTTTTAATCATTTTAATGGCATACGCGGAAAAGTCTAGCTATACTCGCGTATACACGTGGAAAAGTATGGGAATAGTCGCGTATGGGGATTTTTACACTGTTTTTAAGTGAATTTGTCCAAGTCTGTAGGAATGGGTGCCCAAAACCATCAAAGCAATCATGAATCATATCAAGGTGAGAAATGATGCTATAACAGAGTCTCCCTCCAAAACTGCGTTGTCCCTCAATGAATGCCACTCCTTCCATACCAGTGTTGTTGATTTGGTCAAAATTGACCCAGTTTACATGATCCAACCCCTTTTCACACACAAGGGTGCTTAATCAAGCTACCCAGTCTACATGCTCCAACCCCTTTTCAAATTAGGAGTGATTTTATTCATACTAATGATATTTATGGGTCTCCATACCCTCTTATTCTTCTAACTAAGAAGCAAAAAAAAAATTAATATTCCAACTAGCTTAAAGCTAATTGGGAATATTACAGTCCTCCCCTCCCAAATGTTGCTTGTCCTCAAGCAACTGTAAAGGTTAGTGTTGCAACTCTTCTCCTCCTTCCTTGGTGACACCTCCATGTGGTAATATCTCCTCATGAACCAAGTGCCTCCCAATCAATCCCTCCATGAAATTATCCTCCCAAGTACTCATGAGATGCCAATGACTCACCTCATAAGGAAACAAAAGATCCAATGTAGCAATCATGGTTTTCCCAATGTTATCCCTGAAACATGAAGCATAAGAAACATGGAGTATCTCACTCTCAATAGGAACATTCAATCCTTGCATCCTTCCTCCAATCATTCCCACAATAATAATAAGGACATCATCAATGTATGGGATCATAACCAAGGATACATAAGCTGCCATATGTAATATTGGAGGAGGATCATAGTCCCACATGTGGAACCAGCACAGTATGTCTCCTGACTACCTCAGAACATGATATAATAAGTGGTTTCCCCACCACTTGTTTGTTGTCATATTCTTCTCACATGCTTTGATAAGGTGAGTAATTTTTGGTGCCAATGGAGTACACCCTGAATGATATGTCATCTCCCTATATCCTCCTAGTGAGTGGCCATGCTCAACATAGTTTATGGCCCCAAGTTGACCATGAATTTTATAAGGAAGAGTGCCCCCACTTTGAGCAATGGCCTGCACATGTATGGCAAAGGAATGCAAATATTCATCAAGTAAATCATTATGAATAAAAACATGATCCTTACCATATACTTTGGTCACACTAATGGATTGGCTCATAGATAGATCCCCTCTCATTCCCAAAGAGGAAAGAGGTGGCTGTGATAACTCCATCAAAGATTTATGTCTCTCCTCCATCTCCAAATGATCCATGCATCTCCTAATATGTTGATGTATCTCCTCTTCATAGCCTTCCCAAGTGAATCCCTCCATGATGGTGTGGTATTCTCTCATGGAATAAGTGTGGCTGAAGAGAAAATATTCATGTGTTGCATGTAGTAACTTCTCCTTGAGATTGGATGCCCTAGATAAGAATATCCTACTCTAATAGTAGATGACCCCATCTCTTGCTAAATATCCCTCATCTAGTAGTTGGTCATCAAGTATCATGCATGTAAAAAGATACTTGGAATAATCCACCAACAACTGGGTTATCCAATAAGGATCTATCCTCCATAGTGACAGCATTGATGATCTATCATGTAAAACATTTTTCATGTGGCTGCCCCCTTATTTGAAATTTCCCATGCCAAAGTCACATACCAGGATGCTATTATCCTTCCTTTGTTGCTCCTCTTGTAGCTTCTGATTCTCAAGTAAAGGTTGAAGCTTTTGGAGGTTAGTATTCCATGGGAAGCTATCACCTATCCAAAACTTCCTGAGTCTGGCCAATGCATGCATGAGTGACCACCATCCTCTACCGTGTGTGGAAGATTTCTCCCAAAGTGAGAATATCTTTTGAGCCTCCAAAGTCAAGGAGTAGTCTCCTTGCATCATGATGGTGCCACCCTCCATCACTGTAGTATCCTCTCTCAGCGTAATATGTGAGGAGAGAATGGGTAATGATGATATTGGGAGAATGTCTCCCTCCACCTTGAGCCTACCCAAGACTCTTTGCGCTATATCATGACCTCCCAATGTTCCCACTCCTCCTGGATCTATGAGTGGTGCAACATGTTGTGAGACATTTCTCGCCAAATCTTGATCAGGTGGCCTCCCAGGTGGAATGCCACTAAACAGTAATGTCTCATGGGCCAAAGTCATCTGCATAACTGATAGGACTGTTAGGTCCTTGCTTCCACTATGAAAATCCAACTCTATTTTCTGTATAGAAGCTATATGTGAGGGATATGTGTGCATGCCCCTAATCATCTGATGTTTGCCACTCTTTCTGCCCATCCCCTCCATCTACAAAGTCTCCCAATCTATGGTGACCTTCCCCAAAGAAATCAACCACACACCCAATATCACATTGGTGTCAGGTATGTCAACTACAAAAAAATTGATCAGTCAATGTATATGTCCCCATGGTGACAGATAAATATGGAACATAATGCATGCACTGCATAGTTCTAGCTCCTAGGACCAAAACTGAAAATCCCTCAAAATCATTAGTGGGTATTTCCCTCCTCTGCACTAGTTAGGCATCAATAAAGTTGTGGGTATACCCACTGTCAATCAAAACTGAAACCCTCTGATCCTGAATGGAACCTTGAACCCTCAAGGCCAAGTACTTCGGTACTCCTCTCAATGATGCAAGGGCCCCTCCAATTGGAGCAAAGTCTCCATTCCCACCTCATGGTGGTGGTGGATCCTCTCCTACTATCTCAACATTGTGACCTCCTCCTAGTTCCTCTTCTTCTTCCTCCTCATCATCTTAAAATAACTCTATATAGTGTGCCTTTCCTACTGCACATATATGTCCAGGTGCCCGTGATTCTTGGCATGTGAAGCAAATATTCCTTCTCCTCAAGTCTCTTCGGAAATCATCACTAAGAGGTACTTTGTTTTGGCTCTCCTTTAAAGGATGAGCCTTCTCATCTTTTTCCTTTGATGGAAAAGTGGGCTTTTGCTGAAATGTTTCCTTTGATCTTGGCAAGGCATATTGTAAATCTCTAGCCCTTTCAATGGCATCTCTAGCCCTTTATTTCTCTTGCAATATCTTGCATAGTTCTAAGAAGAAGCTTGGGATACTCCTTCTACTCATATTCTCTTGTTAAGGGAGTTTTTCCCTTGTCTTCTTTATCATCTGTATAATCATATCTTTGGTTTATTCTTTTGAGATACCTCTTCTCTCTATCTGTGAGAGGATCTCCTTATTCTGATGGCATATTGGCTTAGATGCACAGGTTGAGCCAAGATTATGATCTGATACCACTGTAATATTCCCAAATAGGGAAGTAGCAATATTTGAACACAATAATTTAAAGTAGCAGTGTAAATCAATACATAAACATGTGAGACCAATATGGAGCCACTTTATTCAGCAAATCAGCAGCAAATAAACATAATACATTGAGTCACAAATCATACAGCATGAACCAACAAGCCTCCAATGAATAAACCCCTTCAAAAGTGAGGTGTTGCTACTAAAAAAAATGTTGGAGAGATGCTAGAGCACAGTCATACTGAGCATAACTACAGCTGGAGATCATAAAAGGATATAAAAATACTGATATATGCCTCAAAATATACTATACATAAATATCTAGGCACTATATCACCTTTCCAAGACAACCCAAGAGGGTTTCCGGAAAACATACAAAATATACAATGTCAGCTGCAGCCCTAGGGCTGAAGGTTTGCTGCAACAAAGGAAATGAAAAGATATGGTTGAATCTGATGTATAATTATGTATCTCTTCTCCAATAGATCTTTTGGATGAAAGTTTTTCCCCTCCACTGAAGAAATTACCTCCCAAATCACACACTGCAACCACCCCTGCAACTCCTCCATAAAATAAAGCAGATCCAGACTGAAACTATGTTGTAGGGGATAATATCACCTTGGCTTAGTGCTAAATGTAGCAATAAAGCTCAATGGGCTTCCTTGTTGGCCTCCCAATGGAAGGAAACCTTCCTCCACTGAAAACTAGCTCAAAAATGGCCCAATACAATCCTCCACTACTGCAACCTGCAACACAACACAACCCTAAGCAGAAATTGTGTTGTTGAAGAAAGTTGAAGCTTGGCCTTATGCCGAAATGTGGAAATGTAGCCCAAATACTTCTCCTAAGTGGGCACTCGAAGTCCCCCGAGGATGAAAGTGGGATTCCTGCTCGGGAGCACCCTTGTGCTAAACAACGCTGCAATCTCTGCTAAACAGCTGAAGAGAGCAACAAGTCATACAGAATATAGACAAAATAAAAATCAAATCATGCCTTCTATGGCTGCCATTCCCTTCCTTATATGCTTGGTGAGATTCCTCACCTTGGGCCCCACTCATTAAGGCCACTACTTCCATGCATGGAATCTCCCTCCAAAACTGCGTTGCCCCTCAATGAATGCCACTCCTTCCATACCAGCGTTGTTGATTTGGTCAAAGTTGACCCAGTATACATGCTCCAGCCCCTTTTCACACACAAGGGTGCTTAATCAAGCTACCAAGATGATCTCCATTCACATTAGGAGTGATTTTATTCCTATTAAGGAGATTTATGGGTCTCCATACCCTCTTATTCTTCTAACTAAGAAGCAAAAACAAAATTTAATAATCCAACTAGCTTAAAACTAATTGGGAATATTACACCACCATTTTTCTTTTCATATTGATCTTCTACTTCCTTCAAAAATATTATGTCAGATAACCAAATATAAACATAATAAACATACCTCACTGAAGTTCAGGGAAGGCTATCTTGTCTTCAAAATCAATTCGGATTAGCACATGCTATGTATATATAATGAATCCAACATATCAATCATCTCAACATCAACATCATTGACCTCTACATGAAGACACTAGTACAACAATACAATGCATGCATAAAAAACACATAGACAACTAACATACATGCATGAAAAAGGCATTCCACCCATCCATTCCAAGTGTTGAACGTGGGAGCTTTTATACCAATATGTAACCACCCCTCCCACATTAACCCAAATCTACAAGCTTGCCAGGATAAACATGAGATGAGAGTCACTGTGCAAGACCCAATTTCCAATATGTACTTATGGAAAACGGGGTCCACATGTCCAAAAATAACTACAAACACCCAACGACACATTATCAAATTTTTATTACCCTAATTTGATCCAACACTATTTCATTTCGGTTTCATTTCCTTAAATTTAATACAACTTTCTATTTTTGGCAGTTTTATCGAGTTCAAAAGTTATGAGGCCATTTTGAGGGTCTAAACGAGATTTTAAGGGAAAACAAAGAGATTAGAAAAGTGAAAGACCAATTTTCCTATTTTACTTCGGTCTCCTTGTGGAGATATTTGAAACGAGCTATTATGATAATCAAACATAGATCGTATGCCACAGTGATGATCCCGGGAAGTTGGAGGTTTGAATTACTCTTTTATACAAACCTTTGTGCACATAGTACCTGTAGGTGATAAATACATATATGTTCATTACATAAATAATCTCACCAGAGAATCATAATTGGCACAATGAAAAAGATAAACATTCAATATCAACTCAGAACTTGACCTAGACTTACTAGAACATACTAGGAATTTCGTCAAACATGTGACATACATGTAAGATACAGGTCATGAATGCATATATAATCATAAATTCTAATATTCATTTAAGAATCACTGAAAAAACCCCTATTCCCTCTCCACATAGCTTAAAAAACATTTATTAGTCCATACATTCATTAACCAATCAATAACTCAACCATTCATGAGAGGAGCCATAAATAACATACATCATGTAACCAACAAATAACTAGTAAATAACCAACATGGGAACCATGGAAAATCAACCATAATATCACCAATATAATCACTACAAATATGCATGAAACGCAATAGAAGAATAGCTCTTATTAATATATGAAATACCAACCAATTCAGGGACTTCCACATACCCCCCGACCATAGATTGAGTTGAAAAAAATCTCTTTTTCATCCAATCACCCCCAGACCATATTCCAAACATGGATGTGGGATCTCATGGAATAAACCAAACCATGAATTCCATAGGCCAAAACACCTCAATCAATGATTCCACCTCACGGTCAGACATCACTAACACCAACCAGTTCGATCTCTACCCAAGTTGTCAATGGATCCAGGAACTAGTAACTCAACCCACACCCTTCCAGGGCTCCAAATATTTTGTCCAACCTAAATCTAGCAGCTAGTAACTCAACCCACCAAGGGATCTAGAGCATTTGTCCCAACCTAGGCTCCAGGACTAGTAACTCAACTCAAGTTTTTCTAGGGCTTCTAGAGCAGTTGTTCCAACCCAAAACCATAAGGAACTATGAGAACAAACTAGAAAATAGTCAAACAGGAAAACCCACAACACCATGGTTATCCAAGAAATAGAAATTCAATCCTAAAACCATTGTTAATCCAGGAAATCCTCCATGCCATTGACAACACATAACCAAAAACTCACATGCATACACCATGCATCCATAAATCATCAAGGAAAACACACATGCAACCAGTTACCTGCAAATCAATGTAGTTGTAGCGGCTGATCCAACTATTCCCTTGCCTTATTTATCCAAGTCCAAGTGAATACTAGAGTGCTCCAAGCATGCTCCAAGAATGCTCTGAGTGTTCAAGAGTATGAGAGAATCAGAGAATAGAAGATAGCTCCAAGGTGAAACTGAAAAAATGTTGTGAACTCATCCTCAAAACCCTTTTTATCATTGAGGCCTCTATTTTCATCATTTTCCCTTAATTTTCCTTTAATTTACTCCTCACATGAAACTTATGACCTTTCACCTTCCTTTTCACCTAATTTACTTTATTTTCATAAATAAAATTCCAATAAATTCCACTTTTCCTTTCCAAAGTCTTTGCCAAAGCCTTTTCCAATTTCCATGGCCATTAATTAATGACCAATGATCCCCATCACTATGTTTTCACTCAAAATTCAACTTGGTATATGTGTCCCATGACTTTGGTCTTATTTTTCCTTTATTAAATTTATTGCATGGATTTTTAACCATTTTTGTTACAAAACCCTCCCCCTTGGGGGTACATTGTCCTCGGTGTTCAATGACGCTTATAAACCAACAAAACACATGCTACCCATGGAGATTTATAACACAACTCGATGAATAATTTAAATCACATCATACTGCTAAAGATATAACCAACATAGCATGAACACCATACTTCTTATTGGAGCTTTATAAAACAACTCGTTGCAGTATTTACATACATATGCATATATATACATAACCAAAACGCAACATCAAAACGTATATCAGAATACATTCGCTCAACTAGAAAATATAGAAGGATACATAGCCCACATCTGATCAGCCATCTCCCATGTAGCTTCATCGGGCCCAAAGTGCTTCCATTGCACTTTAACCTGCTCGATTTCTCTGTTCCGGAGCATGAGGTGTTTTCGCTGCAATATGCGTTGTGGTTCTAGTTAGATTTCTCCCTCTGGTTCCATTTGAAATACAGACCAATCAATCACATGATCAACATCCTGGACATACTTCTTAAGAAATGAAACATGGAAAACATCATGGAATTTTACTGCCGGAGGTAATTAAAGTCGGTAGGCCACTGGTCCAATCCTCTTAAGGATCTCGAAAGGCCCGCAATACTGAGGTGATAACTTGGCACATGATCCAATTCTCAAGGAGATCCCATTGGGATTGATGTGCAAGTACACGTTCTCCCCAACTTGAAACTCCTTAAATGTTATGTGTTCATCTACATAACTCTTCTGCTTGTCTTGTACTACCTTCAAATTCCTTTTGATAACTTTCATTTCTTGTTCCATCTCTACCAACATGTCTTTTCCAATCAATAACATATTCCCTGGATCATTCCAACTAATGGGTGTAATACAACTCCACCCATAAAGTGCCTCAAATGGACTCATTCTCAAAGATTCATGATACTCGTTGTTGTAAGAAAAGTCAACCATTGGAGGATACTCCTCCCACCTCCTTTGTTGATGCATAACATACATTCTCAACATGTCCTCCAAAATCTTGTTGACCCTCTCTGTCTGTTCACCTGTCTGCGGATGATAAGTTGTACTGAAGGCCAAATTTGTACCCAAACTTGCAAATAACTCCTTCTAGAACATAGAAGTGAACTTAGCATCATCGCCTAACACAATATTCTTTGGAAAACCATGCAACCTCACTATATCTCAGATGAAGATCTGTGCTACCTCGCTAGCCGAATTAATAGACTTCACTAGAATGAAGTGAGCTACCTTTTTCAACTTGTCAATCACAACCATAATAGAATCATGTTATCTAGATGTCCTCAGAAAATTTGTAATGAATTCCATAGAAATTACCTCCCATTTCCATTATGGAATCAGAATCGGTTGTAGTAAACCACCTGGATGCTTGCACGTTACTTTCACTTGTTGACAATCCAAAAATCTAGCCACAAACTCTACCACCTTTTTCTTTAGATTCAGCCAGTAGTAGAAATTCTTCACCATTGTCAATGTATTTTGATATCTTGGTTTACCTGAATATAACTTGACATGAAACTCCCTCAATCTAAGCTTCTTGAGCTCACTTTCATCTGGTACATAAATCTTGTTCCCGAATATGACCAATCCATCTGTTGTAAAATTATACTCCGCATCCCTATTACCTTCACCATGTTTTGTAGCCTATGCCTCAATTGTTAATACCTGTCATCATGTTTCCCTCCCTTCAAGATTCGCTCCTGCAAATCTGTCCCATAAGAATTCACTATTGCAATGTGATTCACCTTCACTCTTCGACTAAGAGCATCTACAACCCTATTATCCTTTCCCTGGATGAACCAGATCTCGAAATCAAACTCACTAATACTAGCCAACCATCTAGCTTTCATGGAATTCATATTATGTTGGTCAAACAAGTATCTTAGTCCACAGTGATCGTTCATTAGAATAAATTACTTGCAAAGAAGATAATGTCTCCACATCTTCAAGGCATGAATGATAGATGCCAACTTAAGATCGAGAGTCACATAGTTTTGCTTGTGATCATTCAAATTCCTTTACTCATAGCATACCACCTGTCCTTCTTGCATCAAGACTCCACCAATTCCCCTCTTGAAAGCATTGCTACATACCGCAAACTATTTGTCATGGTCTACAATCTTCAAAATCGAAGCATTTGTAAACAACTCCTTCAACTACTCAAAACTAGTTGCACACTCCTTATTCCATTAAACTTCTTTCCTTTCCTCTGAAAATACATAATAGGATAGGAAATTTGTGAGAATTTCCACATGAACCTCTTGTAGTAACCTGCTAATCCCATGAACGATCTGATCTCATCCACATTTCTAGGATTTTCCCACTCCATGATAGCTCTGATCTTTTACGGGTCCACTAATATACCTTCCTTGCAAACAACATGTCCCAATTAATAAACTTCTTTCTGAAAGAAACTACACTTGCTAAGTGTAGGTTTTAACCCTGTACATAAATTATCTGCAAACATATATTAAAAACAAAAAATAAGCAATAGCGATAGCATTAAACATAAAATGGATATACACATATATTTTTCCTTGGATCCAAAATCGAGACTACCAGATTGATTTTTCATTATATTACTTTTAGTGTTACAACACATATATATACATGCCAAAGCATTCATAAACCCTAAACCATTAACCCTGGATTAGAACATAATCGTATTTTCCTTGACCGAATCTACAAAATACTAGGGGCTGAAAACCATCATGCCCCAAAACCATGTGCAAACCCATGCACAAAACCATGGGCGGGTCCGCCCACCGAAAAATAAGGTCCAATTTTTTTTTCATGAGTGGCTGTGATGTATTTTACCTCTGTAGTTGAAAGAGCCACTACAGACTGTCTTTTACTCATCCAACAAACTGCACCTCAATATAGGCTAAAAACATACCCACTTGTAGATCTTATTTGGTCCATATCTCCAGTCCAGTCTGCATCAACAAAACCATAGATTTCCAATACTCTGTCCAATCCTAGTCTTCCCTGGTAGCACAAACCATAATCGCTTCACTGCTGTCCAATGCTCCTTCCTTGGTTTTGACATAAACCTTCTCAATACTCCCATTGCATCTGCAATGTCTCGCCTAGTACAAACCATTGCATACATCAAACTACCCACTCCACTTGCATATGGAACACAGGACATATCCTCCTCTTCTTCTTGTGCCTTGGGACACTATTAAGCAGTTAGCTTTACACCTACAGGAACAGGAACCTTCACCGATTTACTATCCTTCATATTGAACCTCTGCAATATTTTCTCGACATACTTCCTATGTTTTAACCAGAGCTTCCTCTTTGCCCGGTCTCTCTTAATTTCCATGCCCAAAATATAGTTTGCAGCATCAATATCCTTCATTTCGAATTTGGAGAGCAATTGGGTCTTCAAATCCTAGATAATTTCTTTGTCATTTCCAATTAGCAACATATCATCCACATACAAGACCAAATAAATAACACGGTCACCAATTAATTTAAAATACACACAGTGATCATCTTTGCTTCTAGTGAAGCCAAGTCCTCGTATATAACACATACCCAACACTAAGTTTGGCATATAATTGATGCTCTCTTAGCAATCTCAACATTTCTACTAAGTGTTCTGCATGTTCTTTCTCATTCTTAGAATATATCAATATGCCATCAACGAATACTATCACAAACTTGTCCAGATAACGACGCAACACACTATTCATCAAACACATGAAAGTAGCTGGAGCATTAGTCAAACCAAAAGGAGCCACTACAAACTCACAATGCCCATACCTTGTCCGAAAATTAGTCTTGTAGATTTCGTCTTCCTTGATGCATACCTAATGATATCTTGACATCAAGTCAATGTTCGAGAACACTGTTACTCCCTTAAACTGGTTAAATAATTCATCAATCTGCGAGAAAGGATACATGTTCTTTATGGTCACCTGGTTCAACTGTCTGTAATCAATACATAACCTAAGATTACCATCCTTCTTCTTCACAAAAAATATTGGTGCACCCCAAGGTGATACACTTGGCCTAATGTATCCCTTGTCAAGCATTTTCTTCAACTGCAACTTCAGTTCCACTAATTTTGGAGTCCTCATATTGTACGGTGCCTTAGATGCTGGTGTTTCTCCTAACATCAACTCAATATAAAAGTCCACTTCCCTATGAGGCGGTAATTCATAGATCTCTATAATAAATACATCTTGAAACTGCTGCAAAACCAAATACCACTTCAATACTTCTACATCCTCAACATCCTTTCCTTTATCATTGGAAATATAAACTGCAAACAATACACATCCTTTCTTGCTACTACACTTTTCCTGCATAGCATTAACCATTCTCACTGTGGTAGGATTCTTCTTACCCTGCAATATTCTCATTTCTCCATTTTCATCTAGGCACTCAATTTCCTTATCATAGCAATCCACTTTAGTCCTATGAAATTACAACCAACCCCTAACCAAGAGCATACTATATGATCAAAATGGAATTACATTTAGATGCATTGACGTAAGCATACCATTCAACTCAAACGCACAAGATATTACCTAATGATGAACTATTTTCTTAGTACCTTAGGCAATTGAACCAAATGCACCAACCAAGACTCTATATGCACTTCTTTATTCAAGCAACACTTATCCACTTGGTCAAGTTTGATATAACTATAGTTAGATCCAAGGTCAATCAAAATAGAAATAAATTGATCACAAATCTTACCTTCCATCTTGATAATAGATGCTTGATCATCAACCTGTCTATTATCCAATGTTGCATAAATATGAGGAATAATATGTCCAACATCCCCAACAGTCTATGCCTCCTTAGCATTGTAAATCTCATTCTTCCACCCTAATGTTGTAGACAACTTCTCTTGCGATGATCCCTGCCATAAGTCCAACAATGTAAAGGCTTCTTGCCATCACCCTTGTTCTGCTCAAACTGAAATCCTTGTCCTCTGTCAATTACATTGAAATTCTTGTACGGTGTTGCATTCTCCTTGTTACCTAAATCCTGAGGTCTTTCTCGCTTCTTATCCTACTTTCCCTTAGTATTTTCATTACCTTTACAACCCTTCTTAAGTTCCGACTTACACTTATATTGCTCATAATAATGATTCAACTTCCCAATTAATTCCTCCAATGTCTTAGGCTCAACATACTCAATCCAATCCTTAAATTCTAATGGAAATCCACTAAATAAACTTTTAACCTTTGTCTTCTCATCCTTAAGATATGGTACATACCTCAACAACTCCAAAAACTTAGTCGTATACTCCTCATCTGTCATAGATCCCATATTCAACTCATAAAAATCTTTAGAATTACTATTGTAGTATCTCTCTGACAAATACTTCTTTATGGAAAGTATTTTGAATTCATGCCAAATCAACTCCTATGTCTTGATGTCTCTAACCCACTTCACATCTTCCTACCAAACCTCTGCTTTCCCTTTGAGACTGAAAATGGCTATCATAAATTTCATATTCTCTGTATAGTCATGCAGCTCGAAGAACTTCTTCATCCCAAGCATCCATGCTTCTACATCTTCGGGTTTCTTCAACTCTCCATCACAGATAGGAGGTTTGAATTTCTTGAGCTCATACGACAAGTACCGCTTCTCACTCCTCTTGTAAGGATGATAATGATGATAATCATGTTGTCTATGATCCAAAAATAGAATATAATCCATAACCACTACCTCTCTTATCAGGTGTATCCATCCATCTACCACCTATGACCATATCATCCCTGCCAGACTTGTGCCCTCCATGATACCTGCTACCATATGCCCCATTTGTCCTTCCTTCCTGTCCATAACTGATTTGTGACTGTCCCTATCTCTACAAATATGATAAACTCTGAAGAATAAATGCATTAACTTATGCTTTCTTCTCCTCTGCTTTGGAAAGTCTTTCTTGTCACTCAATGATCCTATCATTATCTGCATTACAACTTGTTATCTCTACTTTCAAACTTCTCAATGTATTTGCTATGTCAAGAGAGTACTCATCTCCATGTTGTTCATATTATGTGTAGGGATAATCACGTGAACTGTACTTCACCATTTTTCTTTTCATCTTGATCTTCTACTTCCTCCAAACATACCATGTTAGATAACCAAATATAAACATAATCAACATACCTTAGTGAATTTCGGGGAAGGCTATCTCATTTGTAAAATCAATTCATATTAGCACAACATATGTATATATAATGAAGCCAACATATCAATCATCTCGACATCAACATGATCAACCTTTACATGATGACAGTACTACAAATATGAATATCACAATGCATGCATAACAAACACATAGACAACTAACATGCATGCATGGAAAACACATTCTGCTCATCCAGACCAAGTGTTGAACCTGGGAGCTCTGATACCAATATGTAACCAACCCTCCCACATTTACCGAATTCCACAAGCTCGTCAGGGTAAACATGAGATGATAATTATTGTGTGAGACCCTATTTCCATGATGCACTTATGGAAAGATGAGGTCCACATGTCTGACTGTAAACACCCATTGACACATGATCACACTGTTATTAGCCTAATTTTACCAAACACTATTTCATTTAATTTTCATTTTTTTTAATTTAATACAACTTTCTATTTTTTGCACTTTTCTCGGGTCCTAAACTTCTGAGGCTGTTTTGAGGTCCTAAACGACATTTTCAGGGAAAATAGAGAGATTGGAAAAGTGAGACACCAACATAATAACTTAATTTCGGCCTCCTCATCGAGATCTTCAAAACGAGGTATTCTGATAGTCAAACGGAGATCATATGTAAAAGTTATGACCCTGGGAAGTTGGAGGCTTGAATTACTCATTTATACAAACAGTTTGTGTACATAGTACCTATAGGTTATAAATACATATTTTTTAATTAATTCAATAAGCACACCAGAGAATCATAATTGAAACAATGAAAAAGCTAAACATTCAATCTCAACTCAGAAATTGACCTAGACTGGCCAGAACATACTAGGCATTTCATCAAACACATGGCATACATGTAGGCTACAGGTCATGAATACATATTTGATCATAAAAGTTTAATATTCATCTGAGAATCATGGAAAAATCCCTAGGCCCTCTCCACATAGATGCAACAACACTTAAATTCCATACATTCATCAACCAATCAATATCTAAACCATCCATGACAGGATCCATAAATAACATACATCATGTAACCAATAAATAACCAACATAGGAACCATGGAAACTTAACCACAATATCACCAACATAATTGCTACAAATATGCATGAATCACAATAGAAGAATATATCTTATTAATATATGAAATACTAACCAAGTCACAGACTTCCACGTACCACCCAACCATATATTGAGTTGAACCAAATCTCTTTTTCACCCAATCACCCCCGCACCATATTCCAAGCATGAATGTGGGATCTCGTGGAATAAACCAAACTAGGTCCTCCAAAGGCCAAACCACCTCAACCCTCAACCAGTGATTCCACCCCAAGGCCAGACATCACTAACACCAACCAAATCGGTCTCTACCCAAGCTATCTAGAGCTCCAGGGACTAGTAACTCAACCCACAACCTTCTAGGGCTCCAGAGCATTTGTCCAACCAGGCTCCAGGGAATAGTAGCTCAACCCACCAAGGGATCCAGAGCATGTGTCCCAACCCAGGATCTAGGACTAGTAACTCAACCCAAGTTGTTCCAGGGCTTCAAGAGTGTTTGTTCCAACCCACACCCATAAGGAATTATGAGCACCAGCCAAAAAAAAATCAAATGGGAAAACCCACAATACCATGGCTATCTAGGAAATGGCAATGCAATTCTAAAACCACTGTCAATCCAAGAAATCCTCCATGCCAATGACAACACATAACCAAATAATCACATGCATACACCATGCATCCATAAATCAACAAGTAAAACACATGTGCAACATGTTACCTGCAAATCAATCTAGCTGTAGTGGTTGATCCAACTGTTCCCTTGTGTTTCCTGCTTTCCTTTTCCTTATTTCCCCAAATCCAAGTGAATACTAGAGTGCTCCAAGTATGCTCCAAGAATTCTCTAATTGTGTAAGAGTATTATATAATGAGATAATACAATAGAACTCAAAGTTGAAACTAACAAAAGGTCTTAAACTGATCCTCATAAGCATTTTTTATCATTGAGGCCTTTGTTTTCTTCATTTTTCCTTAATTTTCCTTCAATTTCCTCCTCACATGAAACCTATGACCTTTCACCTTCCTTTTCTCCTAATTTCATTTTTTTTCATAAATAAAATGTTAATAAATGCCACTTTTCGTTTCCAAAGCCTTTGCCAATTCCTTTGACAATTTCCATAGCCATTAATTAATCACCAGTGATCCCCATCACCATGTTTTCACCCAACATTCAACTTGGAATACATGTCCCATGACCTTGGTCTTATTTTTCCTTTATTAACTTTATTACATGTATTTTTAACCAGGGTCGTTACACTTTTCAATGCCACAAGTCTAACCAAAATTGGATCTTCAAGAAAACGTTATGCCCAATATCCCACGAGGACGTGATTATACACTGGTTAAGTAGAGAGAACTTATACGGAGTTCCACGTGTCACTGTTTCAACCTTCGGCCCTGAAAATGATACCCAAAAAACTATAGTCTGTGCACTTTCAAGAACTTTTTATGAAACTCAAATTTGATGCTCAGAGAGAAGTTATGACGATTTTCCCTAGTTCATCTGTTTGAGATTGAATTATGGAGCCTACAAAAACCCCAACTTCTTCGGACCATGTCTCATAAAACATAGTGAACCAAGATCTGAAATTTATACACGAAGTTCAATGAGATTTCTGATGCACGTGGTTGTAATTTTAACTTTTGAATTCTCTTAGAAAAAAAAATTATAGTGAAAATACCAAGATGGCCTGTTTGAAGCAGTGGAACCATAGAATTCAAAGCTCTGATACCAAATGTTATGCAACCAACTCACAAAATAGAAGAAAATATAGATAAAAAAACTTGATAAATGGCCTCTTTATGGGGGAAACCTCCTTTACATTACATAAATTAATAATTCTTTGATGATACAAATGAAAATACCTCCTTGGTATATATAGAAATCTAAGGGGTCACAATATAATCAGAGCTTACATCACAATATAATGTAAGGGCACAATAATAACAATATGGGGGATACATGGGCACAAAAATAATAATATGGGGATACACTAACAATAACAATAAGGGGAATACACTAGTATTATAGGTACCTAATACATTTTTTGGCAAACGACACTCTTTAAACTTAGTAATATCCACACAAGATCTTGTTGGTTTATCCGTGCATAACAAGTCATTTCAGGATTAAAAAAAAGTAAATACCAATAAAGCATGCAAAACCCATAAATTCCAAGATAACCATACATATAACTTTGTGACCAATAGAATAACAAAAGTCCAAATATCATAATCCTTATCACATCCATGAATGCACATGAGCACAACACTCACCTTGCTACCTACCTAAGCTAGAGCAACCCCCATATGCATAACACATAAATACGCTACTAATGAAATCACATGAAACCATGGTCGAAACAATGAGCTACCCATACCTTCAAGATATAAAGATAACAAATACTTAATACATCATGATGGTCCTAGATGATTTAAAATCACCATTCAGGTAAATATTAGATAGATATGTAGAATAGCAAGTATGCCACGACCACATGTTTCAAGCAATATTATAACACCATGCTCATACCAGATAGTTTCCCAACTCATTTTCATACCAATAGAATATAACTAAATGAGTATAAGGTAATAAAAGAATTCCTAGTTGATGTATACCACCAAGAAGATATATATCAGCTCTCTTGCAATGAGTCAACAATTTTAAATGCATCTAGCTCAGACGTCTTGTAATCACTGTAACACATTAGATGGCCAGTCACCCTGGTTATATTATGAACTAGACATGATTACTTGAATCTTATAGGAGACAGTTATTGGTCACTCATAATACAATTATTTAAAAAGAAATAAACATGTGTCTAATTTATATAAGTATGTTGGAAACTAGAGGAGGGACTTTGACTCTCCTCCCAGCCATAGGTTAATCTGCACTGCAATATTTCTTGCAAATAACCACCCCGAGCCAAATTCAGAGCCTCAATATTGAATTTCTCAAGGGAATATTCACCATCGAGTCAATGAAACCACAAAGGAGTCTAAGGATTCCACAATTATTCAACCTGCAACCCCAGTAGGAATTTTCCAACCCTTTGAGGAACACCATGCTCAGTGTTTATCATTTGAACAGAGACTTGATAACGAGATTTATACATACACAAATTTTCATATTTACAATTTCATTTACATACATAGTTCCTTACCCAACAACTTAATGGGTATAACACCCCATTAAATCACCCATCTTCTCGAGTGGTTATTTAAGGTTCTCAGTGCTCTCAATGCACTCCATCCTTCTTGTACCTCGAATGTGTAATAGCCCTAGGTTAAAATTTCATGTAATAAAGTTAATAAAATAAAAATAAGACTAAGGTCATGGGACATGTATTCCAAGCTTAATTTTGGGCAAAATATACTAGTGGGCATCACTTGTTTATTATGGCTAAGGTGAAATTGGCAAAGGCATTGGAAAAGGATTTGAAAAGGAAAAAATGTAATATTTGGAATTTATTTATGAAAATAAAGAAAATTAGGAGAAAAGGATGGTGAAAGGCCATAGGTTTCACGTGAGGAGGAAAATGAAGGAAAACAGAGAAAAATGAAGAAATTAGAAGCATCAATAATAAAAATACATCAAATCATCAGTTCAGGGTCTTTTGTCAGATCAATTTCAGAATTGGTTCAAAGAGGAGAAGAGTCCCAAGAGGAGAAAAAAATCAAGGAAAGCAAGGGAAGGACAAAGAAGGAAATTGAAAGAAAGGATGAAGCAAGGAAATTCTCGATTAAGTAGCTTTAGCAGGAATACTTATAGGTAACAGGTTGCATGTATGATTTCGTAGATGGTTTTGGCATGCATGGTATGTGCATGTTGGTATTTGGTTCTTTTGTTGTCATTGGCATGAGTTTTGTCGGCTTCGACAATGGAATTTAGCCTTTCCTTTCCATTTTCGGATAGCCATTGTGTGATGGGATTAATTCTTGGTTGAGCTTTGGATTTCCAGAAGGTTTTACATCCAGGTCCAGTGGTCTCAGGAAAATCCCAAGGGTTGGGGGCAGAGATGGTTTTCTCCAGGAAGCCCTCAACAGGTGGGTTGAGACAAAAAAAATCCTCAAGGGATGGTGAAGGAATTATGAGGCATCCAAACTCATTTTGGTTTTGTGATCTTAGAACTAGTTTAGGTTAGATCATGGTATGGTGATGGTGGATGTGGTTTAACCTATGGATTCCCTTGGTTTTTTATGGATTGGTTATCCTGTTGTCACCTATTATACCCTTTTGTAATTGTGTCGAATGGTCTTATTTTTCATACCTAGTATAGAGAAGGACTAGTGCAACCTTGGTTGACTAACAAAAGGAGAGTCAAAATCCAAAATCTGAAAGGGAGAACTGAAACTAGGAGGTTGAATCCAAAAGGGAAAGGTCTGCCATTGGGATGTTGATTTTAGAGAAGTCTAAACACATCAAGAGTCAATATAGGAAGGACAAGCAGAGAGCATATCAGAACTTCATCAATATCAGAACTTCGGGAGGACAAACCTCGGAGCAGATTGATATTGGAACATGAGAGTTTCTTAACTCCTTAAAAAATGAAATTCTTTAAAAAGCACCAAGGTTGCAGAGAAAATGAATTAGAAAGGAAATCACTGCAAAACCAAAGGACCTAGGGACCCTTTCTCTCTCCTCTAGAGGAAACATGGCAACTGGCGATTGGCCCTGAGAATTTGACAAGGCAGATGACGTCGAGATGATGTGGTAGGGTGAAAGACACATGGCAGTTAACTTCAACATTTTTGGGTGGCCTAATGGGGAAATCCATGTGACACATGTCACCATAGAGGAGGCGCCACGTGGAGATGATGAAATCGACATGACATCATCTAATAGGTTAGCATATCAGAACTCCTTTATAAAATATTTTCGAAAAAGTTCTGATGAGAGGTGCTCTGATGTTGAGTGAAACTTGGTCATGAGGACTCAAAAGAACCAAGGGCGTGGAGAGGCAAAATCACCTAAGCACTATAAAGAATATCATAGGAAAGAGACATTATAACTGTGTTGTAATTACTTTGAAAAGGATACGATACTAAAGGGCTCCGATGTGTTGGTGGTGCATGGTTGTAGAAGCCCAAAGAACCAAGGGGTGAGAGAAAATAAACTAAGAGATAGGCCCTCGACAGGATTTTTAAGACTTTATCACCTAAGCGATAAGCCTCCGGCCACGGAAATCGGTCTCATGGGGAAAATGCAATAAGAGGTCAAGCATAAAGGGGTTAGGGGCATCTGAATTTTATGATTTCGTAACATTCCTTTTTATAATCGTTACGATATATTGAGATCCGATACAAAAATACAATGTGTATGGAGGATGAATGGGTCATAATATATCAATTTCGTTCAGTCATCAGTCAATGCAGAGTGCTTCCAATGCCACCACGCCAAATCATAGCCAGATGAAAAATGAAACAATCCAAGCAGTTAGAGGGAGAAAATGATAGGTGAACTGGTAGATAACTATGGCAGGAATATCATGACATAGGCGTAGCCTGATCATCAGCCCACCACTAATCCAGATAATGGAGCTTGAGTCCACCTTAATAAATCGGAGGAATCGACACATAAGATATTTTTTTGTGTCAATTACGATACCTTTTGTTTCTCATGTTTTGTTAATTTTTTTCATTTTCAAGAAAAGAATCAAGTATGTTATGTAATCATTAGGACAGTCAGGCTGTTCGCACACTCTGAAAGTTGTGTAGTTCAAACTACTGTAGTATTCTAAGATATTTTGTAAGTTGTTTTCATTTTGTTCTCCCTATGAAAGGGGAGAAGAAACTCATTAGAAAGGTGCCCAAATTCTCTTTTCAAAGGTTCTAAATTCTGTATTTAGGGGTTCTGAATTTGTTCTTAGATAGAGGTTCCAAGTTTGGTTCTATTTTCTTGTTCTATAGGCTATTATTTTTTGGAAATTTTAATAATTTTTGGGCCTATGACATGCATTTCATTCTTGAAGATTAATGAAAAATTTTCTGGTGATTCCAAGCGTTCAGATATGTAGTATGTGTTCTACCTTTGTGTGTCATTTCATATTTGTATGTTCTTCTTCAGAAATGGTGTAATTGTAGCTGTTGGATTTACTCTTAAATCACAGATTTAATAATTATATTGGATAGTTGACGATACCTACGAGATTGTGGATTTATCTATGTTATGTGATAGCAGACAGTACCTATGACATATTTAGTTGGAAGCATTAAAACACACTCCAAAATTTTTGCACTTCATTTCCTTTATCTCTTCAAAATTATACTAGGATTTATTGCATAGGATATGTTTTTGGACAACCCTCTCCACTAGGATCCTCCCTTATATTTATTCTTTCAATATTTACTAAAATGACAAAGTTAAGTTTCATTCTCTATGTGTAGACCATCAGACCTGAACATTTTTTCTTGGGAATGATACATTGTTTATGTGCATACTGAATCTGCCCCTCAGAAAGGTAATTGAAACAAAATATAAACAATTTTACATTTATGTCTTGAGTTTCACTGATTTATCTTCAAAAAAGACTAAGATTTCCTAGGCATTGACTTCTCCTCAACACATGGGTTGTCTTTAGGAGTGAAAAAATCTTTTGGCAATGTTTTCGGGGAATGAATCATAATATTTTTCCCTGCGTATGAAATTTTTACATTCCTTCTATCAGGTGAGAAAAGGAAGTGTGGGTTGAAGATATCTCACCTTGGCGACTCCACTATTTAATCTTTATTTGGCCATCCTTTCTTTCAAAAGGCCTCATGCTCGTTTTGATACTTTTCAGCAGAAAACTCCCCCTGTATTCGACCCTAAAAAAATCATATCCAAAAGAGTTTAGAAAGAGATGACCCCCATTACTCTAGACCCTGTGATCTTTTTCCATGAAGTGTCAACTTCTATCTATAAGAAGGTAGATATAAATTACTTTGATTCCACTTCCAAAGTCTTGGAATATTCATAAGAATGTTGCTAATTGTTTAGCTCATTTTCCTCAAGAGTTGAATATGAAGAATCTTTTGTCAGTATACCTCCTTTCACATTCCATATGTTCCCATAAGTTGAAGAAATTAAATATATCATCATTAATAGTCCGACTCAGACCACTCCTAACCTCCAGATAGTAATAAATCATACAACTCGTCAACTAGGCCCAGTGGTAAATATTCTACCACCTCCCTTGCAAAATATGGATGTCCTTGGTTTTCTACTTAATAAATATTCTCCACTCAACATGCAACAACCTTTGAATGGGATGCCACAAGATTACCTTAAACACCTACCAAGGTTCACTAGAGAGGATGATATCTCAGCTCAAAATCATATAGAAACCTTATGTGCATTTGTTGAAAATCTAAATGTTTAGTATTTGGATGGGGAGGCCAAGAAATGGTTCAAGATTCTACCAAATTCTTCAATTAATTCATGGGAGGAGATGGAGAACTCTTTTGTGCAAAAATGGGGGGAGAAAAGGGACCGTGGGTATATTTACTAAAAATTTTAATCCAATGAACAAAAATCATAATGAAAATGTTTCAAAATTTATAAATAGGTTTAAAAAATTATAAAATAGTCTCCCTACTGAAATTAAACCTCCACAGGCTACTGCCAAAGTGGATTTTGTTGGAGCCTTTAAACTAAATTTTGGGTTTACCCTCAGATAAAGAAAGTCTCGTAATCTAGACCAAATCCAAACATATGCCCTAGAAGTTTAAGTGAATTTCACCTCCATTGGAAAGTGGAAAGGGAAATTTGAATATGATGATAGGAAAGGAAGAAGCCAGTTCTTCAAACCATGTAAATGAAACTCAAGAACAAAATTTAGAGGAGATGAACAAGCTGATAAGGAATTTTTTCAACAAACTAGTAAAACTGGAGTTGAAGAACAAGAACTCTCCTTGAGAAATTCAATCAACTGCTAACATAAATTTTAGCCCCCAATATAGGAGTTCACCTTTGTATCTCTTTCAAAGAGAGATAAAATATCAACAAGATCATATTCAACCTCCTTTGTATTTAGAAGATGATCTTGAGGAGATGGTTGAAGAAACTATAAAAGTTCAAGAAATTCAGTTCTCATCTCTCTCAGAGGGATACAATGAAGTAGAATCACTTGAAGGAGAAGAGGATGATATGGATTCCCCACTAGATGATGATGAGATAGATAGTTCTTTGAAACAGTTTTTTGACTTCATGAAAGCCCAGTTGCATAGGATATATGATTTGAGGTCATGTAGGAAAAGGTCCAGGGGGCAAGATTAAAATGAAGAATCTCTTCATCCAACTTCCCCTAAGCCAACAGATAAAGGGAAGAAACCACTCAACCCAGTCTCACCAATCATAAAATAATCCTCAAATCATATTCCAAATGAGTCTTAAGCCTCCAAGATGGAGAAATTTCCCTCACCGAGAAATCCAATATTCAATGGGAACAAAGAAACCATTGAGGCTGTTAAAATTGATAGGAATCTCTCTACCTTCAGTCTTCAAAAAGAGTTAGAGAATGTCAAGATATTTATCCCTTTGACTGAATGATTGAAACAACCTAGTTATAAATCTCAAGTGTCTCAGATTATGAGTTCACCCACCAATATCCCTCTACAATATAGTATTAACATGTAGGAAGAGAGGCCCATGGTTGTGTTTTGACCCCATGTGATACATGACCTACTACTACATAATTGTATGATTGATTTAGGATCATATCATAACTTAGTTCCATTATCTGTGATGGAGAAATTGGGACTGCAATTAGAAAAACCATACAAATATCTACACTTTGATTCCAAAAGAGGGAAGTGCCTAGGTATGATCAAATATCTAGTGTTCAATTTGGCTCAAATCCCAGTAAAAAGTGTGGTAATGGATATTGTAGTTGTTGACATCCATGCACAATTTGGTATGCCTTTCTCCAGGTCATGGGGAATGAAAATTGGGGGGTCCATTAAGTTGGATTTAACATATGCTACCATTCTTGTGTTTGGAGGAGAGGAGCGTCGGTTATACAAGGAAGCTATAATCATGAAGATAGTTTCAAAGACATATTTTTCAAACAATGCTCCTATGTATTATAAAGAGAAATATTTATCTTGTCTTCTACTGGAAGAAGATGATCAAATTATAAGAGACACCCAGATCGAATTTTCTTCTCAGCTGAGTAAAAAATCATTAGAACATGACAAGGTATGGAAATTGTATTTTGATGGTGCTTATTCTAAGGAAGGTAATGGAGCAGTTGTGTTATTGGTGTCTCTAGAAGGAAGCTTGAACCCTCTCTCTTTCAAGCTAAAGTTTGAGGCCACAACCAATTTTTTTGAATATAAAGCTTTGTTTTTGGGGATGAAAGCTACTAAAAACCTTAACATTGGGTGCTTGATTGTGTTCGGAGATTTAGAGTTGGTGGTGAAGAAAATAAAAATCAATGTGAAACCAGACACCCAAGATTAAATTCCTACACGAAAGAAGTATGGTATTTGGTTGAAACCTTTTTCTTAGCCTTCAATATTTAGTTCTCGCCCAGAGAAAGAAATCATATGGCTGAGTCTTTGGAATTTTCTACTAGTAATTTCGGAGCCCCTCAAAACCCCTTGCTCATATATGAATTTGAGGTCAGGTACATACCTTCGGTACCATACAATGTGAGGTACTGGCAGGTGTTCGATGATGAAGAATAGATCAAGCGCTTCATGGAGGTTGTTGGGGAATTCTCAAACTTGGTGATTAATCAGGAGGATAAAAATCCGACACGTGAACAACAATTCGGTTGGGAAGGATCTATCGTTGGTCTCAAAATCATAAAACTAAATGGAAATATCATCCCTGGAGGGTTGGTTCCATTAGAAATACTTTTCAACTCAAATGATGTGGTTTTCAAGCCATTCGAACAAGAGCTTGAGGAGGAGGTGGAGAATTGTAATATTGGCACCTAAGAAGATCTTGGAATAATCAAATTAACTAAAGGATTCCCTAGGGAATAAAAACAAAGTACCTGGAAATTTTCAAGGAGTACATGGATGTTTTTCTTGGTCATATGATGATTTAAAGACTTTCGATCCCAATGTCATATAACATAAAATTCCTCTAAAACTGGGGTGAATCCATATAAGCAGAAGCTCAGGAATTTTAATCCTCTATTACTTCCATCAATTGAAAAGGAGGTGAAGAAATTTTTACAAGCTAATATTATTGTGCCTTTGAGGTACTTAGATTGGGTATCAAATTTAGTTCATGTCAGGAAGAAGATGTTGACCAGCGGTTGTAATTAATGTCAACCCAAGAAGCACCAGGGGCTAAAACAATATTGCATAGAAATTTTGACCTACCAAATTACTATATTCTGGTTCAAGAATGCTTTTGATGGTTTCTACTTGTCGAGACGTTTCTGTTGATATATGGCACACCACGTAATTCTTCACAGTTTGAGAGATATTCATGTTTGAAGTTTATACCCCCAGTTAGTGGGCTAAAACCCCATAGGGTTGTGGCATGGTTCATTGAAAAGTCATAATTAATATTTTTTAAGCTCCTAAAATCCCTCCCACGTTCACTTGTTGAAGCCCCTCTCAACCTAAGATTTATATAAATTGTGATCCTCATTTCCTCCTTATGCAAGGGATTTCTCCATCATGGAATTTTCGCTATAACGTTTTTTCTACGAAGGTTCAGAAGCTGAAATTTTTATGAGGCGAAGCCGAAATCTCGAGGAAGCTGCTGTGAAAATTTGAGATCAAGGTGCACAACATTTTCGGAGATATGATCTGTGGAATTCATGGTTTTTGCAGGCTCCTGAAATTCATCTCAAATAAGTGACCTTGGTAAAATCATCATAACTCACTCTCTGAGAATCGGATTGGATTTCCATAAAAATTGGTAGATAGTGCACAGAATGTAGTTTTTTCTCTATCAATTTCTGAGCCAAATGAAAAAACAGTGACACGTGGCACGTCGTACAAGTTCACTTTGCTGAAATAGTCCATAATTAGGGCATTGTGAGATATTGTGTATAACTCTCCCTTGAAGAATCCAAATTGGGTCAGACCTGTGGCATTGGAAAGACGACTCAGAGGAATACTACAAGACTAAAAATTAGATATTGGGGATCTGAAATAATAGAGATACACCAGATTCAATATCGAGCTCCTAGAAGTCAAAGAAAAAGCTAGATCATGTGTTGTTAAGGGTTGCAAAGGACCAGACTTTCTAGGGAAGCAAAGCAAAGCAAGGTGCAGCAGAGGATAGCATGACAAGAGCAAAAACCAAGGTGCATAACAGCAGCAATAAGTTCATCACATGAAGTCTTCAAGTGGGCAGCACTGCATACAATCATTGTAAAGGTACCATTGTACTAAGTCATTGTAAATACATTATTGTACAAATTGTACTAGTGTCTATCTGCCAAGAGTTGAAGAGGCAGTGTCGGGTGGTCTAGGATCATCATTAGGTGGTTGTGTCATAGTTGGGGTTATGGTCTAGTGTGTCTTATTCTTCTACATCATTCTATATCATTGTAAAGTGGACCATTTTCCCTGGTACGGGAGTCCATTCTTCTTTTATTCTTCTATAGGGTGGTAGGGTGGTGCTAGAGTGAGTTGTAGCTCATTGGGTGTTGGGGCATCCATTCAGTGACTACTGAAGAATCTCGGGTGTTGGAGCATCCATCCAGTGGGAGCTGGAGAAGAATGCTTTTCTAGATTCTAGGAAGTTGGAGCTTTATTTTCAATTGGAGTTGAATATTAAATAATTATTAGAAAAGCATTAGGTGGTTTTTGTCCGGAGTGGGTTAACACCTTAAAAACCGTGTGCATTTTTGTTCCTCTTGTTTTCTGCTATCATTGTAAAAACACTGATAATAATTGAAGATTAACTAATCATTCATAATTTAAAGAATATGATTCCCCCTTTCAATATTTTAACAATTGGTATCAGAGCTTGGTTCCTTCAATAGCAGTTTAACAGCTGGAAGGAGGTCATGGAGCATACCAAGAATGGTGTCCCTCTATTCAATGAAAATAATTATGCACTCTGGAAAGGAAGAATGGAGGTCTATCTCTTGGCGCAAGGTTACGAAGTATGGGACACTGTTCAAAATGGATTTACATCAACCGTGGATGAACAAGGTAAGAAGAATTTGGTAAATGATGCAAAAAAAAAGAATATTATTATCAGTGGAATTATTGAATCTGCTTATCATAAGGTGTTGGGTTGTAAAACCACCAAAAATGTATGGGACAAGCTTGAGAATATATATGCGGGTGACTCAAATGTCAAAGAAGCAAAGATTCAAATCTATAGAGAAAATTTTGAGCAACTCAGAATAAAATAAGATGGCAACATTGCTGCATACTTCCAATACATTGATGAAATAACCAATACTATGGAAGGATTGGGAGAGCCAGTTGATGAGAAGACTATTATATGAAAGATTCTTAGAACGTTCTGAAGTTGGCAAGATCAAATCCAGAACTACGGTGAAAATCACGGACAAAATCGTGAAGATTCCACTGAGTTCTAGCATATGAAATGAGACTTGATGAAGAAGAGGGTACTTAAAATCTAGAAACTGCATTTGTTGCATCTAAGAAAACCAATAAGGACAAAAAACCTTCAATTTAAATGACATGCACCTGCAAGTGTGAAGAAATGGGAGATGATGGATAAGGTCTTTCAGATGAAGAATATGCTTACTTTACGAGAAAACTAAAAACTGGTAAGGGAAAATTCAAATTTAAACTTCCATTGATATGTTTCGGTTGTGGTGAGGTTGGGCATTTCGCAGCAAAATGTCCGTACAAAAGTGATGGCAACTCAAAAGGAAAGAAAGGCTTTAAGAAATTCAACAAGCAAGGCAAAAAGAAAGGATCCAAAAATAACTTGCTCTCTAAAGAAGATAGCTCATCATCCGATGAAGAAAGTAACAACAAAGACATTAGGCGAATTTTGAGGTCTAAAATGGGCCTCCTAAGGAAAATGTACAATCAAAATTCACTTTATGAGAACCAATCACATTTTAGGAGATGCCATCATCCCTAATGGTTGAAGTGGCATTGCTTGAGTTAAAGGTACTTACTTGTCACATTCTCAATGTTGGATAAAGACCCATGGTTAACCATGGTAGTTCTCTAAGTACTTTTCAAGTCAAAGTAAAGTACTCACAATAAATGTCATTCACACTTTTTGAATAAAATAATATTATTGTCATTTCATATTTTTTGAAAGAAACAATGCATATCCCTATACATTTATTATATTATATTATATTATTTTTATATAATATATTAATTACATGTTATTATACAATTTAAATAATATAAATTTTAATTAATAGCGTATAATATAATTAAGAATTTATAAATTTATATTTATATTTTATTTTAAGTTATTTAAGTACAAAGGAAAAATGCATTAGTTGTTCAATGATAATGATTTTTTCTTGAAAAACTCATTCTTATTTATAGTCACATCAATACAATTTTTTTATTAATTTATTTTGGTACAACTTTTGAATTGAATTTAACTATGGTTACATGGATTGTGGTGCAAAAGTGAATTGCAAGTCATAAATATTATTTTATTGGTTTGGCATTATTTTACATGTTTATAAAGGCCATTTTAGACCTCAAAAATTCTAGAAACTTGATTAAGTATTGTTTATGGCCAAGCCTGATAAACAAGAAGTATCAAACAATGAAGAAGAAGGGTTGACCATAGAATAATTTTATAAGGAGGCAATCAAGCTTTATAAAGATAATCTGAAGAAGATCCAGGTCATGCTCTTGAAGAACAAGTTCAGGGTCTCAAAATTGAAGTTGAAGAACACAAATGTATTGAAGAGTCACTTCAAAAGAAGTTGGAAGAAAGCAACCAAGAAAGGGAAGCATTAGAAGCCGAAGTAGTCTCACTGCGTAAGGAAGTGAAGAAGGGAAAAACTGTCCAAAACTATGAACGAACATGGAAGAAGAAGAAGATTGATAATTGTGCTCTCGCTCTCAAGGCTCAAAACAGAAAATATGTGTGGTATGTTGACAGTGGTTGCTCAACACATATGACTGGATATAAAAGGAAATTTGTATCTCTGAAAGAGAAGGATGGAATCATATCCTTTGGAAATGATGGATCTTCAAATGTTATAGGATCAAGTACCGTCACTCTCAGAAGCAAAGATGTTATAGCCTAATAGTTGAAAACATGAATCACAATATGCTCAGTGTTGGACAAATGTGTGATCAAGGACACATAATGCTATTCAACTCCATAAAATGTGAAATCAGGAAAGGCAAGTATGGTAAAATTGTGGCTACAACAAGTCAAGCTCCAAACGACATATATGTTCTGGATGAAGCAACTAAAGCATGTCTACTAGCGAAAGAAGAAGAAAGTTGGTTATGGCACAAACGAATGGGTCACATAAAATTTGACAATCTTGTCAGGATAAGCAAAAAGGAAGCAGTACGAGAAATGCCGAAAATCTCAAAACCTTCCAACACACTATGTGAGGCCTGTCGGCATGGCAAGTATACAAAATTCCAATCTAAAACAAAAGAACACTTTGCATCACATCCATTGGAATTTATACATACTAATCTATGTGGTCCTGTGAGAACAAAAGGCTTAGATGGAGAATTATATTTCATGTTAATGATAGATGACTATACCAGGATGACAGCCGTCAGTTTCCTAAAGAAAAAATCTGAAGCATTTGAGTGCTTTAAGATCTACAAGGAGTTGGTTGAAAATGAAACTGATTTGAAAATAAAGTTTCTAAGATCAGATAACGGTGGAGAATTCACTTCCAAAATATTTCAGCAATACTGTAACGAAAATGGAATAAAAAGACAATTTTCGACAGCACAAACAACTCAGCAAAATGGAGTTGCTGAAAGAAAGAACAGAACTGTACAAGAAATGGGTAGAACAATGTTGAAGGACTCAAAATTGGATGAAAATTTCTAGGTTCAAGCAATTGATACAACAGTCTTCATTATCAACCGAAGTCTTCTCAGAAATAATTGCAACAAGACTCCATATGAATTATGGAAAGGAAAACCAATTAATGTAAAATATTTTAGAATCTTCAAAAGAAAATGTTATATCAAAAGAGAAGATCAAAATTTGGGTAATTTTGAATCACGTGTTGATGAAGGTATCTTTGTTGGTTACTCACGCAAAAGAAAGGCCTATAAATGTTATAATCTAAGACGAAAACAGATAGTGGAGAGCATAAATGTTACATTTAACGAAGATGGTGTTCTAGCGAATAATGATGAGGATCCATCGAGTGGGAGCTGGAGAAGAATGCTTTTCTAGATTCTAGGAAGTTGGAGCTTTATTTTCAATTGGAGTTGAATATTAAAGAATTATTAGAAAAGCATTAGGTGGTTTTTGTCCCAGAGTGGGTTTCCACCTTAAAAACTGTGTGCATTTGTGTTCCTTTTGTTTACTACTATCATTGTACAAACACTGATAATAATTGAAGATTAACTAATGCTCTAATTGAAAGGAATACTGATTCACCCCCCTCTCAGTATTTCCAACAGAAGATTGGGGAAATAAGGCTATGTGTGGATTTCAGGAATATGAATAAGGCCTCACTGAAAGATAACTATCCTTTGCCTAAAATGGATTATATTCTATAGAAAGTGGTAGGGTCTACCCAAATTTCCATGATGGATGGTTTCTCTGGATACAACCAAGTTGTTGTACACCCTGAGTATCGAAATAATATATTTTTTACTACACCATGGGGAATGTTTATATAAGCCAAAATGCCTTTTCGCCTCATAAATGTTGGAGCTACTTTCCAAAGAGCGATGGATATAAAATTTTTTGGAGAATGTGATAAATTCATAGTAATATATCTAGATGACATAATTTTTTTCTCTAAATCATATGAATATCACCTCAAGCATTTGCAACACACTTTTGCAAAATTCAGAACATATGGTCTATCCTTAAACCCCAAGATATCACAGTTTGCTTTAAGTGAAGGGAAGTTATTGGGCCACATTATGGTAAAGGAAGGATGGAATATTTATCCCAAAAGGGTGGAGGCTATTAATTATATTCCATTACTAAGGAATAGAAAATAAATTCAAGCTTTATTGGGCAAGATAGATTTTCTAAGAATATTTATACCAAACTTATGTTGAAATTTTCAAAGAGATCATTGAAATGTTGAAGAAGGATAGGGAATTCAAGTGGACCGTAGAAGCCCAAGTGTCATTCTCCATTAGTAAAAAATACTTTGCATAAGCCCCAGCCTTATCTAGCCTAGAATATCATAGGCCATTCCTCATTTTCTCTTTTTCCTCTCCTAACACAGTGGCAGTTGTTTTATTGCAGAAGAATAAAGAAGGAAAAAAACAATCGATTGCATTTTTTAGCCAGGTGTTGCAAGATGCAGAGCTGAAGTATAATATCTTAGAGAAACAGGCATATTCCTTGGTCAAAGCCCTGAAGGCTTTTCAAATTTATGTCCTACAGTCAAATATAACAACTTATGTCCCTACAACTACTGTGAAATATATTATTGTGCATGGTGACAGTGAAGGAAAGAGAGGCAAGTGGATTTCCAAGATTCAAGAATATGACATGGATATAAAACACAATAATTTGATCAAGGGGCATGGATTAGATAAAATATTAACAGAGGATAACTTCCAGGCCTTGGGCATAAACCTATTGGAAAATAAAAAAGAAGAAGGTAAAGGAGAAGACGGGCATAAAAGCATTGTATCCTCAACACAAAAAATTCAGATGAAGTACCTCAACTCACATTGGTATAAATATATTGCGTATTATTTATTTTTTTCTGAAATTCCCATTCAATTTTCATAAATTTAAATACAGGGCCTAGAGGCTGCAAGCCCAAATGTCCCATCGTACTAGAAGGACCTGATCGGGATTTTTCTTTTATGTATGGTAGAAGAATATATTCCTAAGGTGATTGGTGAGTTCCATAACTATTTTTTTGGGGACATTACAACCAAAGATCCACAACCCATAAGATCCTTAAAGTAGGTTTCTATTGGCCCAAGTGGTTTGGTGAGGTTCGTTCTTATGTCAGGAATTGTGAAAAATGTCATATTTTTGCTGAGAAGCAGAAGTTAGCACCGCTCCCCTTGATTTTGATTTTTGTGGAGGAGCCCTTCAGGAAATGGGTCTAGACTTCTTAGTAGAAATACATCCACCATCCAACAATCAACACAAATGGATACTTATAACCACTGATTATTTCACGAAATGGGTGGAGGCCATCCCAACCAGAAATGTAACCGATGCAGTGATATTTAATTTTATGGAGGAGAATATCCTTGCTTGAGTTGGCTATCCAAAGAAGATTATCACCGACAACGCTCAGGTATTTAAGTATTCCATGTTTCTTAGTTTTTTCCAAAAGTGCAACATCATTGTGGGACACTCCACCACCTACTATCTGCAGGTAAATGGACTAGATGAGTCCTCCAATAAAACTTTAGTGAGGATTTTGAAAAATACCATATCAGAAAATCAGAAAAAACTGAGACTCGCAGCTAAAATTTTCTCAATGGGGCAACAGAGTTACTACCAAGAGGTCTACCAGGAAGTCACCCTTTGAATTGGTATATGGAAAGGCTGTAATTTTCCCTGTGCAACTAGCCATGACAGTTGCTAAAATTCTACAAGATATTGAGGAGGAGCCCAATTATTTGACCAAAATAATAAATCAATTGCTATAACTACAAGAACACAGAGGACAGGTAACTCAGAATTTGATTAAATATCAAGAAAAGATGAAGTCTCTTTTTGGAAAAAAGGCAAGGGACAGATCCTTACAGCCAGGAGATTTGGTACTCATATGGGATGGTAGGAGAGAGGACAAAGGAAAACATGGAAATTTTGATCCCTTGTGGTTTGGACCTTTCAATCTATCTGAAGCAAAAGGAAACAACACCTTCCTACCAGAAAACTTAGATGGTGAGGCGCTTGAACTGCCTGTGAATGAAAAATTTCTCAAGCTATATTTTCAGCATTAAATAGGTCCATTTTCACCCATTGTATATAATGGTGAGCCATTGTACATACCAGTAATATTTTAATTTCTTACAACTTATGGCTTTTATTTGTATATGCTTGAATAAAAGGACTCCATGCCCAATAGATAGAGGGACTAATCTGCATGCTCTTAATGCATTGCATGCAATACATTGTCCCCAATTAGAATTGATGTTGTCACCTGTTATACCCTTTTGTAATTATGTCAAATGGTATTATTTTTTATCCATGGTACAGATAAGGACTGGTGCAATCTTGGTTGACTAACAAAAGGAGAGCCGAAATAAAAAGGGAGATCTAAAATCCAAAATCTGAAAGGGAGAATTAAAATTCAGAGGCTAAATCCAAAAGGGAAAGGCCGACCATCGAGATGGCGATTTTAGAGGATGCTTAGCACATCGAAAGACGATATCGGAAGAACAGGAAGATAGCATATCAGAACCTCAAAATATCGGAACTTTGAGAGGATGAACCTCAGAGCAGAGTGATATAGGAACATCAGAGTTTCGTAACTCCTTAAAAAATGCAATTCTTTAAAATGCACTGAGGTTGTGGAGAAAAGGAATTACAAAGGAAATCCCTGCAAAATCAAAGGACCCAGGGACCCTTTCTCTCTCTTTAGTAGGACACATGGCAACTGGCTATTGGCCCTAAGAAGTTGATGAGGCAGATGACATTAGCATGATGTGGCAATATGGAGGACACATGGCAGTCAGTTTACAAATTTTTGGGTGGTCTAATGGGGAAAATATGTGTGACATTTGTCACCATGGAGGAGGCACCACGTGGAGATGATGACATCAGCATGACATCATCTCGGAGGTCAGCATATCGAAGGGTGGAAATATCATAACTCCTTTATAAAATATTTTTGAAAAATTTTCAATGAGAGGGGCTCTGATGTTGAGTGGCACTTGGTCATAAGGACTAAAAAGAACCAAGGGCATGGAGAGGGAAGAATAATAATATAAATAATATCAAAGGAAAGGGACATCATAACTCTCTTCTAATTGCATTTTTAAAAGGCTACGATATTAAAGGGCTCCGATGTGTTGGTGGCACATGGTTGTAGAATCCCAAAGAACCAAGGGGAAAGAGAAAATACACTAAGAGATATGCCCTCAACAAGATTTTGAAGATTTTAGCACCTAAGCGCTAAGCCTCAAGTCACGACACTCGGTCTCGTGGGGAATATGCAATAATAGGTTAAGCATAAAGGAGCTAGGGGCGTCGAAATTCTATGATTTCGTAGTGTTCCTTTTTATAAGAGTTATGATCTATTGAGCTCTGATAAGGAAATACAATAGTATGGAGGACGAATGGGTCGACGACTATCAATTTCATTCAGTCATTGGTCAATGCAGAGTGCTTCCAATGCCACCACACCAAATCATGGCTAGCTCCAAAATGGAACAATCCAAGTAGTTAGAGAGAGAAAATGACAGGTGAACTGGAAAAGAGCCACAGGAGGAATATCATGACAAAGGCATGGCCATATCATCAATCCACCACTAATCTAGATTATGGATCTTGAGTCTGCCTTAGGAAATTGGAGGAATTTACACAAAATATATTTTGTTGTGTCAATTATGACACCTTCTGTTTCTCATGTTTTTTTTTGTTTTTTTGCATTTTCAAGAAAAGAATCGAGTTTGTTATGTAAAAATTAGGACAATCAGGTTAGTCACATGCTCAAACAATTGTAGTGTTCTAAGATATTTTGTAAGTTGTTTTCATTTGGTTCTCCCTATAAAAGGGGAGAAGAAACTCATTATAAAGGTTCCCAAATTTTGTTTACAAAGGTTATGAATTTTGTGTTCAAGGGATTTGAACTTTGTTCTGAAAGAAATGGTCCAAGTTTAGTTCTATTTTCTTGTTCCAGACGTTGTTATTGTTTGGAAAATTTTGTAAGTTTTGGGCTTGTGACAAGAATTTCATTCTTGAAGATTAATGAAGAATTTTCTGGTGATTCCAAGCATTGGTATATGTAGTATGTGTTCTACCTCTGTGTGACATTTCATATGTGTATGTTCTTCTTCAGAAATTGTGTAATTGTATATATCGGATTCACTCTTAAATTACATATTTACTAATGTTATGGGATAGTAGATGGTACTTGCGAGATTGTATATTTATCTATGTTATGTGATAGTAGATAGTACCTGTGAGATATTGAGTTGGAAGCCTTAAAACACACTCCATAATGTATGGGCATTAATGAATACTTCACTATGAGGTATATCTACATGGAATGGGTTACAGTTTATTGATAGATCTGAAATAATAATGCACATATGAATACAATGATGGATCAGGATCTCTAGCCCTGAAATGACTATGTATTTTCTAGATCTGTTTATGGAATGTTTAGATCTGTGATCTGGCGAATTTTTGTTGAAGTGAAGGGTAAGGTCTGAGTTGCGCAGTATTGTAATGTTTTCAGATCTATACGCATGTCCGTCTCAGGAAAAGCATGTATATACGCAGCTTCGTTTCAGCAAAAGCACGTATGGAATATAAATTTTTTTTGAAGTATGCGGAAGGAAATTTCTGATCTGTTTTGTTGTATTACTGTTGTCTGTCAATGATGTCTTCATACAGATCTGGGTGGTTTGAACACTGATTATGCAACTAGTTGGTTATGATTAAAGATCAATGGTTGGTTGATTGATTAATAATTCAATGAATGAATTTATGGGGTTATAAGTTTCAATTTGATGTATATTCATTGAGCTTAAATGTGTGGAGTGGGTCCAGTCTGAAAATCTGATGAAAAAAGGCCTACAAGTTGTGTTGAATTTGTTTGGATCCAGTGTAAAAATTGATGAAACGTGGTCTGCAGTGGTTATGAGGGTTGAAGCCCTCAGTGTGGAAATAGAAGCTTTGTGCCAGTAGAAGCTGTTGTTCTGATCAGGGGGTTGAATCTCCCTTCCAGTGATAGCTGGTAAACGAGATCAGGGAGTTGGAGCTCCCTACCAGTAGTAGCTGGGGAACGAGAGAAGGTTGCAGCCTTCTGCACGTGGGTACCTATGTGTTGGTATGAGTCTGTGCCAGTACAAGATTGTAAGCAGTTTTATTTATAATAAATATTGAAGACAGAGACGACATCAGCGGTGGTTTTCTCCTGAATTGGGTTTCCACCTTAAATCCTGGTGATCATGTGTGTTGCTTATGTGTGATGATTTATCATGTTCTTACTACACATGCTCACTGCTTACTAAACATGTGATGAATGACTGATGCACTGATCTAAGTAAAGAATTATCTACCTAATAAATATCTCTGGACATACGCAAGTTTGCTTAAATATAGTTGCATGTATACATGAGTTGGGTTCATTAAAGTTGCGTATAGAAATCAATAAAGAAAAATTAAAATTTTACAGTAAGTTATAAATATTGATTCACCCCCCCCCCTCTCAGTATTTTTCCCAACAATTGGTATCGGAGCAAGTCCTTCTATAGAAGCTTGATCGCTTGAAGGAGATATGTCTCAATGGGAAGGAAGAAAAATAAAAAGGCTACTCAAAGGAAGAAGATATCTTAGAAAACGTATGCAGCAGAAAATGAAGAAGATGAAACAAGTATTGATTGTTGTTCATGTGATTCACTTCCTTGTGCATGCAATGTTGAATATAGTGAATACGAAAGTAAAAGTAATGTTATGGATCTAGAAGCAGAAATTGCTAATCTCAAGAATGAAGTTGAAGATCAACAGATTCTATTTAATGAAAGGGAATGTATCTTCAGAGATATGATTTCTAGATTGAATGATCAGTGACAGGAAAGAAATTTAATTGAGAAACTAAACAAAGAACAGATAGATTAGTGTCAAAAGTTGCAGAATGAAGTATCCAATCACAGTGAAAGACTTGAAGCAGAAATCATTTCTCTCAAAGCAGATCTAGAAAAATCAAATAAGAAGAATGAATAACTTCTACAAACATTTGAAGAACAAGAAAATGGGTTGAAAGAAGAGAATCTAAAATTGAATGAACAAGTAGAAGAAGGAATATGGGACGAAGAAAGTATGAAGAAGAAATGCCAAATATTGGAAGTTGAGGTAAACATTTTAAAAGGTAAATTAGAGGAAAAGGAAAAACACTTGAGGTTTCAAGATAGTACTAATATTCAGGATAATATTCTTAGTAGTCAAAGGTCTCCTACTATTAAATTTGATCTTGTTTTTCATGAAACTGTTAAAGGAGAACCTAGTTCACAAGGAAGTGTTAAATATTCAAAGGATATCAATTCAAAACCTGAAGTGTTGAAAGAGACAAAAGGTCAACTGAAAATCATGAATTCTCAAAGGAAATCATTTGCTCCTAACTATAGAAGTAGCAATCGATTTTATCATTTGATCAATAATGTTGAATGTTTTATAAGTCAGAATTATGGGCATGTTGCAGCCAATTGCAAAAGCAAATTGTTTCAGTCACAAACAAATAGACTCTACACAGAAATATCGACAACTCTTAGGTACTCAGGTTTCTTTAAGGGTTATTGTTTTTCATGCAACCAATTTGGACATAAAGCTATCGATTGCAATAGAAGGAACATGAGGAAAAGTTATTATGATACCTTTGCTCCCTTTTCTGGTCACATAATATTTTATGCTTGTAACAAGTTTAGGCATGTAGAAAAGAATGCATGAACATATCAATGAATCATCAAAGACAACATGAAAGTCAAACAAATGATATCATAAGACCAAAGAAAGTTGGATTCACCAACTTTAATGTTGACAAGCATAAAGAAGAAAATATAAGATGTGGTCTTGCTCTCTGTGCAATTAAAGACAAGGATGAATGGTACATCGATAGTGGATGTTCTCATCACATGACTGGTGATAAGAATAATATGGAGTCTCTTAAGAAAAATCAAGATGGTAAGGTTATTATTCCAAATGATGCTCCAGCAAATTTTTTTAGAAAATTTAGGGCCATAATTAACAAAAATAGAAGGATAGTTGATACCTTATTAGTTCAAGGCCTAAAAAAAAACTTATTAAGTGTAGGTTAAATGGCAGATAAAGGAAATATAATTGTGTTCACTTCAACCAAATGCAAGGTTATGGACGAAGAAACTGGAGAAGTCATAGCAAGGGGATACAGAAATTCTGATAAATTATATGCGTTTAAAGATTTGACCTCTCGCAAATGTGAGGAGGATTAAGAATCTGACTGAAAGAAGTCAATGCCCATTGCAATACATCATTCTTGAAAGAATAAGGTTATCTTCAACTGCAATGTGTAAAGGAGGGTTTGGTAATTCTGGTTGTGTTTATTTCTAACAGTGCATATAATGTGACAATAGAGGACAAGTACAGAATGTGTAAGTCCAGGAGGAGGTGAAGTTGTGAAATTTTTTGTATTTCACTTTCTATACGCGGGTTTCATGAAATAAAGCTGCGTATACACGCGAGTTCCAATGGTGATTGTTGTGTATGTTTTTCTCTAATAAGAAAAACAGTGAGGTGGAATCAAGAACAGTTTCTGATATGCTACTGACAGTAATAAATTTCTTGATCTAATGTTGATGGTTGTATCTGCTGATATGATATCAATTTTTTATTATCTACTTGATGAAGATGATTTTATGAATTGGTTGGTGAAGGTATTCAGGATGCTCAGGCTTAGGGGGAGCATTAGCCTTTCTATGAATAATGCATAGTTGGAATTATGATGGTTCTAAAATATGATCTCTCTCTTGAGGTCTTTTGGTCTTGGTTATAAAAAGTCATATCTGTAATTTGATGAAAAGTTCATGTTGAGATCTATGATGTAAAATTGTTATATTCAGTGATGTAAGGACTTGTTCAAATTTGTAAACCCACTTGGTTGGGTAGTTGAGTCAAAATTTGTAAAACCTACTTGGTTGGGAAGTTGAGTCAAATATGCAATTTCACTTGGTTGGACTATTGATGTAAGTATGAGTCCTTGGTGATAGGAAAGGTCATACCCGGTTGTGTTGAGATTCAAAAAGATGATAAGCTTAGTGAAAAGAGTCGCCTTCACTAAGTGGGCCCGCATGCTATTTTTGGTGCAAGTCTATTTTTAGACTATGTCTATTTTTAGACATGATGATCATATTTCAGAAGTTGCAGGATGCTATTTGTGGATGGTTGGTCAAGTTGGAAAAATATATGAAATTATATTTTTAGAATATTGGGCGAAGTCTATCTATAGATCGTCAATCTAAAAATAGATGCATGTCGATTATTATTATCTCTTAATAATAATTAGACTCTAAACATCAACTTATTCTCTTGGAGCACTTCACTTCAGTGCACAGATGTGGCACATTAGCTAACAGAAGGAATTACGCTATTCCTAAGGGTTTATTGGATCTAAAGCATGAAGGACTCAGTTAGAACTCAAGTGGCAGAGTTATGACATATTTGGAAGAAGTAGTTATGGAGTTGTATTTAGTTTAACTCAGTTAGACTCAGTTGAGCTAGTTGTATCTATTCTAACTGATTGATACACTAGTGAGAGTGGAGTGAATTAATTAGTTAATTAATTCACAAATAATAACTCATTAATCAACTGAAAAATAAAGTAGTTAACTACAGTGCATGGCAGTTTCAGTGGAGACCAGTGGAGAGATGGGTGAAAGGGCAAGATAGACTATCTGTTGTGACTATAGTGATTCATTGATTGCATCACACACTCAGTGGAGATGCCAATGAGGATTGTGCAGTCAAGGATGGAGTAATTCGAATTCATTCAGAGCTATTCTTTAGTAGATATTGCGTAGTGGAGGCAGGCTAGCAGGTGGCAAAGATCGGTGCATGGATTTGCAAGATTGGTCCTGATTAGTGTATGACGATTGTACTGTACTGAGGGCTTGTGATAAGCTTTGTATGTTTGTATGAGATTGTCATATGATCTCCATGTTACATAATATATAGTTGGGATTTTAAGCTTCAGGCTTTCCCGGTTCAAAACTGTGTTATGTGCGATTGATAATTTTTGTTTTATGCTTCACATGTGTGTGCAATTAATTTTTCCGCAAAACATTAACAAGTGGAATAGATTCAGTATATTGCATAAAGTTAAATAGTGTAATATCAGGTGGATCTTGGACATATGCATGCTTAGTACATGTAATTTCTACATGGTATCAGAGCATTGTTGATTGAAGATTGCAATTGTGAAGTGAGTTTGTGCTGGTGGACAATTCGAATTTGCTACAAAAGATTCTTGGTGCAGAAATCGAGTATACATTGAAATTTCTTTCAAAAAGTTGAGATTGGAGTATGCCCTTGATGGGAGCTCGAATTACATAGCCTGGAAGGATAGGATGGAGGTGGTGTTGGAGGATAATGGGCTGAAGGAGTTCATCAATAGTGATGTTCCTAAGCCAGGATCTAGCGATGCTGCATTACTTGATGCATGGAAAAATAAGACTGGAAAGACGAGGAGGATTCTGTTGGAAGGTGTGAAGGACCATATTGTGTCCAGCCTTCACGGGAAAGCCACTCCATTCTTAATGTGGAAGGCTTTGACAGACTTGTTCCAAAGCAGAAGTGACCAGAGGAATTTGGCGCTTAAGGACAAGCTCAGAAAAATAAAAATGGAGAAAGGCGACAGTATTCCAAAATACCTCACAAATTTTGTCCACTGTAAGGATGAACTGCTAAGTGTGGGGGTTACTTTTGATGAAGAATAATTGGTGATCTTGGCTCTCCTTGGGCTTCCAAAGAGTTTTCATAGCTACTAAGACTCTGTCAATGGACGGGAGAAACTGCCGAGATGGGAGCGACTTTGGTCGGATCTTGTGCAGGAGGAGATAAGGCAGGGTACCAGGGATGGATCTTCATCGAAGAATGAAGATGAAGAGAATTTCACTTTGGCTTCCAAAGCAAGGAAAGGGAAGGGGAAGAAAAATTCTTCAAAATCCAGTGCTAAAGGCAAGAAGCAGGATTTGTCCAAAGTGAAGTGTTTTCACTGTCACGAGCATGGACATTTCACCACTAACTATCCACAGAAGAAGAAGAATAAGCAGGTTTCTGGAGAGGCCTTAGCCTCGCAATTTGAGCTGGATTTTTCCTTGATCGCATGCTTGGTTTCAAGCTGCATGGGATCGGTGTGGTATCTTGACAGTGGTGCGTCTTTCCATATGACGGAAGACAAAGAGTTGTTTAGTGACTTGGAGGAGAAGAACCTCCAGATGCATATAGAGATGGGCGATGATGGTTGGTATAGTGCAACTGGCATTGGGACCATTACCTTTGAGAGGGAGTCCAGTAATCCATTCTTGTTGAATAATGTCATGCATTTTCCAGGTCTGAAGAAGAACTTGGTCTCAGTCGCAATGCTGGAAGACAAGGGTTATGATGTTGTTTTTAGTGAGGGAAAATCCTTCCTTCGACATAAAACAATGGGTCAAACCAATAAGATAGGGGTTCAAATTAATAAACTCTACTAGCTAGAGGTAGATGGCTGCACTGCAATGGCGGGCAAAGCAGAAGGAGTGGTGAGCTGGGATGAGGGCGAATTATGGCACAAGAGATTAGGTCATCTTCACCATGGCGCTTTGAATATTTTGTATAAAATTTCTACTATACTTCCCAAGGGTACTCTTGCGCAGTCAGATCAGTGCAAAGGATGTATAATGCGTAAGTTTGTGAAGACCACCTTTCATGAGAAAGAGAATCATGCTTGGGTGATCCTGGAGAGAATTCACACAGACGTGTGTGGACCATTCTCGGTTGCTTCAACAGAAAAACACAGGTATTATGTGATATTTGTTGATGAAATTTCTCTTAGATGTTGGATCTTCTTCATGCAGAAGAAGAGTGCAACGTTCTCAAAGTTCTGTGAGTTCAAGGCATTGGTGGAGAAGGAGTCGGCGAAGCAGGTGAAAGCTCTACGGAGCGATAATGGTGGTGAATACATCACAGGAAAATTCAAAGACTTTTGTAGCAAAGAAGGAATTCGTAGAGAACTCATAGCGCCTCATAACCCATAGTAGAATGGGGTCGCAGAGAGAAAGAACAAAACGATCTTGGGTGTTGCATGAGCGATGCTGCATGACTAGGGCCTACCGATGCACTTGTGGGTAGAAGCATGCAACACTATGGTTTATGTGCAAAACTGTTGTCCTCATAAAGTACTTGGCATGAGTACACCCGAAGAAGCATTTTCTGGTAAGAAGCCTGTTATTTCTCATTTGAAGATTTTTGGCTCGTCTGTTTACATTCATGTGATGAAGGACACCAGGAAGAAGCTAGAGCCAACTGCAGAAGTTGGGATATTTGTGGGGTACACAGAAACACCCCATAACTATCGTGTGTATTTTCCAGACAGTTGGATGACTGTTGTGTGATGGGATATAAAATTCAATGAGGTGAAAGCCATGAAGTTTTCACTTGAGAGGGAGCTACACTTGCATGCAGAAGAGGAACTTCTTGTTCCCAATGATGAGCCTTTGGATGATCATCCACAGGAGGAGATTCATGGAGTGGAGGAGTCCACTCATGCAGAACCAAACATCAGACAAGGCAAAAAGCGTACCACAGAAGCTGAGAGACTGAAGCTTGATGTGGCATAGAATGTAGGAGTCCCTACATCACAGCACAAACAGAGACAATCACCTTACTAATATACTGGATACATGGCTCTTATGAGAAAGTGTATCATGACAGAGCCATATTATTTTGAAGAAGCAGTGCAGGAGCCCACATGGGTAGATGCCATGGTGGAGGAGTATGACTCCATTGTTAGAAACAGTTCTTGGGAGATTGTTCCAAGGCCAATGGGAAAATCAGTTGTAGGATCAAGATGGATCTACAAGGTAAAGCAAGCTGCTAATGGGAGTGTCGAGAAGTATAAGGAAAGATTTTTTTCCTGGGGCTTCTCACAGATTGAGGGGATTGACTCTGAAGAAACCTTTGCACCTGTCGCACGGTATTATTCCATACGGACCATCCTTTCTCTCTCAGCGCAGATGGGTTGGCACATTCATCAGATGGATGTGAAGACTACGTTCCTTAATGGGATCATTGAGGAAGAGGTGTACATTGAGCAGCTTGAAGGATTTGAGATCTTCAGCGACGAGTCACATGTGTGTAGGCTCAAAAGAGCGTTGTATGGGCTAAAACAAGCACCCCGTGCTTGGTACACTCGGATCGACATCTATTTCACTGGACTTGGCCTCACCAAGAGTGAGGCGTATGAAAACCTGTACCAGATTGTGGTTGAGGGTAAGATTTTAATCATTGTACTTTATGTTGATGCTTTAATACTAATAGGTGATGAGCAGTTGATACACTCATGCAAGGCAGATCTTGCAAAGGAGTTTGAGATGAAGGATTTGGGCCTCCTTCATTATTTCCTTGGATTGGAAATATGGCAGCAGGAAGGTGATGTTTGTGTCTCAAAGGAAAGCATGCCGGGGAATCTTTGGAGGATTTCATGCAAGGCTGCAAGCCTATCGACACTCCTCTTCCAGGAAATTGGAAGAAAGAGGATGCTACATCGGCAGAGGTAGTGGATGCCACTATTTATCGACAGTTGGTGGGTTTGCTCATGTATTTAGTCAATACAAAACCGGACATATGCTATGCGGTGAACCAGCTTTCACAAGCGATGGTTAAGCCTACCAAGATCTTTTGGAAGGTAGGCAAGCATGTCCTGAGATATCTCAGGGCCACATCTGAGTATGGTTTATGGTATAGACAGACGAATGAGGTGAATTTTCATGGCTTCACAGATGCAGATTGGGCAGGAAGCCCAACAGACAGAAAGAGCACATCAGGAGGGATTTTCAGTATCGGATCTACGGCAGTTTCTTGGTACAGCAGGAAACAAAGATCTGTGGCACTCATTTCAGCGGAAGCAAAATACATGGCGGCAACTTTAACTGCATGTGAGGCTATCTGGATGAGGAAGATTCTGGTTGGTTTGTTTGGTTCACATTTAGATCCCACGGTGATTCATTGTGATAATCATAGTTGCATTAAACTCTCGGTTAATCCTGTGTTTCATGATAGATCTAAACATATTGATATTCGGTATCATCATATCAGAGATTTTGTGCAGTGAAGATCATGTTGCTTTCTTACATTCCTACGGAGGATCGGGATGCAGATATTCTGACGAAGGCGCTCACCAGGAGCAAATTCGAATACCATAGAGACAGGATCGAGGTGGCATATAATCCCTATCTTGTTGAGGGGGAGTGTTGAGATTCAACAAGATGATGAGCTTAGTGAAAAGAGTCACCTTCACTAAGTGGGCCCGCGAGCTATTTTTGGCGCAAAGTCTATTTTTGGACATGATGATCATATTTGAAGTTAGGGATGTTATTTGTGGACGGTTGGTCAAGTTGGAAAAATAGATGAAATTATATTTTTAGAATATTAAGTGAAGTGTATTTATAGATTGTCAATCTAAAAATAGATGCATGTCTATTATTATTAGCTCTTAATAATAATCAAACTCTAAACATCAACTTATTTTCTTGGAGCACTTCAGTTCAGTGCACAAATGTGGCACAGAAGCTGACAGAAGGAATTACGCTATTCCTAAGGGTTTATTGGAGCTAATGCATGGAGGACTCAGTTAGAACTCAAGTGGTAGAGTTATGACACAGTTGGAAGAAGTAGTTATGGAGTTGTATTCAGTTTAACTCAGTTAGACTTGGTTGAGCTAGTTGTATCTAGTCTAACTGATTGATACACTAGTGAGAGTGGAGTGAATTAATTAGTTAATTAATTCAAAAATAATAACTCATTAATCAACTGAACAATACAGCAGTTAACTACAGTGCATGGCAGTTTTAGTGGAGACCCGGTGGAGAGATAGGTGAAAGGGCAAGATAGACTATCTGTTGTGACTATAGTGATGCATTGATTGCATCACACACTCAGTGGAGATGCCAATGAGGATTGCGCAGTCAAGGATGGAGTAATTCGAATTCATTCAGAGCTATTCTTTAGTAGATATTGCGCAGTGGAGGCAGGCTAGCAAGTGGCAAAGATCGGTGCATGGATTTGCAAGATTGGTCCTGATTAGTGTATGACGATTGTACTGTACTGAGGGCTTGTGATAAGCTTTGTATGTTTGTATGAGATTGTCATATGATATCCATGTTACATAATATATAGTTGGGGTTTTCAGCTTCAGGCTTTCCCGGTTCAAAACTGTGTTATGTGCGATTGATAATTTTTGTTTTATGCTTCACATGTGTGTGAAATTAATTTTTCCGCAAAAGATTAACAAGTGGAATAGATTCATTATCTTGCATAAATTTAAATAGTGTGAGATCAGGTGGATCTTGGACATATGCATGCTTAGTGCATATAATTTCTACAGGTTGAGTTATAGAGTCATGTACTTCATTGAAAAAATGTCTGAAGATTCAACATGAACTCAGGGGGAGCATGGTAAAAATAGTGCCCTTTGCTCTTGATGTCAAAGGGGGAGAAGTTTTTGGGTGTTTGAATAATGGTTATGTTTAATGTATCTATATGTTTCATCTAGTGTGAAAATTGATGAAACGTGGTCTGCAGTGGTTATGAGGGTTGAAGCCCTCAGTGTGGAAGTAGAAGCTTTCTGCCAGTAGAAGCTAGTGTTCTGATTAGGGGTTTGAAGCTCCCTTCCAGTGATAGTTGGTAAACGAGATTAGGGGGTTGGAGCTCCCTTCTAGTGATAGCTGGTAAACGAGATCAAGGGGTTGGAGCTCCCTTCCAGTAGTAGCTGGAGAACGAGAGAAGGTTGGAGCCTTTTGCAGGTGGGCGCCTGCGTCCTGGTATGAGTTCGCGCCAGTACAATACTGTAAGCAGTTTTCTTTATAATAAATATTGAAGACAGAGACGACAGCAGCGGTGGTTTTCTCCCAAATTGGGTTTCCACCTTAAATCCAAGTGATCATGTGCGTTGATTATGTGTGATGATATATTCTATTCTTACTGCACATGCTTACTGCTTACTAAACATCTGATGAATGAATGATGCACTGATCTAAGTAAATAATTATCTGCCTAATAAAGATCTCTAGACATACACAAGTTTTCTTAAAGATAGTCGCGTGTATACACGAGTTGGGTTCGTTAAAGTCGCGTATAGAAATCAGTAAAGAAAAAGTAAAATTTTACAGTAAGTTATAAATACTCATTAACCCCCACCCCTGAGTATTTTTCCCAACAATTGGTATCAGAGAAGGTCCTTCTATAGAAGCTTGATCACTTGAAGGAGATTCGTCTCAATGGGAAGGAAGAAAAATAAAAAGGCTACTCAAAAGAAGAAGATATCACATAAAACGTATGCAACAGAAAATGAAGAAGATGAAATAGGTATTGATTTTTTTTCATGTGATTCACTTCCTTGTGCATGCAATGTTGAAGATAGTGAATATGAAAGTAAAAGTAATGTTATGGATCTAGAAGCAGAAATTGCTAACTCAAGAATGAAGTTGAATATCAACAGATTCTATTTAATGAAAGGGAATGTATCTTCAAAGATATGATTTCTAGATTGAATGATCAGTTACAGGAAAGAAATTCAATTGAGCAACTAAACAAAGAACAGATAGATCAGTGTCAAAATCTGCAGAATGAAGTATCCAATCACAGTGAAGGACTTGAAGCAGAAATCATATCTCTCAAAGTAGATCTGGAAAAATCAAATAAGAAGAATGAAGAACTTATACAAACATTTGAAGAACAAGAAAATGGGTTGAAAGAAGAGATTATAAAATTGAATGAACAAGTAGAAGAAGGAAGAAGGGTCGAAGAAATTATGAAGAAGCAGTGCCAAAGATTGGAAGTTGAGGTAAACATTTTAAAAGGTAAATTAGAGGAAAAGGATAAACACTTGAGGTCTCAAGATAGTACTAAGATTCTGGATAATATTCTTAGTAGTCAAAGGTCTCCTTCTATTAAATGTTGTCTTGGTTTTCATGAAACTTTAAAGGATAATCTAGTTCACAAGGAAGTGCTAAAGATTCAAAGGATATCAATGCAAAACCTGAAGGGTTGAAAGAGACAAAAGGTCAACCGACAATCATGAATTATCAAAGGAAATAATTCGCTCCTAACTATAGAATTAAAACTCAATTTTATCCTTTGATCAATAATGTTGAATGCTTTATATGTCATAATTATGGGCATGTTGCAGCCAATTGTAGAAGCAGATTGTTTCAATCGCAGACAAATAGACTCTACACAGAAAGGTCGACAACTCCCAGGTACTCAGGTTTCCTTAAGGTTTATTGTTTTTCATGCAACCAATTTGGACATAAAGTTATCGATTGCAATAGAAGGAACATGAGGCAAAGTTATTATGATACCTTTGCTTCCTTTTCTAGTCACATAAGATGTTATGCTTGTAACAAGTTTGGGCATGTATAAAAGGAATGTAGGAACATATCAATGAATCATCAAAGACAACATGAAATTCAAATAAATGATATCATAATACCAAAGAAAGTTGGATTCACCAACTTTAATGTTGAAAAGCATAAAGAAGAAAAGATAAGATGTGGTCTTTCTCTCTGTGCAATTAAAGACAAGAATGAATGGTACATTGATAATGGACGTTCTCATCACATGACTAGTGATAAGAATAAGATGGAGTCTCTTAATAAAAATCAAGATGGTAAGGTTATTCTTTCAAATGATGCTCCAACAAATATTTTGGGAAATGGTAGAGCTTTAATTAACAAAAATAGAAGGGCAGTTGATACTTTATTAGTTCAAGGCCTAAAACAAAACTTATTAAGTGTAGGTCAAATGGCAGATAAAGGAAATATTATTATGTTCACTTCAACCAAATGCAAGGTTATGGACAAAGAAACTGGAGAAGTCATAGCATGGGGGTACAAAAATGCTGATAAATTATATGTGTTTAAAGATCTGACCTCTCGCAGATGTGAGGAGGATTCAGACTCAGACTGAAAGAAGTCAATGCCCATTGCAGTCCATAATTCTTGAAAGAATAAGTTTATCTTCAACTGCAATGTGTAAAGGAGGGTTTGGTAATTCTGGTTGTGTTTATTTCTAACAGTGCATCTAATGTGACAACAAAGGACAAGTACAAAATGTGTAATTCCAGGAGGAGATGAAGTTGTGAAATTTTTTGTATTTCACTTTCTATACGCGGGTTTCATCAACTAAATCCACGTATACACGTGAGTTCCAATGGTGACAGTTGCGTATGTTTTTCTCTGATAAGAAAAACAGTGAGGCGAACTCAAGAACAGTTTCTGATTTGCTGTTGATAGTAATAAATTTCTTGATCTAATGTTGACGGTTGTATCTGCTGATATGATATTAAGTTTTGATTATCTACTTGATGAATATGCTTTGATGAATTGGTTGGTGAAGGTGTTCAGGATGCTCAGGCTTAGGGGGAGCATTAGCCTTGCTATGAATAATGCATTGTTGGCATTATGATGGTTCTAAAATATATCTCTCTCTTGAGGTCTTTTGGTCTTGGTTATAAAAATTCATATCTGTAATTTGATGAAAAGGTCATGTTGAGATCTATGATGTAAAAATTGTATATTCAGTGATGTAAGGACTTGTTCAAATTTGTAAACCCACTTGGTTGGGTAGTTGAGTCAAAATTTGTAAAACCTACTTGGTTGAGAATTTGAGTCAAATATGTAATTCCACTTGGTTGGATCATTGATGTAAGTATGAGTCCTTGGTGATAGGAAAGGTCATACTCGGTTGAGTTATAGAGTTGTGTACTTCATTGAAAAATATGTCTGAAGATTCAGCATGAACTCAAGGGGAGCATGGTCAAAATAGTGCCCTTTGCTCTTGATGTCAAAGGGGGAGAATTTTTTGGGTGCTTGAATAATGGTTATGTTTAATGTATCTATATGTTGTGGTGATCAAAAACCATCATGGTTTCCACCAAGTCCAAAGGGGGAGATTTTTGGCAATATGATTTATATGTCTTAGTATGTTGTCCTTAATGGCAACTCTTTGGTAAAACGATGAAGTATATGTCTTCAGTAGAAGCTCAGGAGTCCATCAAAAGAAATGTGTAATGTCTAGAAGCAGAAGAAGATTTGGTAATATTCTTATTGAATATTCTATACGCGGATTTGTAAATGTGAAGTCATGTATATACGCGGATAAGAACGATCCAAGTCGCGTATACCTGTTGCGCTCCAAAAATATAATACCAGGGGGCATTACCATGGTATTAGCCCACAAGTTCGAGTGCCATGTCATCTATTTGATTTCATCCAAGAATACCATCGACAGTTGTGTGGTTTTGACTCATGGTATTGGTAAAGGCTAAATCTATATAAGGAGAAGAAGATCATAGTGCAAAGTGTGCATGTGTATGGGTATTAATGAATACTTCACTCTGAAGTATATCTGCATGGAATGGGTTATAGTTTATTGATAGATCTGAAATAATAATGCACATATGAATACAATGATGGATCAGGATCTCTTGACCTAAGATGACTATGTATTTTCTAGATATGTTTATGGAATGTTTAGATCTATGATCTGGCGAATGTTTTTTGAAATGAAGGGTAATATCTGAGCTGTTTTGAAGAGTTGTGCAGTCCTGTAATGTTTTCAGATCTATACGCAAGTTCGTCTCAGCAAAAGTGCGTATATACGCAGGTTCGTTTCAGCAAAAGTGCGTATGGAATCTATTTTTTTGCTGAATTATGCGGAAGGAAATTTATGATCCGTTTTGTTGTATTACTGTTGTCTGCAAATGATGTCTTCATACAGATCTGGGTGGTTTGTATATTGATTATGCTACTAGTTGATTATGATTAAATATCAATGGTTGGTTGGTTGATTGATAATTCAATGAATGAATTTATGGGGTTATAAGTTTCAGTTTTATGTATGTTCTTTGAGCTTAAATGTGTGGAGTGGGTCCAATCTAAAAATCTGATGAAAAGAGGCCTACAACTTCTGTTGAAGTTGTTTGGATCTAGTGTGAAAATTGATGAAACGTGGTCTGCAGTGGTTATGAGGGTTGAAGCCCTCAGTGTGGAAGTAGAAGCTTCCTGCCAGTAGAAGTTGGTGTTATGATCAGGGGGTTGAAGTTCCCTTCCAGTGATAGCTGGTAAATGAGATCAGGGGGTTGGAGCTCCCTTCCAATAGTAGCTGGAGAACGAGAGAAGGTTGCAGCATTTTGCAGGTGGGTGTCTGTGTGCTGGTATGAGTCTGCGCCAGTGCAAGATTGTAAGAAGTTTTCTTTATAATAAATATTGAAGATAGATATGACATCAGTGGTGGTTTTCTCCTGAATTGGGTTTCCACCTTAAATCCTGGTGATCATGTGTGTTTCTTATGTGTGATGATTTATTCTGTTCTTACTGCACATGCTTACTGCTTACTAAACATCTGATGAATGAATGATGCACTGATCTAAGTAAATAATTATCTGCCTAATAAAGATCTCTGGACATATGCAAGTTTTCTTAAAGATAGTCGTGTGTATACGCGAGTTGGTTCATTAAAGTCGTGTATAGAAATCAGTAAAGAAAAAGTAAAAGTTTACAGTAAGTTATAAATACTGATTCCCCCCCCCCCCATCTCAATATTTTTCCCAACAAATAAGATATCATTTTCTTTGTCTTTGATGAGTAACTATACTTGTTATTATGTGGATTTAATGTTTGTTTTATCATTGTAAGCTACCTGGTTATAAGCAGGGTTTTATGACAGATCTTGGTCATGGATCTCATAATGTTTTGATTATTAAATGAATGAATAATTAATGCATTCCCTAATTGGTGTTATGACAACTAATGTGAGAGGCTCATATCAAATTCATATTCCTATGTTCAGATATGCGTTCATGACCTATAGATTGCATGTTCTTCATGTGTTTGACAGAATACCAATCCTGGTCAAGAAGGGTCTAGTCAAGTCCTAGTTCAATTTTTGGTTTGGAAGCTTTTTTTCTATGTTATTCATAATTTCTATAAGTCTCATTGAGTTCTAGGCAGGGGCATGAGTTCTAGCCCTTAATAAGTGGCTCATAATTTGGGTTTGCGAGCATAGAACTGACTTGAAAATTCCACAGTCACTAGGGAGTAGGATTGTGAGTGTGATTGGAGGGCCACATTTTCATGGAGGCCTTGGCAAGGGAGCGACTGAGGCTCCAGATCATTGAAAAAGAGATTTAACTCAGGGGTAGGACACCTAGAGTGGTTTGGAAGCTTCTGGAGATCATATAGCACCTGAGGGAGGTCAGTAAAGTCTTGAGTTGTCGACTACATTTCCTTAAGTTCATATAGGAGGTTGAGTCTTATTATAGTGACCCTAAGGTCATGTTTAACTCGGGCCAACTAGTGAAATTGGGTAAATGTGGGAGGAGGCGGGTTACAGGGTGGTATCAGAGCATGTTGCACTCTCTCTAGGTTAAAATCTGATGTTATCAATGCTATGGTTTTCATGCATCAGGTCATGATATATAATTGGTATGGTCATGGATGATGTTGTTATATTGATATGATTATGTTAATATATGTATCCTGCTAATGTGGACTTCTTTTTCAGATGAGATAAGCCTCCCTGGATGTCACTAAGGTATCATTTTGAGTTTGGTTTCTATTTGGTTTATATGACATGGCCTACTTGCATGAAGAAGAGAATCAAAGATGATGAGAAAAATGGTAGAATAAAGTTCCCGTGACTCTCCCTACATATTATTTGGGCAGAAAGGAGGTGAATATTCTCTTGGTATAGCATATACATTGAGGAGTTTGAGGGCAGAGACCATAATTTGCAAAGAAGACAATGACAGGTTAGCTGAGGCTTAGGAAATACTTGTAAGGGCTCAGGAAAAGCAAGTATAAGTCAATGCAGTGACTCTTCAGAGCTTGTCGAAATTTCAGAGATAAGGATAGTTGAGGATCAGTTAATAGCAGGAAGAGAAAACTAATGGAGCCTATGGTAGCAGGTCTAGGTCTAGATACATGTTGGATAGAGGGGACAAAGTCAGAGGTGGAAGATCACTATATACACCTGGTAGGAGGACTGGACATTATAGTTCCTCATCAAGGAGAAATTATCATCATCACCATTTTCATAATCCTTATATGAGGGGTGAGTACTTTATAGAGGATTTCAAGAAAGTCAACCCTCATACATTCGATGGGGAAATGAAGAAGTCAGAAGATGTAGAGGCATGGTTTCTTGGGATGAATAAATTATTCAGATTGCATAGCTATTCAGAGAACATGAAAGCCAAGATAGCCACCTTTATTCTAAAGGGAAAGAAAATATTTGGTGGGAAGATGTGAAGAATGTCAAGAACATTCAAGAAGAATAGTTGGCTCGGGATGAGTTTGAGAGACTCTTCGAGAAGAAGTACTTATCTTAAAGATATTATGATGATAGTGCTAAGGAGTTTTATGAGCTACCAATGGGTTCTATGATAGAAGATGAGTATACTAGCATGTTCTTGGATTTGCTAAGTTATGTACCTTACCTCAAGGATGAGAAGGCTAAGATTCATATATTCATCAACAGGTTACCAGAAACATACAAAGATGGGATTGATTTCGATGAGGCTAGATCGTCTGAGGAGGCCATCCAGAAATTAAAGAATTATTATGAGTACTCAAAGAAAAAGGTTGAGCCTAAGTGTGATTTGAAAGGAAATGAGAAAGTTAAAGGGAAATGGCCACCGAAGCGGGGAAGACCTTAGTATGTAGGTGAGAAGGAAAATTTTGCTTCTTACAAGAATTTAACAGCAATGGAGAAGGGACATGTGACACAACCTAGAGAGCAACAGAATAGAGGTGATGGTAGGGGACTGTTGCAGTGTTGGATATGTGGAAAATATCATCACAAGAAGGATTTTCCATTGTAACAAGGTGGAAGTCCCCATATATACAGTGCTCAAGAGGTTCAGGCAGTTGGGTATGTGGGCCATAACTTTCCTCGAATTTTTGAAGTTGTGGAAAACAAGTAGGAAGATCATCAAGCATCCGTTATTGAGATGGAAGGAAAGCTTTCTGGTCGAGTTGTTGCTATTTTGATTTATCCTAGATATAATTATAGTTATGGAAATCATGACATGGTGGATAAGTGTGGCTTGAGAAAAAAAGTGCATGCAGAGTCTTGGTTGGTGCAATTGGCTACAAGTACTAAGAAGAGAGTTCATCATTGGGTGATAGCTTGTGAATTTGAGCCAAATGATATGCCTACATCATAAAATTTGAATGTACTTCCATTGGGATCATATAGTATGATTTTCGGTATGGATTTCTTGTATCTTCATAGGACTAAGGTGGATTGTTATGAAAAGGCTATTGAGTGTCGGGATGATAATGGGGAAAAGAGAATCTTGTAGGCAAAGAAGAAGCCTACATCAGTGAGGATGGTCACTGTTATGCAAGTAAAGCACAGTTTCAGAAATGGGTGTGTGGTGTTTGTAGTCCATATTTCTAGTGAAAAGGGTAAGGATGTTGAGGATGCATAGACATTCAAGAGGTACCCAGTCACTTGCAACAATTTCAGGATGTATTCCTAGTAGAGATTCTATAGTTTCCACCTCACAGGGAAGTAGATTTTTCCATCGAGTTGGTACTAGGAGAAACACCAACATCAAAGAAACCTTACAAGATGAGTACACCATAGTTAGTAAAGTTGAAGATGCAGTTGAAGGAAATGATTGACAAGGGGTACATTAGGCCAAGTGTATCACCTTGGGGTGCACCAGTATTGTTTGTGAAAAAGAAGGATGGTACTATCAGGTTGTGCATTGATTATAGGAAACTGAACAAGGTGAAGATCAATAACAGGTATCAATTTCCAAGGATCGATGACTTGTTTGACTAGTTGAAGGTGTAACATCCCTGGTTAAAAATCCATGTAAAAAATATAAGACCAAGGTTACAAGACATGTATTCCAAGCTTAATTGTGGGAAAAAAATTCTAGTGGGTGTCACTTTGGTTTATTATGGCTAAATGAAATTGGCAAAGGCAATGGAAAAGGCTTTGGAAAGGAAATAGGCATTAATTCACATTTATTTATGAAAATAATTGAAATTAGGATAAAATGAAGGTGAAAGGTCACAAGTTGCATGTGAGGAGGAAAATGAAGGCAAATAATGGAAAATGAAGAAAATAGAGGCCTTGTTGATAAAACATATTTTGAGGATCAATACGCAACATTTTGTCAGTTCTATGGTGGAGCTCTCTTTCATTATCTCTCTCATACTCTTGGATACTTATAGTTTCTTGGAGCACTCTTGGAGAAGTGTGGCATACTTGGTATTTGGAGCAAGAAGGCAAAGGAAAGGAAAAAAAGCGCAAGAATTAGTGGAATTTTGAGGTCTAAAGTGGGCCTCCTAAGGAAATTATAAAATAATAGTGGAAATAATAAAATAAAATTAGTTTACATCATCAAATTTTATAGGGAAAAAGGAAAAAACTACTTTTTCAACTTGTGTTTTCAACTTATCTCCCTATGCGTGTACTCAAATTTTGAGCGGTAACACTTGTTGGATGAAGAATTTGATTACTCGTTCAAGGAGTACCCATGTTGCACACTTTTGATGGACCGTGCTACACGGAAATGAGAAATAAATGAAAAACGTGATTGCAATCATGTTTTTCATGTATTTCTCATTTTTCATGTAGTAGGGCCCATCAAAAGTATGCAACATGGGTACTCCTTGGATGAGGAATTATATTTTTCATCCAACAAGTACTCCCACTCAAAATTTGAGTAAAACCTTAGGGATATAAGTTGAAAAAATAGTTTTATTATTTTATTATTTTTTAATCTTTTTACTTTTTTACGCCAAAAATGGTGAATCATCCCCCATGTTTGATATCATCATCTTAAATCCTATTGGTTCTGTTATTGTCTAAATCTACCTCAGGCTGAAGGAAGGCAGAGTCTAGGGTAACATCAAACCACGCTTAATCTGGTAGCTAGCCCTACCAGATCGGGAGAGGGCTCTCTCCAGGTCAATCTCAGCAAAAATATTCAATAAGGCTTGAGATGACTAGAAATAAAGGCTAATTTTAGGCTAGGTATATAGGTGAAGAGGTTTGATTTGATTTTGGGGGTTTTTGTTGGAATCAAAGGGAAAGGCAGTTTTGGGTCCGGGGATGAGGCCTAGTTTTTGCAGAGTTCTGAATGGGGCAAGGAAGGAAATTGTTTTGATGCTTGGATTAAATAGATGGATAGCTCAGACCGGGGAGGATTTTAAGAGGGCAAGAGGCATTCAAGAATCCTCTTCAGACAGTTGAAAACATGGAAAAGTAAACAAAACTCAAGGTAGAGCACTGTAAATCTAATTAATTCCACCTTTAATACTTGTTTGTTTAACTTAAGAAGAAAGGAGAAGGGAAATGATACACATGAAACATCAGTAAACTTACAATCACAGAGAAAAACACACCATCAAAACATAGAGCCACATGGATCCCTAGGAGTGCTGCAAACAGAGAAATCCCAAATGTCCCACCCTGAAAATGACTGAGAAAATACAAGATATAGACAAGCCTAACTCATTCCCATGCCTCCAGGGGTCGAGATCACTAGTTTAGGAGCTATTTCAACAAGATCTAAACTAAGAGTTGGAAAATAGGCAATGAAACAGCTTGCCTCTATAAGATAGGAAACTGATTCATTTAGTTACATTTCACTTTTTTGGTGAATGAATCTACTTACATGAGTAAAAATGTGCCAAAATTACATCAAAGTCATGAAATTACATCAAGTTACATCAATATTTGTACATATGAAGATAAAAAAGTCAAACTGGGCAAAACTAGGCGAAAATTTGAGTTGCTGAGTGAAAAAGGAGCCAAAATTCCCAATGCGTCGCGCCTGAAATCTCTATGCGTCGCGCCACTTTGAGGCTGATTTTGAGGGCCTTCTTGGAGTCAAAATTGAGTGAAGGATATCTCATTGGAAATCTCTGCCTATCTACTTTCCAACCCAAGTGGAATTTCTGAATTTGGTTGCCATTTTCCCCTCCAAAAATCAAATCTCCCAACACTGCTTCTTGTGTGTCCAAAAAGTGGCAGAAAGGCCATTTTTAAGGTGTTTTTAACCCTTCAAGCAACCCAAAACTTATCAAAATCCTTAGGTAATGGGTAGGCATGCATAAATTTTGATGAAAAATCTAGAAATGAAAATTTTTCCTCAAGAGGAGCTTCCAATTATAAGCGCGCGCCAAGTGGCGCGACGCGTCGAGTAGGAAAATCTGTGTCAATGCCAAAAAATTCAAAATTGACAAAAATTTTCCCAAATTTCTTGAAATTTGGGCTGAAGGTCCACCATCAAGCGCTATGCTGAGCCAAAGAAGCTTCGGCCAAAATTTGGAGTCTATCATGCCTTTTGCGATGCTTTAATGCTCTCTTTAGCTTTGCCTTCATGATCTTGATTCGCGCCTTGCAAACATGATTCCTCGCCCAATAATGGTTCTTCATGTGCCTGAGCATGTTCTTTTCCTTTTTGGCTTTCTCCAACAGCTTCTCTAGATGAATATTGACCCTCTCAAGCCAAGTCTCTCTATCAGCCTCAATCTCTTGCTCAATGGATGTCATCTCGGTTTGGCTTCTTTGGGCAGCTTGCCGGTTCTCACGGATATTTTGCAACTCCATGATTATTTGCTGATCTTCCAACTGTTTGTTTCGCTGATCCAGGTAATTTATAATCCATTGGGCTCTCTGCAATTTGACGTTCAATGTGTCTATCTCCGTCTTTTGCTCCTGAATAGTCTCTCTCAACTTTGAGCTTAGAGAGCTCAAATCCTCATCAATCAGTATGAAACATGTATCTTGGCCTCCTGAAGGGCCCTCATCTTGCATAGGCCTCTTACCTCTATCATGTACCTGTACCTGTGCTGCTGATGACGGCAACGAGACCCCTTCCACCCCAGGTGGAGATAATACTCGTCGGGCTACTGCAAATAATCCTCTAGTGCCTCTCTGATAAGTGACATACATCGGCACAATAGTTTCTGTCTCCTGACCTCCATGTTGATATGAAGGTTCGCCTGCATCATGAACAACCTCTGAAGGAACCTGAGGAGTTGTGAAGAAATCATTGGAAATAAAATCTTCCCATGAAATACCCTGCAAGCCGAGCTGATGCACAACCACGATCTTGATGAGTGCATAGTGATAAATATTGGTGTACTGCTTCTCGAGAGTTTTCCTCTGCACGAGAGTGGTCATTCTCTCGATGTTCTGGCACATGAAATAAGGGAGGTTCATCATCCTCACCCTGGTGAAATGCATCAATAACCTGATATGATAGGCATAGAGGCGTGAAAACCGGCCCTCACAACTGAAATATCTGATAATGAGTTTCATTAGAGGTGCATAGGAATCCTTTAGGAACCGGAATGGGAACACTCTGCTAAGTCATCTCACAAAGCTGGGCCTGATATATGGTTCATAATGCACTCTGTCCACCTGCTATCTTTTGTTCCACTGTTCTCCCACATTTGGTATTCTGGTTGCTTGAGAGATAGTTTTCGGTGTCAAAGTGAAAGTTACACCGACAAGAGTTACCTGACCATCATGTAAATGCAATACAAACAAACGAGCCAACTCCTGATGATAATGGGTCCTAGCAATCATTTCAAAAAATTGAAAACATGACTGTTGTTGGAAACATGCCATGGCAAGTGGGCAAGCCTGCAATTCAACCAATGACGTGGGCTCTTCTCTCACATGTCTACCACTTTTATGAGGCCTTCTAGGTGCATGTAACTCAGTGGTGAAATCACTATCTCGGTCATATGATGTATTAGTATCTGTCTCCATGATGTCCAAGGTCTATATAAGGTATATGTTGAATTGGATAGATGAAAATGAGAATTTTGATGCTTTAGTCTTAGTGCCAAATGTATGGTAGTATGGGAGGGATTGTGGAGAAATAGGGCAGTGAGGACAATGAGGATTTCATCAAGTGATATTTACCTTTTGAAAGCTTATGATTTGATAAATTTAGGGACAAGGGACAACCACTTGATTTTTTGGGATAAACTTGGGATTTGGGGAAATTTTGCAAATAGGATAGGGATAATGGGAATGAGATGGGTATGAGTGGCTTTAGGGATATAAGGGGATGAAGGATAGACTGTAGTGATGAGATAACAGTGAGGGGGAGGAAAAACAAGGTGAGGAATGGAATGATTGACACCAAAACAAGTTTCAAAACCCTAAGGAAGCAATTCTCAACAAGATAAGAGGGTTTGAGTTTTTGGCATTTAAATTCTCATAATCAATCTCAAACACTTGTTCATGGAAAATAGAAGGTCACATGAACTTACTTGGAGAAAATAGACTGAGTCGATTTGGAGTTTTTTGAAAGCAAGGGAAAAAATTTGTGTTTCTGCCTTGTGCGCCGCGCAGTCAACCCAGTGCATCGCGCCCTCCTGATGCACCGCGCCAGAACAATTTAACACACAATGGAGTGGCCCTATGCGCCGTGCTCAGCTTATGCGCCGCGACCACTGCCCAGTGCGTCACGCCCGGTAATTTGCACACAGTCTTCGCTCCAAACTTGTTTCTTCACTTCCCCCACAATTTTCTTGGCTCAATGCTATCTTTGTCATACAAATGAATTGTTGAAACACAAAAATCATATTTGTACCGAAGACTTTGATTTTTTATTTGAAAAAAAAAACCTCACTTTACAATGTTTGAAAACTTTGGCACTTTTTCAAAAGAACTCTGTTTTGCTTGGTTTTGATTTTTGAACTGAATGATGAGTTTCTTGTCTATTTTACAGGGATGGATGGCATGGAGTTTTGTAAAAGGCGACCAGGGCTGCGAATGGAGCATTATTACAACTGAAGAATTTGAAAATTACATTGCATTTATTACATAAGGATAAAATAGACAATTTTTCTTCAAAACAAAGTTTTGAAGAAAAATCATTATCAAGCATTATGATGATGAAATTTTTGTATTGATACCTTATTTGAAGCTTCCTCATGTGCCTGCTAGCCATTATTAGATATTTTTGGACCTGATTAATAAAACCCTAGACCTAATGAGAATAAAAGCCCTAAAATGACTGTTTGCCAACCAAGAGACCAAACATGACTGTAAATGATTTTGATGAACAGAATTAGACCAGCAGGTACAAGACATGAGGGATATAAGTAACAAGACCCTACCGTCAGATGATCCATGCTCCTAATGGAATGCAGCTGACTGAACTGAATGAGACACCTAAAATGAAATGCAACAAGAGAAATTTGATCTTTGACGGAGGGATGAAGATACCAACTCTAACAGGTTCTTCTAAAGTTTGTTTTGGTTGTACATTTTTCTTAGGAGGCCCATTTTAGTCCTCAAAAGTTATCTAATTAGGACATTGGGATCAATGGCTACAGCTAGATTTCTTTACAGGTATCGAGTTGCATGTATGGTTTCCTTACTATTTTTGGAATGCATGTGGTTTCTTGGTTATGATTTTTCATTGTCATGGAGGATTTTTTGGATTGACAGTGGTTTTTCCTAGCCTTTCCATTTCCTAGATATCCTTGATGTTTTGGGTTTCTTTCCTTTTATTTATGGTTGGTTCTCATGTTTCTTTGGTTGTGGGTTGAGTTACTAGTTCCCAAAGCCTTGGTTGGAACAAACATTCTGGAGCCTTGGACAACTTGGGTAGATACCATTCTGGTGATTGTTAGCGATGTCTGACCATGAGGTGGAATCACTAGTTGAGGGTTGAGGTGGCTGGCCCCTGGAAACCATGGTTTGGTTGGGCTTGATGTGTTTCTTAAGATCCCACATTCATGCTTCGAATATGGCACAGGGGTGACTGGATGAAAGAAAGATTTGGTTCAGCCTAGTCTATGGTCGGGTGATACGTGGAAGTCCCTGACTTGGTTGGATTTTCATATGTTAATAAGATTTATTTTCCCCTTGGTATTTTCATGAGTAAAGGTACTTGATGGTATGTGGCTTTAATGGTTATTTCCTCATTGATATATCTCTTATTATTTGTTGGTTATAAGCATGTTTTATGATATTTATTGATCCTGATTTATGCAGGAACGTGATAGAATACACATGTAACCATAAATACAAAGATGCATCAGAGATAACACTTCATTTCATTAATATCAAAGAACTGAAATTTGCTTACAAACAGAATGGAAATAAACTAGCTAGGGCGCTGGTAGCTTATCTCTGAGAAGAGATGTGGCGGCTACAGGCCTCTGAACTCTGTGTTACAATGAGGCTCGAAGGCCTATATATTATTGAGAAACAATGGAAAACCCTAAACATCCAAAAACCTAACCCTAGGAGATAAAATGCTAGAATATGGGCCCCTTCGGGGTAAATTGGTACATCAATTTCCCGGGGTCGTAACTTTGGCATACTATCTTCGTTTGACGCACATGATACATCATTAGAAAGATCTATCCGAGGACTACAACAATTGACCACAAATCATATTTTCCTAGAAAACGATGCCCAAAAAACATTGTTTAGGGCCTCAAAACGGCTCCGGGAGTTCAGGACCCGAAAAACTGCTAAAAATGGTAAGTTGTGACGAAACTGAAAAACCAAAAGAGCCAATGGTGGGGCCCCAAGTGGAATAGGTGGGTGGCCACCAATATCCACCTGGATCAGTTATGATTTATGGATCTCATCATGTTTTGATTAATATGTGAAAACATCATGAATGAATGACCTAATATATGATAATGCAGCTAATGTTAGAAGGCATCAATTGTTCTTGGCGTTTCTCAAATAAGTATGAGACCCCTATGCTCAGATCTGTTGTTGAAACCTGTAGATTTCATATTTATGATATGTTTGAAAAAATTATTGTCATGGTTGGGCTTGGTTAGGTCAATTCCTTGATCAAGTTTTGTGTTAGAGGTTTTTCCTTGGTGTCATTTATTGTCCTGAATAGTCTCATCAAGTTTTGGGTAGTGGTTTGGATCCTAGCTCTGAAAAAGTGGCTTAAGTCGCACGGTCTCTATCATAGAACTAGATGATAAAAATATTGCAGTCTCTCCCTTATATGCATGGTGGGACCAACTATAAGGTCAAATTCGCATGCATTCCCATGTCATGGGAGTTACTAGGGGTTTTTTCAGTGAAAAGGCAGTCTGACTCAAGGATTGGGAACCTAGAGTGGTAGATTAGCTTTTGAGGGTCCTATAGCACCAAAGGGAGGTATGCAAAGTCTTGGATTGTCGATTCCACTTCCTTAACTTCACTTAGGGAGTTGAATCATACAATAGTAACTCTTTGTCACATGTTTACCCCGGTTGGCCAGTTACTTGGGTAGATGTGGGAGGAGGGTGTTACAAATTGGTATCAGAGCATGTTTCAACACTTGGATTGGATAGGAAAAATGTGGATTTTCATGCATGCATGTGGGTTGCATATGTGCTTGTTATATATGCATGGTGGTAGTCATTGTTACAAATGTGTTTCCGTGTATGAGTTGATGATGATGTTGTTGGGATGTGTTTTTCATGAATGCATGTCAGTTGTATATGCATTTGTTATGTAAGTTAGTGTCTATATGTTGTTATGCATGCATTTTCATGGTTATATTTTTTTTCCATGATGTCATTGAAGGAATTTTCAGTGACCATGATGTTGTTAGTATGTTATGATGTTGATGTGTTGGTTGAGATAGAGTAGGAGATGCAGATCATCAAAGTGAACTTGTAGCACTAGACTTGGGGTAAGAGCATATCATCATATAGGTATTGTATGATTGGCATGAAAATGATTATGGTTATGAAATTCATGTATGAGTTAATATATTGTGATATTATGTCATACTAATGTACACTGACTGTGTATATGTGATTTCTATACATGAATGACAATTTTTTATGATTTTATGATGTGAACATGTTAGCTAATTATTGTTATGGATATCATGGCCTTATAAATGATTGAGTTGATATGTTGTGAAGTTATATCGTGCTAATCTAGATTGATTATGCAAACAAGATAGCCTCCCCTAAGATACATTAAGGTATGAGTTTTCTTATGTCGTATATTTGGTGTTTGAGTGTTTGGTGTCTATTATGTCGTCTATATGTTGTTTAAATGTTTGATTAATTACATGATATGAGCATGTGTCTATAATATTGCATGAAGTATTGATCTTCTTTTAAGATGGTTGTACTAACACAATATTTGTTGAGATAACTTATGTGTACTTAAGTATAAGTAGGTGTTAGTTGTAGTATTATGATTTTGACTATTAGTTGATTATGACATGGCTATTAGTCTTTGTATAGGCTGATTTTAGTTAATAGATACGATGTCTTGATATTTGGAACATGTGATTGACATGTGTGAATAGTTGCAGGGCAACATGGATTGGTATTAGCATGAAAAGGTAATATTTGATGTGTTTATATGACTAACAGATGGGTGATGTGAAAATATATAGTAGGACTCGATTGCAACAAGGAAAAAGAAAGGAATTGGGTAAGAATTCCTTTACAAATGTTTGGGAACCAAAATTTCAAATGAATGAGATCTTGCATGAATACAAGAAATCTTATTAACCCTAATATTATATGGCATTATGTGTATATGTGTTATATTCATGAACATGTATTTGACAAGTATAACAATTGGTTTCTAGTTATGGTTGAATTCGTCAAAGGATAAGAGTCCCTTGAGAGATGATATATTTATGTGTTCAGATACAAGGCAGTTTTCTTAGCTTATCAAGGTAAGGTAACTGGTATATTGTATGTTTATATTATACACTGACAGTTATGTGTTTATGGCGATATGATGCAGGGGATTGCATGGCAAAAGAGACTGCCATGAAATAATTAAAAAGGATCGGGTTGAGCTTTCCCATGGAAGCTTTGGGAATCCATGAAGGATTGAGTCATGGTGTTTGTTGCTAGTCTTGTGCTTTTGGTATTTTATGATTTGGTTGTGCTTGATTTTCAGTTTTGTTTATGTCAAGTGCAAGGCCTTACAACTTTGTTGCGGTGTCGTATTGCTTTGGTTTTTCATGGTCTTCTTCTTGTTTGTTCTTGTTCTTTCCTTTCATGTTTTGAGAGTCTTGGGAATTGGTTTGAGAAAGAGGAAATTTAATGGAGCTCGACAGAGTTGTGTGGTCCCAACAGGTAATGTAAGACCCAGATGAAGCTCGGTACATGAGTAAATGGTAGCGAAAGGTATGAATATGATAGTTGGTTGGACTGGGTTGTTCCATTGTGGTAAATTGACGGTGGAAGTACAAACATGAGAAAGGTAACCAAAAAGGAAAAGTAAATGGATTTGAGGCATCAGATGCCTTGGCTATATTGGGAATTTTTGTTCTCAATGTTGTGCATGTTGTGCATGGATAAAGGGCATTCTCTTAAGCTTGACCTTAGGCTATCTGGTAATTATTTTGTGATCATGATTATGTTGATGTTTATATATGTATATATGTATGTATGTATGTCGTCATCTGATGGGATCATGATTGTTTTATGCTAATGATTATATATATGTATGTATGTATGTATGTATGTATTTATGGCACTATCTGACAAGGTTGTTAGGCATCATTCTTGTGGAGGAATAATTTCTTATGCAGGCGAATGACATGAAGAGATTCTTGGTATCGAGTGGGAAGAGTAAACTTGACAAATTTATGAGGTGAGTATCATTTGGATATGATTTTGTATTATGTGTTTATATTATTCCTATGTTCTATATAGGTAATGTTGATAGATACATCAGTAAAATGAAAACAACACGATTTGTGGCATGCTAGGATAAGCATGGATGGTAGAGAGACACTAGAAGCAAGGTTGCTTGGTAGAGACAATGTGGTTTTGGATGTTCACTGCTACTGTTGTATATATGTTGTTGATCCAGGGTAAATTATTGATACCCTTAACCAAGACCTTTTACTTCAGCTAATAATTAGAATTGCATTTAATTAAGACGTTAAAGAACATAAATGAACAATTGTAGCTGTAAATAAGAGGAACATAAATGAACAAGATCAGTAAACATAAGAACACGTCGTTTGATGACGGAGTTCTTCTAGGAGGGACTACATCTCTGGGCCTTGGTGTCAAGATGGTGTAGGTCGCTGCATTATGTGTTGCAAGAAGAAGATGTACATGGATGTGTTTCCCTATGACATACAAGGAAAAATCTCCCTCACGTAGGAGTGGCTTGACTTCTTTAAGAGATGTTCCACTTCGAAACTCTCATACATAAAGAAAGACTCCTATCAGTATGACCATAGCTAACATATAATAAATAAGAGTATCCCTCCAATCCTGGCAAACAAGGGATCTCAACAATACACATATGAAAACGAGCATCCCGCCAATGTGGCATAAAAGGGATCTCATACATGACACAAATCCATAGCTGAAAATACATCAATAACAACACAAGGCAAGATCCCACGACTCATGTATCAACCGGGATCTGCAAGACTTAATGCATCTCAAAGATAAATAAATGAAGAATTATATTAAATCCACAACATATACCTCATGCTAACATTTTCTCAAGGCTGAGCTGCTCTGCAGCTGAATTTGAAAACATCATCAATCTTGTGGCATCGAAAAATGTGACAAAACGACTGATCACTTGTGGAAATCTAACACCTGCATAACCCACTTCCAAAAGTGGCTGAAAAATCAAAAACTCAGATGAAGAAACTGAGCACACCATCAGACTTGTGGCGTCGAGTAGTGCAGAAATGACATAAAATTTGTCACATTTGGACAAAGTCAAAATTTCGCCCTCCTAAAAGTTGGCCTCAATCAAGGTTCCACCTGCCTCTTTTCTGACTCATGGTTCCACTGACCCTACAATCAAAAAATAATAAACCTCGAAGTGAGTGTGCGCTCTCCGCTCCTCCATGGCCTCAACGCACTTTCAAATGATATGTTTAAGTAATACAATTTGGGCGGATTAACCCACGAGAATCCGTTGGCACGGTGGTAAAAGGAGAAATTGGTTGAGGAGGGGTCTGGGGGTCAAATCCCGCCCCTCCCAACTTAGCACGAGATTTTATTAACAGAAATGGGCACATTTTTTTTTTGTTTGAATTTGGGAGGGGTCAGGCCCACCTTGGGCAGCCTGCCCCACGATCTTTGTCGGCACATATATACGTGGCCATAAAGGTGGCTTGGGTGGCAGTGGGGTTCACAACCCCCGCCCCCATTTAATGTTGTTGAGTTGAGTAGGGTCGAGAAATGGGGAGTCGCCACGTGGGTGGAACGGAAGACCCGTCGGTGGTGGGTTTGACTCCCACCGGCTCCGGTATAAAAGATGTTGACGTGGGTTCTGTCGGAGGGGGTGGCGGGGTTGGTGGCTCGCCACCCCATATATATATTTTTTGTTTTAATTTTAAACAACCAATTCATTTTTGAAAAATCGGTTTTTGACCATAGGAGGAAAATTAACTAGGCAAAAATTCCACCCAGAACCTGGCCTGAGTGTGCCAGAATCCGGTGACCGGGTTTGGTCCAATTTGCATCCTCCTTAAGGCTGCCTAGTCACCAAGTCAACCCAAAACTTTGACCGCTCCTAACTCCTTCATACAAACTCGGAATTGAGTGTCGTCTGCACCGTTGGAATCAGAATGAAGAGGTCTACAATCTGAACCTAGTTTGAGATATTTTTGAACACTTTCATTTTTGAGCCCTCTGTGCTAAGCCACTTGTACTTGTACCTGTTTAATCCACCTAGATCATTCCTCCCCACTGAGGAGCTTTTGGTCCTCCAAAAGCATCAAGCTTTACCTATCATCAACTATCTTCAAATGTCGTTGAAAGGCACATCCCTACATGACTCCTTCACCTGGCGTACTTCAGAATCAAGATGCAAATCCATCATCTACAACTGCTGCAATGCGATGTCTGAAAAGGCACATCCCTTCAAGACTCCTTTACCTCTCGTACTTTGGAATCAATATGCAAAGCCAACACCTGCAACTGCTGTGAAGCAAATGTGTGAAAGACACATCTCTTGAAGATTCCTTTACCTAGCGTACTTTGGAATCAACATGCAAAGCCAACACTTGCGACTGATGTGGCGCAAATGTGTGAAAGGAACATCTCTTAAATATTCCTTTACCTTACGTACTTTGGAATCAAGATGCAAAGCCAACACCTACAACTGCTGAAATGCAAATGTCTGAAAAGGCACATCCCATGAAGACTCCTTCACTTTCGTCCTTTGGAATCAGAATGCCAACACCTGCCTAAAGCTGCAACGAACATTACATTCTCAATGTGACCAACAGTGACCCAAATATTTCCATACTTTCCATGAGTTTATAACATGTACTCGGTGGTCAAGCTTACAGAAAAATGGAAATCATACCTCAACAAAATTACAAGACCAGACCTCATCGTCGCATTTCAAAGTGATGGTAAAACACCTCATCACTTTTACATTAAAGAAATGCATCAGACGACTCATAGAACATGACCAAAACATAATCGTTGCATCTCGAAGTGATGGAAACACATCATCACTTTTACATGAAAGAGATCCAACACACGACTTATAAAACAAGGCTAAAAAAAATATCCTGGTCGCTTAAACGAGTTATGGAAACACATCATCACTTTCATAATAAAAATGCGACAAATGATTTACAACATGGCCATGACAAGCTTACATCTCTAGAAAAAATAAATCTAAAAGAACCACTTCTCACTTATTAAAGCGAGTGGATCATTTCCCTGTGGTGAACTTGCTTATCAGTTAGCTCTTTCGACTTGTGTATGCATGGGCGCTTTGTCTTTAAGGCGCTACTCTGGATGAATTTTCTAGCATGTCGCTCTTTGGTGGCCACTTCGGTCGCAATGGGTACAAAATTTCTTTTTCCTCCAAACCTTCTTAACTGATTTCTTTTCCTCTTGGGGAGAAGGCTTTTCATGCCTCTTCCTCCTTTGTGCTACCATCCTCTTCCAACACTCAGAAATCACATGGTTATTTAAACCACAAAAATAACAAGTTTTACGATGCCATATTTTACGACAGTGGTTATCAAAATTCTTATAATTAAAACACGCTCTGGAATAATGAGACTTAGTATACCTTCTGTGGTGGTCTCTGGTGCGATCATGATGATGGGAGCTCACTTCAGTTCCTTCACTGCAACGTACACTGCCATGGAATGATGGCGAAGTGTCCCCATCATTCCCCTTCCTTGGAGAGTTCATCATTATCTGTTGTGTAACCAGCTTCAAAAATAGAAGAAAAGAGATATCAACAACGCTTCTTAAAATAAGTCATACTTCCTATGGGAACTCCAATATTATACACATGCACACCTTTGAATACATGATTACAAAACCTCTTTTTTCTATATATATATCTACGGTCATAATGTAATCCTAGGTAACAACAATTGGAGGAAGTGGTCCATCCAATGCACACAATTTATTAGCGCGCCACAGTGCGCAAAAGGTCATAAGTGAACAACAATAACAATAAGGTTATACTAACAATACACGAAGTGACTATACTATGATATAATTCCAACATGCCCCTCTCCTTCAAAAAAGTGTTGTCCTCAACGCTGAGTAGCTCTGGGTGCTTCTGTATAAAATTCTCATCCTCCCATGTAGAATCTTCAGTGGGTAAGTTCTTCCACTTGACGAGATACTCTGAAATTGATTGATTCCGTAGCTGTCGAGTTCTTGTTTCCGTGACCGCTTCAGGTTCCAATATGATTTTTCCTTCCTCATCAAGTTCTGGAAATATTGTTTGAACTATAAGATTTTCACCTATAACCTTCTTTAAGCATGAAACATGGAAAACTGGATGTACTCGCGAAGAAGCAGGAAGCTCCAATTTGTATGCCATAGAACCAATCTTTGCAACACCTTGTAAGGACCACAGTACTTTGGTGATAATTTATTATCCTTCGGCTGGTGTAAGGGACACTTGCTCAGAGTGAAGTGGGCCGTAAAAGATAATTCAACTCCCACATCATACTTCTCTACGTTGTTGATCTGCCTGTTGTTTCATTCGATTTTGTGCCAAATTTAGGTTATCCTTTAAGAGTTGGAGAACTTCTTGCTGATGCTCGATGTGATCTTCCACTGCTTGAACCTTCAAATTTTCCCTCAAAGATGATGTGATGGATGGTGGATGATATCCATAAAGTGCCATAAATGGGGTCATTTTTGCTGCAGTATGGAAGGAAGTGTTATACCACCATTCAGCAAGAGGCAACCACTTGACCCATTGTGTTTGTTTATCAGATACAAAACAACAAAGATATCCTTCCAAACAGTTATTTATGATCTCAGTTTGACCATCAGATTGAGGATGATAAGATGAGCTATGAGCTAATTGAGTACCCAAACAAGAAAATAACTCCGTCCAAAAATTTCCAGTAAAAATGGGATCTCTGTCGCTCACAATAACCCTTGGGCTTCCACGTAGCTTTTGAATTCTATCCATAAATGTAGTAGCAACTGTACTTGCTTTAAATGGATGAGATAATGCACAAAAGTGTGCATACTTGGTAAGTCTATCAACTACCACCATGATGACACTCTTTCCTTTGGACTTAGGTAAACCTGTGATAAAATCCATTGAAATCTCCTCCCAACGTTGACTTGAAATGGATAAAGGTTGTAGAAGTCCTGGGGTCTTAATTGTTTCCACTTTATTCTGCTGGCAAACCAAACATTCCGCCACAAACTTTTGAATATCAGATTTAAGGTCATCCCAAAAAAATTCTTTCTTCACCCTGTGGTAAGTTTTTAAAAATCCCGAGTGTCCTCCTAAAGGAGAAGTGTGCAATTCCAAAAGAATCTTTTGTTTTAGTTGGGAATTCTTACAAAGATATAAGCGATATTTGTACCATAAGGAATCATTTCTCCAACTAAATGTATCAGATGTACTAGGATCTTGCTGCAACTTTTGAATGAGTGTCCATACATCTTTTTCCTTCTTCCATTCATCTCTTGCTTCGGTTATCCAATCTGGTTGGATAATAGAAATGGCACAAAGCAATCCTTCCACCTCTTCATTCTTTCTTGAGAGTGCATCTGCAACAACATTAAGCTTTCCTTTTTTGTAGATTATTTCAAAGTCATAACCCAACATCTTTGTGACCCATTTTTGCTGCTCTTCTGAAGATAGTATTTGTTCCAAAAAGTGTTTAAGACTATCATGATCATTTTTTACCTTAAAGTGTCTTCCCATTAGGTAAGTTCGCCATTTCTTTAGTGCATGCAGTATTGCTAACATTTCCTTCTCATAAATAGGTTTCTGTAAATACTTTCCTTTGATTGGACGACTTTCAAAAGCAATGGGTCTTCCTTCCTGCATTAAAACCGCACCCATTCCATTTCCTGAGGCATCACATTCCACAATAAAGGTTTTTGTGAAGTCTGGCATAGCTAAGACTGGTGCTAGGCACATTGCCTCTTTAAGATGTTCAAAGGCCTTAGTTGCTCCAGGAGTCCATGAAAATGCATCTTTCTTCAATAATGTTGTTAGAGGTGCTGCTATTCTCCCATAATTCTTAACAAACTTGCGATAATACCCTGTTAACCCGAGAAATCCTCGCAACTGCTTTATGGTCGTGGGGACTTTCCATTCCTTAATGGCTTTAATTTTGTTAGAGTCTACTTTAACACCCTCGTGAGATATAATATGACCCAGATATTCCACCTCTTGTACTCCAAAGAAACATTTGGATGTTTTTGCATATAATTGTTTCTCCTGCAATAGTTTGAGCACCCCGTCAACATGTTCAACATGATCCTTCCAAGACCTGCTGTAGATTAGTATATCATCAAAAAATACTAGCACAAATTTTCTAAGGAAGGGTTTGAAAATGGAATTCATCAAACCCTTGAAATGTAGAAGGTGCATTGGTAAGGCCAAAAGGCATGACCAAAAATTCATAATGACCCTCATGAGTTCGAAATGTTGTTTTTGGAATATCTTCAGTCTTCATTCTAATTTGATGATATCCTGAACGAAGATCCAACTTGGTAAAAGAAATTGCTCCATGTAATTCATCCAATAATTCATCAATCATAGGAATGGGAAATTTATCTTTAATGGTGAGCTTATTGAGCTCCCTATAATCCGGACAAATTCGCCATGATCCATCCTTCTTGTGTACCAATACTACAGGAGCAGAGAAAGAACTTTGACCAGGTTGAATTATACCCGCCTCTAACATTTCTGCAATCATACGTTCAATTTCACTCTTTTGGAAGTAAGGATATCTATAAGGCCTGATGTTTGGAGGAACACTTCCGGGAATCAAATGAATAGCATGATCATGATCACGAATAGGTGGGAGTCCTTTGGGAGTTTCAAACACCTTGGAATGATTGTCCAAGACTTGTTGGAGATCTGCAGAAATAGATGATTTTGATGTTGGAACTTCTAGTGAGCACAATTGTGCAATTACGCCTCGTTGTTATTTCTTTAGAAGCTTTGTCATGCCATTAGAGCTTATTATCCTTCCTGGCTTCCCTTCAATACCCCGTAGTTCGACTTCCTTTCCTTCTGAAAAGAATTTCAAGAAAAGTTCTTGAAAATTAAAAGCTACCGTCTCCAAAGATTGTAACCATTGTACTCCTAGTACAACATCAGCACCTCCCATAGGAATGGAAAGCATTGGACTAGTCAATACATATTCCCCCATGGTTAGCTTGATATTATGGCATTTTCCAGAGCAATTTATAGCTCCTCCATTTGCAACCATCACTTGACATTCTGGTGCTGGGTATAGGAAACAATTTAATTCCTTGGCTACCTTACAATGAATAAAATTATGGGTGCTACCTTAATCAATCAACACTATTACCTTTTTCTTCTTGATATGTCCTTCTATTTTGAGAGATTGAGTGGTAATTCCTGCCAGTGCATTACACGATATGGTCGGATTCATTTCTTCCTCTTCTGGGGCTGGTTCCTGGTGTATATCCTCTTCTTGTTCATTTTCTTCTTCCTCTTCACAATCTATGTAAAATAATTTCTTCTCAGCACACTTATGACCTTTGGTGTATTTTCTATCACAACTGTAGCAAAGCCCTTTTGCTCTTTTTTCTTCCAATTGTTGTGGTGTCAACCTTGTAGGTTGTGGAAATCTAGGCGTAGCAACACTTCCTTCTTTATAGAATTGAGTGGTAGGCTTCCTTGTCGCCATAATTTTACATTTAACTTTTCTTGCCAACCTGAATGCCTTCTCCAATGAATCAGGTTCCAAAACACGAACTTCATGTTGGATGTTATCCTTTAGAGTACCTATGAAGAGATCAATTCTGTGTTCCTCTGGAATATCAGTTACCCTTATATTCAATTTTTGGAAGTCCTCAATGTGCTGCCCCACTAAACCCTTTTGTTTGAGATTTATCAATTGGCTAAAGAAGGTGTTGCTCTTTGTATCTCATAATGTGCTATCATTTCCTCCGTAAAAATTGACCAAGTGACAATTTTCTTACGAGAGCAAAGCCATCGATACCATACAAATGTATTTTGTTCTAAATGTAAAGTTGCAATGCGTACCTTTTGTGTGTTTTGCACGTTATGGAGATCAAAATATTGCTCCATCTCTAGTATCCATGTTACAGGATCCTTTCCTTACCTAACTTCCAGCCATCCATCTGGCCCATGCTCCCTTCTTCAAACCGTCCATCTTCACTTCAGCCTTCAAAACTTCCATGTCATTTTTTGTTGCTCTTTGCGAGAGCGAAATTTGTTGCACTTACTCTTGTAATTTTGATATGTCATGTTGCCATTCTTCGTCTTCATGAGTCATAGTAGAGCTTTCCAAAGGCTTAATGGGTGTTGAATTCTTTTTAGGGGCCATTTTATAATCCAATACTGATATCTATTCTACAATATGCCCTTGCAATCAATTCAACTTGATTCCTCAAACAACACTTATGCAATTCGGAAAAAAAATATACACCTTTTCTTTACTTTCTTTGAGTGAGTCTGATATTGAAATTGAATTATCTAAATTTGAAAATCTTGAAAATCTAAAACTGTTCTATAGTCAACCTCCTAAGCTTCTTTCAAATGCCACAGGTCTGATCTAATTTGGACTCCCCAAGACAAAGTTGTGTCCAATCTCCCACAATGACCTAATTCTGGACTGGTTCAGTAGAGCAAACTTGTAGGACTTGCCACGTGTCACTGTTTCGTCCTTTGTCTCTGAAATTGATAGCCAAGAAACTACAGTCCTTGTAATTGTGACCACTTTTAACGGCACTCAAATCCACTGCCCAGAGAGAGAGTTATTGAACTTTTCCCACGATCACCTCTTTGAGATGAAATTCAGGATCCTGAAAAAGCACTACCTTCCACAGATCATATCTCCAAAAATATTTTGAACCAAGCTCTGAAATTTTTTGACGAATTTCCTCAAGATTTTAGCTTCGCACCATACAAATTTCAGATTCTGAACCTTCGTAGAAAAAAAATTATAGCGAAAATTCCACCAAGGACCCATTAGGATGAAAAATACTCATAACTTCCATGTCATGATATTCCATACTAACCAAGTCTCAAATTTTTAGACAATTTTCTTAGGGCTCAAGCCTTTTCAAAACCCTAAACATTTCAGCCTTCCGAAATTTCGTAGAAAAAAGTTATGTTTAAAATTCCATCAAGGACTCATGGAGCAAATAAACCTTCGAATCCAAATGCTCGATACCAAATGTTGTGTAACCGTACTTCAAAATAGAAGAAAAGAGATCAACTTTAGAAATAAGCCACCCCGAGGGGAAACCTCCAATACATTGGTAGCATAAATGCACAATTCTCGATACAATTCTACAAACCTTCCTTTCTATATATAGGAGTCCATAATGTAATCCTAGTGGGCCACAATGTAATCCTAGCTGACCTAACAATAATAATTTAAGGGCACAATAATAACAAAAAGGGGGTTACAAGGGAACAATAATAACAATAAGGGGGTTATACTAACAATAATAAGGGACTATACTAGTGATATAGGGACCTAACATTATCTATTTTCCCTTGATTTCCTTCGAACATCCTTCGTCGGTGTACCCCAAACCTACATAACGAGGTCGATGCACAACCTCCAATGGTTTGGTTATGCCTTGGCCACGAATGCCAATTCCTCCTCCTCTATACCCCATTTTGGTGAGGAGTCTCATGCCGGTACCTGTGATGGGTATCTCCACACTTCCAACTGAAATTATACCATGTGAAGAAACTGAAGCAAAATCAGCATTGTTTACCTTAGGTGTTGATTGTGAAACAGATGAAGAAAGCTGTTGTAAGCCCTTGTTGCGCTTCACTTCCGTCAATGCCTCTAACATAGCTTGTAGCTGAAGTTGCAACTGCTGCATCTCCTCCTTCTCTTTCTGTAGGAATGATTTTAAGGCATCATGATCTCTCTGAAGAGTTTCATTGTTGCATTTCAAATCTTCCCACACCTCTGTCGTGGCTTGCAACTGAAGCTGCAACTGTTGTTTTTCCTCCTTCTCTTTGTGTAGGAGGGTCTTCAATTCTTCATTCTCTACTACTTGTTTTTCGTAAGCCTCGTACAATATGTCCACTTTCTCGGGCACCCTGAGCATGGTTTCATACATGTCCTTGACATTCTCCATGGCTCAACTAAGCGAACGTCCAATGTTCACGCCTGCAATCCAATCAGCAAGAATACCTGCTCCGATACCACTTGATCCAGGGTAAATTCTTGATACCCTTAACCAAGACCTTTTACTTCGGCTGATAATTAGAATTGCATTTAATTAAGACGTTAAAGAACATAAATGAACAATTGTAGCTGTAAATAAGAGGAACATAAATAAACAATATCAGCAAACATAAGAACACGTCGTTTGATGACGGAGTTCGTCCAGGAGGGACTACATCTCCAGGCCTCGGTCTCAAGATGGTGTAGGCCACTGCATTATGTGTTGTAAGAAGAAGATGTACATGGATGTGTTTCTCTATGACATACAAGGAAAAATTTCCCTCACGCAGGAGTGGCTTGACTTCTTTAAGAGATGTTCCACTTCGAAACTCTCATACATAAAGAAAGACTCCTATCACTATGACCATAGCTGACATGTAATAAATAAGAGTATCCCGCCAATCCTGGAAAACAAGGGATCTCAAAAATACACATATGAAAATGAGCATCCCTCCAATGTGGCATAAAAGGGATCTCATACATGACACAAATCCATAGCTGAAAATACATCAATAACAACACAAGGAAAGATCCCACAACTCATGTATCAATTGGGATCTGCAAGACATAATGCATCTCAAAGAGAAATAAATGAAGAAGTACATGAAATCCACATCATATACCTCATGCTGACATTTTATCAAGGCTGAGCTGCTCTGCGGTTGAATCTGAAAACACCATAAATCTTGTGGCATCGAAAAATGTGAAAAAATGACTGATCACTTGTGGAAATCTAACACCTGCATAACCCACTTCCAAAAGTGGCTGAAAAATCAAAAACTCAAATGAAGAAACTAAGCACGCCATCAGACTCGTGGTGTCGAGTAGTGCAGAAATGAAATAGAATTTTTCCCATTTGGACAAAGTCAAAATTTCGCCCTCCTGAAAGTTGGCCTCAATCAAGGTTCCACCTGCCTCTTTTCTAGCTCATGGTTCCACTGTCCCTACAATAAAAAAATAATAAACCTCGAAGTGTGTGCACTCTCTCCGCTCCTCCATGCCCTCGACACACTTTCAAATGACAGGTTTAAGTAATACAATTTGGGTGGATTAACCCACGAGAATCCATTGGTGCGATGGTAAAAGGAGAAATTGGTTGAGGAGGGGTCGGGGGGTCAAATCCCGCCCCTCCCAACTTAGCACGAGATTTTATTAATGGAAATGGGTGCGTTTTTTTTTTTTTTTTTTTGAATTTGGGAGGGGTCGGGCCCGCCCCAAGATCTCTGCCAGCACATATATACGTGGCCATAAAGGTGGCTTGGTTGGCGGTGGGGTTCACAACCCCCACCCCCATTTAATGTTGTTGAGTTGAGTTGGGCCGAGAAATGGGGAGCCACCACATGGGCGGACTATGTACATGTTGTATATGCAGTGCTATATACATATGGTGTTGTGTGCATGTTGTACATGTGGTGTTGTGTGCATGATTATACATGTGTTGTTGTGTGCATGTGGTGTTGTGTACATGTGTTCTTGTGTACATGTCGTGCATGTGGCACTATGTACATGTGGTATCGTGTACATGTCTTGCATGTGGTGTTGTGTACATGTGGTATTGTGTACACATTGCACATGTGGTGCGGTGCACATGTGGCGTTGTGTACATGTTGTGCAGATGGTGTTGTGTACATGTGGTGTTATGTAGGTGGTGTTGTGTACAAGTGGTATTGTGTACATGTTGTACATGTGGTACTGGTGTACATGTGGTATTGTATGCATGTCTTACATGTACATGTCGTGCATGCGATACTATGTATTTGCATTATGTAGTCGTGGTATAGTGACATGTGTATTAGTTGTGTTGTAATCTGAGTATGTATGTGTATTGTGTTGTACACTGGATGTAGGAGTATGTGTTGTGTTATGTTGTACACCGGGTGTAGGTGTATGTGTCATGATGTATATCAGGTATAGGTGTATGTATTGTGTGGTGTCATACATTGTGTGTGGATGTATGTGTTGTGATGTACTTTTCGTATGTGTACATGATTGAAGAAAATAAAAGGCACTAGGTGCTTGTGGTTTATTGAAACCCATATGGTGCGTGTACAAAGGGACAAAGAATGAAAGTAGAAGCAACGAACCAATTGAAGGATAAGTATCAGTATGTTATTTCAGTTTTATTATGCATGTGATTTATGATTCTCACTTATGATGGTTACATGTGATTTATGATTATGGTTTGTGATGATTTCATGTGATTCATGATTTTTGACGCAAAAAAACTGAAAGTCATGTCCCGCTAAGGAGAGCTGGTCTGTTTATGTTACTCTGTAGCATTTCCCTCAATTAACTTGGTTTATCTCCATGTGGTCTTCTCAGATTTTTCGGGTGAATTTATTTATCAATTTCGAAGAAATTGAAAAATAAATATATTTAGCAAACTTTGGCAAATGTTAAATATATTTCTAGACTTTAATAACCCACACTATAATTTTTCGACAGTCTTATATCCGCCTCCTTATACCTTACAACATTAATCCCTCTATCTTAATTTAATAAACCGACAATATTTTTCTTTGGGCAGCTTATTTATATCCCGGCACACAAATACAATCGTGGAGTTCAATACATACATTGTACCTTTGTTAAACTTCGTGCAAGTCCAGCGTACGATCACCGTTAGATAGAAAGCCTCCAGATCGACGGCATATATGCATATCACGCTGCCTCCTCAGTCGATGGATAACGTGTGATGTCGCGCTATGACAGCGGTTTTCCGTGGGCCCACCTCACCACGTGTCTCATTCCCTACGGAATTGCTTGCGTACAGGAAATCCCGCTTACTCACCCAAAAGCGGTGCAATATGGGCAACCCGGCTTGCAAATCCACTCGTGGGTTTGGTACAGTGCTTAACCAGGGTTCACGTCGGGGCTGCATTATCCTTTGTCTGCCTTGACTCAGGTTCCTATCTCGGTTCTGGATTTAATTAAACAATGAATAGTCTATTCTTCTTACAGTGGAGTTCTCACAACCTCATAATAGAGTTCATCGACCACCATTTACACAAACCTCGCCTACACACGGGATTTCTTCACTTACTCGGAAAATTCGAGAGAAAGAAATGGACAGAGAATTACAGAGGTTTCATGGTGACTTGATTCACCAAATTCTGCACACAATACCAGTTCAACTCATTGAAAAACAACGAGCACTGAATTTTATTCAACGGGAAGCAATTGCTCAACACACTTATTTTATTGCAGAAATCTCCTCCTCCTTCAATACATCCGAGGAATACAATTATATACATTACAATGTGACTCTTTGGTTCCTCTACGAGGACCGTTTAGAAAATCAAACGCCTTATTACAATAATTCTACTAACTAAAACATGACAAATGGATCGAATCCAACGATTCGACTTCTACAAATTCTAACTAGGCTAAATGAAACAGTCAGCTGAGGTATTGACACCTAGCTGTTACAATTCAAATGTTTTTTATCCCTCTTAGCCACAACATGTGGACAAAACTCCTACATTGCTGGCTCGTGCCTAATGCCCCTGCATCAGACTCCCGAGGGAAATTTTCTTCATGGGCTCCTGTCCATGAGCTCTTCCACTAATCTGCCTATCTTCTGCAATATTCCTTCAGTCATCCAAGTGGCATCTTCCTCTGGCTTATCCTTCCATTTGATTAAGTACTGAAAGTACTATTTTCCTCTGGTCCTCTTGAACACTCTTCTGTCCAATACCTTCTCTGGTTGCAATGGCTGTGCTGGAGGTAGCTGCTCTTTCCACTCAATCTGTTCCTTGTCTGCTGATCCTTCTTCGGCACCATCATCTTCATACTTGTACAAATCTGAACATTAAAAATGGGAGATATTCCAACATCAGGTGGCAATTCAATCTCATAAGCATTTGCAGAAAAATTTCTAAGTATCTTGCATGGCCCCGATATTTTTTGAACTTCAATTTTTTGTACTGCTTCTTTGGGGAATCTCTCTCCTTCCTCAATTGTGCCAAAACCAAATATCCTACTTAAAAATGAACTGAACTTTTACTCGCTCAACAGTTGCACTATTTTTGTATTTGGATGCTTGCTGCCTTGTAAGTTCTCGCTTCCACTCGTCTCGCGGATGGCCCGGATCTCGACAGGCAAATTCCTCAGCTTATCTCGCACTCCTTAGCTCTGCTTTTCTAGATTTCTTAACTTCCGATATTCCTGCTGGGTGCATTTCCATAAAAAATATGAAATGGACTACGCCCGTACTCCCGTTTGGTGAGTCATTATATGCATATTCTCGCTCGAGGAAAAACATGATCCCAGACTGCTGGATGCTGCCTCACGCAAGACTGTCTTAATAAACTTTCCCGGACTCCTATTCACTACCCCGGCTTTGTGCATCGGTACGAGGATGATAATCCGAGACTGAAACTTAGTTTGGTACCAAGTTTCTTCCGCGTTGTCCTCCATGACCCACAAATTTGCATCTCTGTCCGAAACAATACTCTTGGGCAACCCATGCGATCTAACAAACTTCTTTCGAAAAACAAGTTAGCGATTTGGGTGGCATCACTTGTTTTATAGCATGGAATAAAAATGTGTCATTTTGGAGAATGCTGTCCACCACAACAAAGACTCGCATCATTCCCTCTCTGAGTCTCTGAACAATCCTAGAACAAAATCCATACTCACCATGTCCCAAAGGCCCGTCCGGAATAGGCAAGAGTGTACAATCTTGCATTACGGCTCCTTCCTGACAGCATACCGACAGATTTTGGCAATTCTTCACAAACTTGTCCACTTATTCTCTCATCTTCGCGCGCTAATAGAAGTGACTCGCGCTCATAAGTCTTATCAAGGTGCCAAAGTGTCTCAGCATAAGTCTGCACCAAACTATGCTTTCTTTCTTTGATCAAATTTTTGTCTCATGGAACATTTTGGTACACACGAGTTAGCTTCTTCGAATAGCAAGTCTTCTCAGTAGGAAATAATCCGCCTGATGGATCCTATCTGTTAAAAACGGGGTTACTACATGCCTCAAATGCTTTTAAAATCTAGATCTATTTTATACAATTATTTGAGAAAATCAAATCCTACAACTTCAAAATATGTTTCTCGAACAAGCTATGTGCCTCCTACTCAAAGCATCAGCTACTTTATTGGTTTGGCCACTTATATGTTTCAAAACAATTAAAACCTTGGAGATACTCAACCCATTTAGCATGCTTATGTTTCAACTTGGGTCAGTTGTACAATATATCGCAAAGCATGATTGTCGTAATACAATACAAATTCCCCGGACATCAAATAATGTCTCCACTTCTTTCGATGCTCGGACAATTGCATAGAATTCCTTCTCATAAGAGGAATATTTCTTCGGGTGTCATTCGAATTTTCACTTAAATAGGCTACGGTGCCCATCATCCCGACTCAACACGGACTCCAAATGGTCTCTCCACCGGCATCACATTTTACTTGAAATGGTTTTTTGTAAAATCAAAGTGAATCAAAACGAGATTCTCAGTTATCCTCTACTTCAACACTTTAAAGTTTCTTTCTGCTGAAGTCCACTTAAATGGTTGTTTACTCTTCTTTATCGTCGTCAATTATGGGTGCATTACATCTCATCAAGTTTCTTATAAACTTTATGTAAAAAGCCGGCAAGTCCATGGAAACTTCTTACCTCAAAAACATTTATGGATGAAGGCCACTCCACAATTGCTTTAACCTTTTCCGGGTCCATCTTCAATCCTTCTACTGAAACAACAAAACCCAAATACACCAACTCTTCTTTCATGAATGAGCATTTCTTCAAATTTATCGCCAGCTTTCTTGGTGCAAACCTTCTTCAAGACATGATTAACATGCCTTAAATGTTCTTCTTTAGTTTTGTAAAAACTAATATATCATCCATGGATACACTATCACAAATTTACCAATGAAATCTTTCAATACTTCATTCATAAGTCTCATAAAAGTGCTAGGTGCATTTGACAACCCAAAAGGCATTACCATCCATTCATACAAACTCCTTCATTTTTTTTGAAGGCGAGCTTTTTCCACTCATCACCCTCTTATTCTAATATGATGGTATCCACTTTTCAAATCTATCTTTAGAAATATTTAGCACCACTCAACAAAGTCATTAAGTCCTCAATTCAGGGCAAAGGGAATCTATACCCGATTGTGATCTTATTGATTGCTTCCGGACTCGAGTACACATCCTCCAGCCCTCCATCTTTCTTTGGGCTCAATATTGCACTGCGGTGCACATGGACTCAAACTTTCTAATCAGCCCCTTGTCCACCGAGCTCCTCGTACTTATCTCTCCTCCTTACTTTCTTAGAGTCATTCGTAGAGGTCGCCTTATTTGCGATTTAAACTGCAGATAAAATCTATCCGATGGTTGATCTTTCTCTGTCAGGTGTGAGCTCATCGAGTAAATCATCCACAACAATGTCACAGCAATCATCTAACATTTCTTGGATTTCTATTGGAAAATAAAAAATCTTTGTAGAAGTAAGAACTACTTTAGGTTTGCAAACTAAGGCAAAACTTACCTCTTCTTTCTTCTATCTCGACGAAAATATTCCTTCTCGCTCAGCAACAAAGTCTTTGGATCAATAGCTCTGTTTCGGATGGCTCTCCTTCTTCCATGGGTATCAATGTATGATGTACCCCATCCTCGAAGAACTTAGTGTTCTTCTTGCCATCATGCACCTGGTCCGTCAAACTACGAGGTCTACCCGGTAGTATATGACACACATCCATGGGCATTACATCACACAAAGGCTTATCTTTGTATTTTCCCATTTGCATCTCTACCTCACACTATTCTTTACAACCCGCGGTGCCCCCTTGTGCAGCCAGACACCCCGTAGGAGTTGGATGCTCCCTTGTCTTCAACTTCAACTTTTCTATTACCTCAAAGTGGAAACCAGCTTGTTTGTACTGCCACTATCAACGACTAGCGCGGCGGCATTTCCCTTGGACTCTGCATATGATCCTAAACAAAGTCTTCCTTGTATGCTGACTCGTTGGACCTCTTTGGATTGCTTCAACAGGGACCTTATTTACCACCAAGGATTCTCCCCTCTTCCGGGAAGAATTTATTCTTTAATTACTTCGCCTCTTTCTCCGCGCTCGGGGAAACTACAAAACATTTCTTGGGCCCGACACCCACATTCTCCGGACACTCATAGTGCTTATGTCCCACTTGTTGACATCTATAACACCTCAACTCTCTACCTCGTCGCTCTCGCTCTGCCTCCTCTTCCTTTTCCTCCGTAAGAACCTCGTTTCTCGCCTGATCATCCTCCGTAGATGCATTCGAGGTGAGTTATTGTTAGCTCCATCCCCGTGTAGTAGGCTTTCCTCTACCACCCCGACTTCCCTTTCCACGGAAAGTACCTCTTCTTCGGGTAATCGTTTCCTCAGAGCTTCTGCTTTCAAGGCCATCCGATAGGCATCTTCCACTGCCTTAGGAGACAGGATACCCAAATCTCATCTTGGATCTCCAGCTTGAGACCATTCACATATCCGCGTGTCTTCTCTGGTGTGTCTTGGAATTGCCTAGCTCTTATGCTTACTCTATAGAATTCCTCCCTGTATTCTTTACGTCAACAACTCCCTCGTCTCAAGTTCTACATTTTCTTATACAATGTCACGAGTAATCACTAGGCAAGAATTTACTTTTTTAATTTAGCCATCATTCTGGTCCAGCTCTTGATAGGTTGCTTGCCAACTCTCCTTCTTTCTGCCTGCACTCCATCCCACCAAAGTGCAACATGTCCTTTCAGCTTTGTTACTGCAAACTTGACCTTCTTATCTTCACTTATTTCTTCATAATCGAAGCACTTGTTCAGGGCCCGTATCCGGCTCCAATTGGGCTCCCATTTAGTGGCCTCGCATAACTCTGACACACTTCGATTCTCGGGCTTAACGCATGTGTAGTCAATTTAGTGTCCTAAATTGCTAACATAAATTATCAACCAGGGCTAGTAAACTGATGAAGTGAGGTGCACTATATGTGCTTAAGTGACCTCTTCCTTACTTCGTTGTATGTATTTTATTGATGTTTTTGGGGGTTTTGTCTTTTTAGTACTTATGTTTAAAAGATGAAATCAAATCTATGTCAAAAAGAAAAGAAAAGGAAACCTTAGACTCAAAACAGAGTGTAATTGTAAATTCTATCCCTAATTAGAAAAATGGTGAAAAACATAACATTCTAATCCATGGATATCCTAGCTTGCAAATGAACATGAAATGTAACTCAACATAATACAACCAAGTCTCTTTCATCTAATATTGATATGTTGGAAGAGATTTTTAAGAAAAAGAATGGTTGTAAGATAATGAGGATCTTTTAATCTAATTGCAAAACAGAAAATGCTAATTAACTCAACATGATACAACCAAATCTCTTTCATCTAATATTGATATGTTGGAAGAGTGTTTTAAGAAAAAGAATGATTGTAAGATAATGAGGATCTTTTAATCTAATTGCAAAACAGAAAATGCTAATTAACTCAACATAATACAACCAAATCTTTTTCATCTAATATTGATATGTTGGAAGAGCTTTTTAAGAAAAAGAATGGTTGTAAGATAATGAGGATCTTTTAATCTAAATAACAAAAAAAAAACTAAAGTGTTGGTAACTCAAGATGTCACAATTAAATACATTCCATGAATAGAGATATGTTGGAAAAGCTTTTAAGAAAAAGACTAACTATAACATCATGAGGGTCTGTTAGTTAAACAAATAATGCAAGACATGAATTAAAAGCTACTTATCTAGAAAGCATGTAGAAGCCTCCTTGGATAGTAGGGGCCCTCTGCTACCAATTTGGTGAAATCCTTCAGCTCCTTAAAGTTGTAATCAAAACAGCATCAAAGAACTGAATTTCTTTATTGAAAACCTCACAAATCTACATCCCATTCCATTTTAAGCTTTGTTACAAAAGACTCTCTATTCCTTTCTCTCCTTCTCCTATTTTTCACTATTTTTTCATTACCCATGATAGGAGAAAGCTTCTCCTATTTATACAAAATATGAGGAGTTATCTCATTAATGGGAGTCCATGAATCTCTCCCTCCATCTCTAGAGTTACAATCAAAATAGGAAATGATAAGACACATGTTTTTCTAGAGTTTCAACACAACTAAGAAATGAGACACATATCCTCTTAGAGTTTCAATACAACAAGGAAGTGAGACACATATCCTCTTGATCCCATAATCTTCTCCAACCAAATTCGAATTTGGCCTTAGAGTGCCACATATGGGTCTTCTAGAAGTCTCCTTTTGACCTACACATGTCACAAAACTCATAACACATATATAGATATATGAAACTATGTTAATTTTCTAGTTTCTAATCATAAATTCACTTTAAATACATAAAATAAATAACTTTGGAAAACAAGGATCTTAACCCATATATTTATGAAAATGGTTACTTGATGTAGGGTTTTAGGTTAGATGGATATGAAATAAGAGCTGAATGGTTATGACATAATGGAAATATGTATGAATATGGAAAACACTTTTGAGACTCAACACCTGTACCTGCATCAGCTTCTAAGGAGCCTCTCATGTCGAGGAATCCAACATTTTCTTTAGCTTTTCTGCTTTCAAAGTTCACCGATGTCTTCCGAATCTCTGGGCTGTCTTCGCTCCATGGCATCCATTCTGGCTTCGACCCTCTGCAACATCCCCGACACCTCAGCTTTGGCAACAGGTCTCCTTCTGCCAGCACCTCTACCAACTCGGATCGCCATGTCAGCTCTCTGCAAAAAAAACTCAAAACAACAACTCTGATACCACAAATGACGCAACAAAACTGAAAGTCCGCCCAATGAGAGCTGGTCAACTATAGCGTGACTCTGTTAGCTTTTCCCTTTGGTTTACCCACGTGGCTCTTTATCTTCTTTTTATTTTTATTTATCAATTTCAAAGAAATTGACAAATAAACATATTCGCAACTTTTGAATGTTATATTATATTCCTGGCTTATATATTATCTCCGAACCTTGGAACTACGGGTCTAACTCTTCACATTTCATATTTAACCCAACGCGTTGTTAAAAAAATACTATGTAATAAACCTTGGCCCGGGCCCATCTCTACGTCCAATCGCCCAATCAAACGCACGCGCCGTACCTGATTATCCTTCATGCATCTTCGTCAAACGAACATCGTCCGATGGCCCCTTCTCAAATCGACGGCCCACAGCAATATCGCTCGGCTCCCCTGGTTGAACGATAACGTGTGATGGCGCGCTATGAACAGTGGTTTCCTGGGGGTCCACCTCACCACGTTTCAATTACTCTATGGAATCGCTCGCGTTCAGAAAATACCGCCTACTCCGCAAAAGTGGTGCGATACGGGCAATCCGCCTTTGCAAATCCGCTTGTGGTTTTGGTACAGTGATTAACCGGGGTCACGTCGGGTTTGCGTTATTCCTTCTTGTTCAGTTAACTCGGGTCAATCCTTGGCAGGGTTTCAATTAACAATAAACATAATTCTCTTCCGACGGGTTTTCACTATCTTGGGTAATGTTAGTCGACCACAATTTTACACAGGCTCCTTCTATGGATGGAGATTTATTCAACAGAGCTTGTTTAACAACGACGGCTTTTCTACACAGCCCATGCCTGCGGGTGGGGGTTAAATTCACTGGGTTTGCTCGAATAAGTTAAGGGAAACAACAGACAGAGATATGTGGAATTCATACAGGAGTTCAATCATACATGCATAGAGTTCATCACTTCGCAATTAAACAATCTCTTCACAATTAAGGATTCGAAACGAATCTATGGCAAATGCACACTGAAATTATTTAATTGGAAGAAATCAACAACACACCGAGTTTTATTGCAGAAATCTCTTCTCTTCTCCCTCCTCCTACTCTCTACTATATACATCCGAGGGATTACGTTATATACATGAACATTTGTCTGTTCGGTTCCTCTATGAGGACCGTTTTAGAAAATCAACAGCCTAAGTAAAATAATTCAACTAACTTAAATATGACAGCTAGACTAACTGAGCTATTTGAATTCTACGACTCTAACTGATCTAAATAATACAATCAGCTAGGGTATTGACACCTAGTTGTTACAATTTAAATATTTTCGACCCCTACTAGCCACAACATGTGGACAAACCTCCTACATTGCTGGCTAGTGTCTAATGCCCCTGCATCAATACTCCATATAATTGAACCACTTGGAGGAAAAATATTAAGCACATACCTGACTTATCTTGAAGTTACAAAGATGGAAAAAAGAAGAGAATATTGGCATAAGTACTCTACAATGAAGTCCATGTAATTAGTGCCAAGTCATGGCTTGTCCAAGTGTCACCTCAAGAGTTATATGTGTCATTATATTCTACCACATCATTGTGGATGTAATTATGTATTTTTCAAAAAATGAGAAATAAGAAGAGTGTGGAAGTCCAAAGCTCACTCATAGAATATGAAAAGTCATGTAGAAGTCCATAGGTCTCTTAGGAGTTTTAAAATTCACATGGGAGCTCAAGAGTCACGAGGGGAGATCAAAAGTCACAAGGGAGGTGGAGAGTCACTTGATTTGTTATATACACCCTCATAGATCAAGCAAAGGACCTCACCATGGCTTCTCAAGCTAGGCATAAGAGAGAAGATTAGGCTTTTGAGAAGCAAGTAGTTGCTTAAAATTCCAACCATTGGAAATAGTGTTCTATCATTTTAATGGTGTATCTTGGAACTTTCACTCAATAATTTGAAACTCTTGGAGCCGACACACTTTTCATGCATATTTTATGAATGATTATGAGAATATTCTTTCATTGTTAGTGGTATATGTTTAAGTAAACACGTACTAATGAAAATGAACTATTTTGTTGGATTTAGTATGCATCATTGAATTGTGTTTCTTTTTTTAAATTATCATTATTTATTTGTGAACTATTTCACAAGATTAATCTTTCAAATCTATGTGTGTTTCTTTATTAGGATAATACTACTAATTTTCCCTTAAAGACTCACTTTCTTTTCACTATATGAAGGAACCATTATATATTTTACAATTGAATACATCACTAGGCTAACTTACTTGTTTATCTCAAAAGTGCATGTGTTTCTTGTGTCATTTATTGCATCCAAGGAAAATCTTTAAGATAATGGAAATGTATCTTCATATTTCTTTTGGTTGGGGACTTACTCCAAATGGTGTGAGGTCTAATTGGGATCTCATGCCTGGGATACCTCATACTTGGTGACATCTAGCACCACAGCTAGTTCTCCTGATACAATCAATACAATAACAAGAAAGAGCTCCTAAACTAATGTAACAAGAAAACTCAAACTAGAGAAGCACAATTTGCTGAATCTCTAGTATTGAATCTTGTAGTCATTGATTTTGGGCCTAAAAAATCTACCTCTTGAATTCACTGCACCTTCCCCACAACTACCCTCAAATTTTCTAGAGATGCATTTGCCACTTTGCACTTTTTCAAAGATTGCTTCGGTCACCCCAAAAAATTTCGAACTCGCAAGTTTACACTGTTTTAGTCATAGTTTCAAATATGTCTTGAGTTACTTTAGTCTTGATAAAAGGTAGGTGATAGGTTTAGGAGTCTTAAAAAGTCAGTTTTCAATTTCAAATAAGGTCTTTAGGTCTCATCCCATGGTTTAAAAGTCTCATCATTCACTTAAAAAATCATGTCACCAACTTTCAGATGAAACCCCTGCAATTAGCCACAAAACCGCAGTTTTGTAGCGTGTTCAGTTCAAAAATTGAGTTTTGCGCTACGAAAGCGCTACTACTTTTGTAGCGCAAAGTGTGAAAAATGCACTATGTGCACTACGAGAGCGCGGATTCTTCAAAGATCATGTCAAAGGTCATAAATTGTTAGAAATCCATTAGGATATGATAGGGTAATGTCATGGTGAGTCAGCTAAGAGTCATATTCGAAATGATCAACCATCCATATCCATCATTACTATGACAGGGGTTTCATATTCAAAAAAAAAATTTCAAATTCGAAAGGTCTTATCTGTTTTAGTCATTCCAGTTTTCATTTGTTCATATCAAACTGTGAAATATTCCTGTTTCGAGCTCAAGCTTATGGTTGTCTTATACCAAGGATATTTCATACATTATCAAGCGAGGCTGATCCTTTTCAAGCGAGGCTACTAAATCAGATCAAGAGAGGCTGATTATCAAATTCTAAAGAAGCCAACAGGGTTTTTTTGAAACAAGTATGGCTAAGGGAAAAAGAACCATAGATCAGGACATTGTTTAAGGTCTGAACCTAAAAGCACAAGAGTTTTAGCTGAAGACCAAACAGTCATGGATGCTTTTCCTAAAGTAGGATGTTTAAAGTTCTGTGAAAATCTACAGGGTGGATATACTCAGGTATCAAAATAATTTTCATTACATTTCAGTGGTACAAATACAAAGGTTGGGATGTTAAATATGTCAATGACACCTAAAACCATTGCTCTAGTGACTGAAATACCTAGAGGACAGGAAACATGGTTTAAAGGTTTTAGGTTCGATATGGAGGCATGCAAGATTTTTTTGAAGCTAGAATATGCAGAGCTGGACTTGAATAATGCAGTTCCTAGAAACTATATTAAAAATAACTATGCCAAAGTACTGCTCAACATCCAAAGATATTTCACGTGCGAAGTCAAGTACCACAAATTTTACACCTATCATTTCCAACTCCTATTACACTTCATCGGTATGATATCACTGGATTTATCATTTTTCCTATATAGAAGCATTGCTAAGATGGTTGATAAGGTCCAAATGAAATCTGATGACTATGAGACATCTCTGTTTCACCATGGCTTAATTAAATTGTTGGTTTCGAATGAGCTCCAGAAGATTAGTAGGGATTGGTCCTCTTTTCTATTTATAAGTGGATTTGAAATGGAAGCTCAAACTGCAGCTAAAAACCCTAAGGCAAAGGAAATAGCATCCCCACCAGCAGAATCCAGTCAACCTATAGCTGTAACGACCAGGAGGTTTGTCAAATTAAAGCCAAGGAAACAAGAGAAAGATAAAGTAGAAAGGACACCAGTGATTTTTGCAAAAACCCCTCCACCTACAAAACAAGGGTTACAGAGTGACAAGGAATATAAATAGAAACAAACAAATGGTAGGAAAATAGTCTAGAGAATCACAAGGAGTCAAAGTACAACATCAAAAAGAAATACAGTGGTCTCAGGATCAAGTGACAACCCAGGTTTGAAAGGAAAATTAGATGATTTAATACATTCAATAGACATACAAGAATCCCCTATAGTGCAAGATGATTTCATAGGGGTTAAAGAAATAAAACAGAAAGGGATGAAATCATCAAAGAAGCTGCAGTTTAAGGATGAATATGCAGCATTTATCTTCCAAGCTAGGAGGCCTGTAACTAGGCATTCTAAAAGGCTAAAAGAACTTAATTCAAAAGTTGAGGAAACAACTGAAGCAACTACTATTCATAAGGAGATAGTTGATCTTTCCTCACCTGTAAAAAAACTTGCAGAAAACAGAGTATCTACAACAGAGGAGGAAATGAACAAGTATAAAAGTATGGAAGAGAGGTTAAGATCAGAAAATCAGGAAATTGCCAAGTTGAAGAAAAGAGCTAGAAAACATGTCATTGAGAAAACAAATTTTAAAAGGATGAAAGTTGTTTGGGAAGGTGAAAAAGTTTCAAAATCATAAATACCAAGCAGTGAGGAACAATTCTTCACATGGACAGTCCCATCCATTAAGGAAGAAAATTTTGTAAGAGTCATAAACACTCATATGAGAGCTAGCAACAGAAGGTTAAAAAGACAAGTTGAAGACCTAGAGATACAGTTGACAAACTCTCAAGAAAAGTTAAAAGGGCAGTAAAATAAAGTGATAAATTCATAAGTCAATCTTTGATCAAGATGAAGACAAAATTTGATGAATATTATGTTTTTGGGGTCATATTACTGTGTTTTTTAAATAATACCAACACCTTTAAAGTTTAAACATCTCCAAGGTACAAATTTTGAAGACATTTTTGACAAAACTGCTTACACAGCAATTTCGTAGCTTAGATAGTGCAAATCTGCTGAAATGCGCTATGAAACTACTAAAGCAGTCTTCTAGCACATTTTAATATCAAATTTAGGGGGAAGTTTGGTGAATTTTGAATTTGAAATGGCGTGGTGGAAGTGTAAAAAATAGCATATGAAGGTTTACTTGAAGAAATCAGTCAAAAATTGATTGAAAAAAGGAGCTAAACACGCTATTTAAAAGCGCTACGAAACTGAAATGCTTTTCGTAGCGCGGGTTTATCCTTTGTCTTTTTGCACCATTCGAATTATATTTTACACTTACAGATGGAGGATTAAAGCATATACGGTGAATTTTTGGCAATATGAAACATGTAGACCTGATCTATTAATGATAAAAGTACTCAAAACAGATAAAGAAATCAAAGAGGCTAAAAAATAGGAAAACATGTTTCCTATTTTTTAGGAGAACATTATCATTAACAGCAGTGTCACTTCAAGTGAAAGGTCGACATCCAAATTCGACTTCATGGGATTGCGGTGGAAAAATATGTAATTAAGATTAGATAAGGTTGTTAGAAGGATATTTAAGAGTTTCGATCCTATTAGAATTAGGACTTTTCATAAGCATTATAGTCGTCAATTTGTAATAAATGGCATGTCTCGGATTAGGAAAGGTGTCAAAATATTTGAGTTCGATGTATTTAGTGGAGAAGAAGGAATCCTATCTTGTAAATTTTCTATAAAGAGCATAAGGTCGAAATCCAAAAGGTTGGACATTTTTATTAGAAAAGATTGTGTTATTATATGTCACCTGTGTTTTTTCGGCTAATTCAGAGTTCTATTTTGACAACTCAAGATTCATGAGGAGTTCTTGTTCATTATTGTTCTAATGGAATTCTTCAATACCTCTATTTGCGGTGGTGTTTGTATATGATACTTAGAATTCATTCATACGCTCTAACTTCCTTCATATACAAACTCACTCGTGTGTTTCAATGTTCTACCGTTTTACTCACCGACTTGAACTTTAAATGCCTTGACTTCCATGCTAGATAGACCGTGATGTTTTTGCTAAATTTATCTTGACTCCATGGCCCAATGAATGTTTCCTAATCTATGATACAACTAGTTATATTATTCTATATTTTTACCTTAGAGTTACCCATCCATCCATTAATCAAAAATTATAAACCCTTGAGAGAGCCCTCTCACGTTGAGGAGGCTAAGCCTCAACCAAAAGATTGATTTGAAATAGTTGCACAAGATTAGTTTGATGAGCGTCCCATCGAGCCCGATTTTTGTGATAACAGGGATTTCTTCCAAGTTCAATTGTAAAGGATCTAGAAGGCTCGAGGAATCCGAAGAATCATGATCAATGGCACTAAGATCCCCATCCTCCATTACATAACCAGGACATGATGGCTTGTAAGCAATTTCTGTTTTAACCCCAGTCCATTAATAACATCATTGTGCTTTCCTAAAGTTGAACATGTTTTCATTGCTTTGTTTAAATGGGTTCTCCATTTTTTTTCAAGACGACATGTAAATGGGCCTCAGTAACACCCCGAATATCTAAAGATGATAACAAAGCATCAAATGCCTCAGCAAATTCAACGAGCCTTCCGTGAGGCCATCCTCATGAGACTCAAAAAAAATCTACCAGATCTAGGATCATTGCACGAAGAACTTGTTACAAATTTAAAATAGCGATTATGTCTCACGATCTTGAACCAACGGAATTGACCTATAAACATATAACTCTTCTTCCTTCAGATCCTATAGAAAATTTTAATTGTGCATGTGATTTTTCAGTTAGTGTATCCAGTTTTTTGTGCAATGGAAGTGTCCTAGATAAATGAGTTTTTCTTGCAATGGAAAACATTTTTCGATCGTTGCATTAGAGTTTGTTGATGCTGACAAATGGTTTGGAAATGAGGATCAAGTCTGTTGATACCTCACATTTGGGTTGAGAGAAAATAGATGCTTCAGCCTCTGATATCCATTCCAATAAAAGGGGCTCTTCCCACCTCAAATGTGGGATTAACATTAGCTCCTTCCGGACTTTATTCCCCCAAGAGCTTAGAGCTCTAGAAATTTGTTCTTCTTTTAGCCGTCTTCTATCACTTTGTGCCTCTACCCACATTTGGTGCTTCAAAGCATTTTTCAGCTTCTAGTCGTTCCTCAAGCACAACACGTAGGGTATTTCCTTCATTTTCAACACCACTTAAACAAACAAGAGCATTTAAATGCTCTTCAACACCTCGAATCGAAATATTCCCCTTCCATCGCCCACTGAACCCAAGTTTCTCCCGTATGGTTCTTATCAATCTTTGTTTCTTCTTTCATATGATTTCCTTTGTGACTATCACCATCAATACTAAAGCTGTCATTAGACTCTTCTTGTCGTTTTGCATCTTACTCGCAATTTCAAGAAAAGCGAAGATTGAACTTTTGGCACACTATTAGTCGCTTTCGTGACATAGATCCTCCGCCTACAAGGATCCATTTTTCTCGATGCTTCTCCCTTTTTCATGAAGATTTCTTTGATAGACGTCAAGGAGTTCTAAATCACTCGCCTCAAGTTCACCCACCTTTCCTTTATTCCCAAATGCCTTGAGCTCATGTACGTGCCCTTGTAAACTAGATTTGCTCCATCACAAGCGTGACTAAAGCAAAGAATATATGCCGTGAATCTTGGGTTTTAGCCCACAAATTTTGAGCTCGAATAACAATTCAACATCTTCCTTATATTCTCCATACATTTCCATCTTCCACATGAGATGTTTCGTTGGGTATTGGTCCTTTTCCTTTTCATTCATAGCCTTACTAGTTTGTAGCGGGTATTTGAAAAATTGGATAGCTTCGACTTCTTACCACTATCGATACATGGTATCATCTTTTTTAACCATGTCATAGTTTGGTTTCAACCCAATGCACTTCATATCTCTCAAGAGGCACCGCTACTTCTTCTACTGGTGCTCTTCTTCTGCTAGCTTATTCAACCAACTAGACATGATAGACAACATTAGCTCCATACAGTCTCAACGTCCACCTTATCTCCTCTCTGCATCCAACCAAAAATTTCAAGGGCACACCAAGAATCCCTTCCTTCTTGGGAGAGAATACTAAAACCAATTGTAAGTCACTAGTAGAGAGCTACTTCAGCTTCGCATTTCCTCGAGTATATCATCGGGATCTCATACCATGTGTTCCAATTGCTTGATGGCTTGCAGTAGAATCCACCCACTGGACTTTTCTTTAATGAATTATTCACAAGAATTTGAAACATATGAAAATGCCATATTCTCACTTCGCTATAAGAATGTAACAAATTGATCCGGATAACAATGCCGTAAACATGAAAACTCAATAAAAGATGCGTGTTTCAAACTTTCTTTTATGTATTTATAAAGGATTTCGAGATGCCCTCCAGGAAAATACAACTTTCCAACCTGGCTTTTATTTGTAGATGCAGCACAATGTTATACATCCGTAGAACCGCAAATTAAAGCCTTTTTTAATCTCTTTGAAGCTAGCAAACTCTAAGGGGTTGTCAAGGGGTTGTGTTAAGTAACATATGGGAATAATTAAATGAAAATGAGTTTTCAAGTGGGAGGCATCGGATAATGTCAAAACCTTATATTTGTTTATAAAATAAAATATATGCTTAATCATGAAACACTTTGTTCAAACCTCATTTACCGAGACACAACTACATTACCTAATCTAAAACCTTCTCCATACGTGCTGATGTGTCCACCTGAAATCGGTGCATGAAGAACTCCCAAGTTTTTTCAAATTAAGACCTATTTTCCTTTTTTTGATGAAGAAGAAGAAGCTCCCATTGATGTTGAAGCTACATTGTTGCTTGATCTCGCCATGACCTCTAACTCTAGCCACATATGAGAAAGAACTTGACATATTCCCTCCTCAACTATAGGGATGACATTATTTCGAAAGCCATTCAGAGCACTAGACCATCCATGAAATTAGAAGGCTACGTGCCAAATTACATTATCATCTCCAAATGCACCTCGGCTAGTGTCCATCGACACTTTGTGACTTGAACCTTTAAAAATATTTCTCGGCCATTTCATCATTCGAGATTTATTGTGAGCGTATGATGGTACAATGTGACTTGTCAAAAGGCTTTAGAAATTTTTTTTGAAGACTCTTGATAGTTTTCTAATTTTCACTAAATTTGCTAAAGTCTATAAACCATGAAAAAGGTGAGAAGTTTTCACAATGTAAAATTTTAAGGAAACATGCATCAAGCGTAACCAAGAGTCAATACTTCATTTGGTCATATTTTTTGATCCAAGACGGTTTTGGGAGTGCGATATAGTGTTGGAAAGATATTTCCGAGCTGCTTTTGATGAACATGTTTAGGATATGATTTGCACTTGAATCTCATGTGCAAAAAATCTAGTGAAAACTAGACATAGTAAGAGTCCAATTTTTATCATTGGTGACGGAGTTGCGAAGACAAGAACTAACAAAGCCCACAATCAATAGTCAAATAAATTAATACATCACAAGTACTTGATCCATTTTCCGAGGTAAAAATTGTTTCCTTGTGACTACCCAATCCATTTTTTTAGAATAAAGAAAGTGAATACACTGAATCCATTCTTGTGTGCATGGTTCCCCTTGATTTTATGTTTAGATATCAAACTATATTTGGAGAACCAAATCACCACATGGTAATTTATATGAGTACTCTCGAGCATATTTGTTCAACCACAACAATCCATATTGCAATCCAAACTCTCTATCTCTTTCTCTCTCTTTCTCTCTTCATTTCATCTACTACATCTAATTTTTAGTGTTGACATGATTTTTATCTACCCATCCTCGTTAGTGGTCATTTCTAAACCTTCCTCCCATTGATTTGATCCCTCACATTCCAACTACCAAATCAAAAGGAATCTTGTGAGAACAATTTAAAAGAGGCATAATTAATTGCGTACTTTTGTGTTGATTTTAAAAAATAGTGGCCACCATTGAGTTTTCTAACACCATACAATGTATTTTACCATACACCATTTGTCTTGGATTCTACCATTATATTCACACATAACATTAATAATTAGATGATTAATAATACCTTTCATCATTTTCTAATTCATTTTATAATTTTCGATTTGAATATAGCATCTAAGGAGTGCATAATCTGCAAAAAATATCTTACAATACCCTTACTGCCTATAACTTTTGAACTCTCTAATGGTTGATCAATATTGAGAACCAAAATTATTTTACATGAGGTATAATAACTTCCCCTATACACTATTTTATTAAGAAATGAGAAGACATGGTTATCATTTTGATAACATGTAAAATATAGATACTCTTCCCACAATAGAGATAGACCCTATTTGAGATACTCTCATATATCCTAAGAAATATAGTCCAACATTGTTCCCAAGTTTACATTATAAGAGATTAGGAATGTGATTAACTGTGAATATTGAGTATGTTTTATGAATTCAAACACTAAAGTGGGCAAGTTTTCTTTTCTTTATTTTTTTATTATGTTGTGATATTTTACAATAATCATTCTTTGGATTCATAATACTATATTGAGAATATAAAAGGTGGAAGATATATTTGATCCACTAACCTATTTCATGCCTTGGTATTGCATTCATTCATCTCTTATCATATTCTTATGCAACCATACCACCAATACTTGTCCTTCTTAAGTAGATTTGGTTAAATAAATTATAAATTGGAGATGTGAGTAGGGTGAGTTTTTTTTATTTTCCAGAGAAGAGAAGACACGCTACTTCTCTAAAAATCATAAATCTCACATATCTTACACCGCCAATACCTACTCAGTTTCAACTCTCAACCACATAAAATATTTAATTAGAGATCATTCCTCCACTATAATTACAAACCCCTAGAAGAGATGATGCCACTTTAGCTAGACAAGCTAGTTGATTTCATGGATTTTGAGTCGATTAGCTCCATTAATTGAAATTCAAATATTATTGCATGCACAAAAGATAGGTGCTTGAGTATATAATGCCAAAAGAAGACCACACCCAGAGATAATATAGGCTTCTAGATTATCATAGCTCCCTTTTAAAAGTCTCTCGCAATCTTGGATATTTTAATGTATAAATGCAAGTATCAACATAAAACACTCTACTTTCAATCTAATTTATTTAAAGTAGATTTAAAAGTTCTTCTATGCTTTCAATTTAGGTAAAGATATTGACAAATAAATTTACCTCTACAAGATGAATCCTTGGATTTAATAAAATACACTAGAACAAAACACCAATTTGCAATAAATAAAAAAGAGTAAGAAATAAAAAATAAAATGAGTGATCAAGGTGAATCTAGACACAAATTTCCAACCTTTTTTCTTAATTTGTATGTGTAAATTTTAAATAAAATAGTGGTTAATATTTCTAGTCATGTGTTAGATAATAGAAAGCATCAATGTTTTTGGAACGTGGATAGGTGTTTGTGATAGAACCAAAGTTGATCCTTGTGGAGGGATATAATTATAGCACTAAAGATGGTGTTTGCAAGATTTCCAATAAATAAAATCAAACCCATAGCATACACAATATTTAATGAAAATGACGATATCATTGACTTCGTGGCACATAGGCGTAAGGGATATAATATTTTTATATTTCTAATCATGTAGATTGTTTAAATATTGATGTTTAAGTATACTTAAACCTCCAACCAATAATGTTATGTTCGAGGTTGTGTGTTTTCCACAAGTTTGTACACTTTGTAATGTTGATATAAACTTAATAGCATAAGTAGTGTAATAGAGGATAACAAGATCCCCCAAAAAAGTCTCAAAGGTTTGATTTATCATGGAGCCATGTACATGACAAAGGAAATCCTTGTCAAGAGATTAGGGTTCTTGTGGTGTAGGGGAGATACTCTTCATTGAGAGTTCTCAATATTAGCTTCTTAAATGTGTTGTTAGATAAGGAACAAACAACAAGGTAGATTCCTTTTGCTTTATGCCTTCTATTGAAGACAACTCTTAACAAAGTGATAAAACAACTACATTTTTTGGGAGATTCAATGTTGGTAATTGATTGGGCCAACAAGAAACTTACCTTCAAATACACTAGCTCTATAACCCATCCTATAACTCATACAAGAGTTGATATGTAAATTTGATGATCTCTCTTTTTATCATATTTATCAAGTGTATAACTTACAAGTTAACATGTTATCTAAACAAACTTTATCACTATAACAGAGGTTGTGTCATTGATGGAGGTATGTTCCACTTAGCTCAAGAGTCAAATTTTCTTTAAATATGATGGTTTGTTTCTATAAGGTTGTTTATGAGTCAATTAACGGGGACATTACGGTTGAATACCTTATATATATTGGTATGATATGTAATTTCTTATCAATAAGGATAATGAAGACACGAAAAAGGATGACTACATTTTTTCTTTAAACACTCTAGGTAATCAAACATATAGGATGATGGTCTCAATTTCCATATTTTTACTGAATTTCTCTTGGACCATCATTTTATATTTTAATTCATATTTTGAATATTGATAATGCCACCTTTCATGAAAAAAATTAATAGCATAAATTATTAGTCCGTTTGGGCCAGTAAATGATGATTTTTCTTTCAAACACATTATGGTCTGCAAAATATCATCCATGTCAATATCACTAAGAGTTATAGCTTTGTGTATGTTCACAAGTGCCAACATCCTTGCATCTATGTCGAAAGAGAGTTTTTAAACCACTTTCAACTATTCATCCAATTTAATACTTCAACCATCCAAACAATATGAAAACAATTATTTACGACAAAGACCCATCTTTATTCCAACTTGAGTAAACCAATTTATTTCTCGACACTTGATAAAGTTAGAATAAAAATGAATCTATGAAAGTAAATAACATTTCTATGTATATTTTTTAAGCTAAGGTCAACATTGGAATATTTTACATAAGACTCACATTAAAATATATTTTTTATTAATATCTCATTATTTAGTAAAATGTTGTGTGTCCACTCCATGTTGAGCAATACATATCCCACCTAACAAAGGGGAAGTTAAAGACATGAATGATCTAAAATAACCCCCTTTTTTTATAAATTACATAGGTTAAAATTTTGTATTAAGTTTCTCAAGGCATAGTTCTAGGGCATAGTTCCTCCACATCCCATAAATTTTCATCCTCAAAAAGTTTAAAAAAATATGGAATTTATTTAAAATTTGAATTTATAAAATTGTTTTAGATAATCCTTATAATATATTTTGTCTTGAAACTTACAATTATTTATTTATTCACCACCTTCAATTCTCATCTGCAACATTCTTTTTAGTAACATCCTCTTGAGACAATATCGAAAATTTATTGGCGGAGGGAAGGGGGGCGTAATGAGGGGTTTAGGGGTTGTTGTTTGGTAGAAGAGGAAGGGATTTTGGATTCCAGAAAAGCTTGGAAGCTTTTTCTTTTTTTGGTTGGAGGGGGGTGGGGTGACGGGGTGTGTGTCCTGTCTGGAGTCTTCTTCTTCTTGGTTGTCTGCCACTTTTCACCTTGATAAGCTTTTTTCTTTGGAAGAGGTCTTCGGGGAAATTTATTGCAAAGTGGACTCCAAGGATCCATTTTTTCAAATAAAGGCCTTGATCCCCCCATGAAGTAAGGTCCACTCCTAAACATTCAATCTCTACCTTCCTTCTCTTCAAAGTGAAATTACTCCTTTTTTTTGTAGAATGATGGAGAAAGTTTGTCTTTAATCAGGGGATCTACAATTTTTTTCCAACCCAATTTCCCATTATGTAGGGGGAGGACCATATACCCGGTAAATTGGCCTATGGGGAAATTTTAAATTAGAATTAGAGAAATAGAGCGAGACTAGGTATCATGGATTACAACTTTGGGGTTTCCCCTAGGCATTTTCCAAATCTAAATTGGGTATGTTTTTCCCTTTTCATTTAAGATGAAACAAGAGCTATGAATCTTGCGATATCGGGAGGGTGGGGGAGACGGTGGGGCGAGAGGAGGTAGACCTCCTCCTAAGGAATGTGATATAGAGCCATGGGGTGTGATTTGTTGGAGTTTGCAACAAGAAACAGTGAAATTTTCATAAGGAAACAACATGAAAACACCTACACCAGATGTGGGACCAAGAGGTCCAAGTAGTACCTACACTAGGGTGGGACCAGGAGGTCCAAGAAACACCTACACTAGGGGTGGGACAAAGGAGGTCCACAGCCCCTACACTAGGGTGGGACCAGGAGGTCCAAGCAACACCTACACTAGTGTGGGACCAGCAGAGTCTTAGCAACACCTACATTGGTGTGGGCTAAATTTGGTGTAATGCATATTTTAATTATCCCTTAATTAAATTGGACAATAAAATGTAATATTAACTCATAATCACTTGTAATAGTTAACTGATAGTGATAAACTTAGTTATCTCGAAGAATTTTTAGTTGAGGGTAGTTAGTGAGGCATGTAGAGTAATTCTAGTTGTAACTAGAGTTTGAAGTGCGATGGTGCATTAGTTTAATGCATGTTGTAATCGAGATAACTCAATTAAGTGAGTTAAAGTCAGTTATTAGCTAGTTTTAACTATTTGTTACACTAGTGAGAGATCAATTGAATTAAATATTATTTAATTCACAATCTATTTATCTGCCATGATACTAATGATTTACTATTAATAGTTGCATGCATGTCAGTTCCGGTGGAGACCCGATTGAGACAAATGTTAAAGGGAAGTGTGACTATATAGTTGTGATATTAGCAGAGCTACCCGGATGCAAAGGCTTAAAACACTACAAGATGCCCATGATACTTAACGTAGTTGAGGAAGGATAGAAATACCTAAAGAATAGGGATTTCATTCATCGTGAATTGTGATGAGCAAGACAGTCGAAGACATGCTAAGAATTGGCTAAATGTTGGCTTTCGATTTTGTCTGCGGATTAGTGTGAGATGATAGGCGAGATGCATGAGACTCTTGTGAGAAGAGTGCATTGTAATTGTTTCATGATTCCTTGTGGAATATACAATATATGATAGAGGGTTTTTTAGCAGTAAGCCTTTCCCCGGAAATTATCTATGTTGTGGTTTGATTGATTCTTCTTTGCTTCATGTGATTGGAGATTGTGATTAATTTCCGTAATTGATTCGTAGAAGCGATTACGTATCTAGATTTAGTACATTGTTAGATTTGATTGAATCCATGATATAAATATTGTTTGTATAATTTCTACATTGTATCATAGCACGATGAAATCATAATAGTGGAGGAGGAGTTGAGTCCGTGATCGAATAGAATTCAAATTTTCGGAATATTTTCTTGGTGCTAACGGATGGAGGCAATACTCGAAGAAAATGGCTTGAAGGAATTCATTGACAATGATGTTCCTAAACTCATTGTGACAGATCATGCATATCTTGATGCATGGAAAAAGAAAGTGGAAAAGGTGAGGAGGATATTAATGGAGGGAGTACGAGACCACATTGTCTCAAGTATCCATGGAAAAGCGGAACCATATGTTATGTGGAAAGCTTTTTACAGTATATATTTCAGCGATTGACCTTAGGAAATTGGCATTGAAAGATAAACTCGGGAAGATCAAGATGGAGAAGGTGACTCCATGCCAAAATATTTAACAAAGTTTGTCCAATGTTGGGATGAGCTAGGGGAGCATTGGAATTACTTGTCATTGATGATGATTTGGTGAGTATATCTCTCCTAGGACTTCCCAAGATTTGGCATAGTTATCAAGACTCTATCAAATGGAATGAAAAAATATGCCAAATTGGGAACTGCCATGGTCGAATTTGGTGCGGGAGATTTGGACTAAATAGCAGAGATGGATCTTCATCTAAGAATGAAGATGAAGAATATTGTGCTTTGCTCAAGGCGAAGAAGGGGAAAGGAAAGAAGTTCCATTCCAAATCCGAGTCCAAAGATAGAAAGAAGAGATACATGTACGAGTGAAGTGTTTTCATTTTCACGAGCATGGGAATTATGCTACTAACTATCCACAAAAGAAGAAGAACAAGAAGGCTTTAGGATCTACATCTAGTGGGATTTGGCCTCACAATTTTAGCTTGACTTCTCGCTTATTTCATTCATGGTGTGAAGTGAAATGGGATCGGTGTGGTATTTGGATAGTGGTGCATCTTTCAACATGACTAGAAACAAATAACTTTTCTTTAGCTTGGAGGAGAATTACCTCCGAATGCATATCAAAATGGGTGATGAAGGAAGGTATAGCGCCTACGAGATCGATGACGTGTTACTTTTCCGAGAGATAGTCGGGTAAACCATTTTTTATTAAAATATGTAATGCATGTACCAAGCTTGAAGAAAATTTTAGTTTCGGTTGCAATGTTGGAGGATAGAGGCTATGATGTTCTTTCGGGTTGAAGGAAAATTTTTCCTTCAACACAAAGAACCATGACAAGCCAAGAAGATTAGGATTCGTGTGAAGAATCTCTATAGACTTGATGTAGATGTGATTTATACGAGCTTCCAACCATTGGGAAGTGTGATAAAGCCATGAAATTAACCCTTGAGAGGACCTTGATTTGCATGCATATGAGGAACTCTTGGTTCCAAAGAATGAACCTCAAGATGTGGAGTGGCGCATGCGGAGGATCATGCAATGGTAGAAACCACTAAAGCGAGAGAAATTTTGAGCGAGATGGGCGGAGGGAGTACATGCGGCCTATACCTCAGTGTGAGGTGGGAAATGTGCGAGTGTAATCCATAGAATAAATTTTGGGAGAATTCATTCAAATGGTTTATCTCATGGATCGAACCCAGCTATGAGGAGCCCACAATACAACAAAGTAGCGTGATCGGGTTAGATTGATGCAATTATATGTCAGAGTAAATAAATTAGAGTGAGAGGTGTAAGATACTTGGAACGCAGATCGAGTTGAAAGAAGCGTAGAGTGCATGGATGCGGATGTCAAAAACGTAGAGAATCTAGTAGACATGTGTAGTAGCTAACGAGCGATGCGAAGGCATAGATGACATATGCATTATACTAATTCGGCTTTTTTGGAGGCTATTTAGTTTATAAAGTGTTGCATAAAAAGGTTGCATGTGCGAGAAACATTAGAGAAGTGTTGCATTCAAGAGTTTCATGTCACATGTAAGAGGTGCATGGGTGCATGCAAGGACATTCCTTTCTTGTTGAGAGGGAGTGTTGAAGTTTGCAACAAGAAACAGTGAAATTGGCATCTCGGAAACAACATGACAACACCTACACTAGTGTGGGACCAAGAGGTCCATGTAGCACCTACACTAGGGTGGGACCAGGAGGTCCAAGTAGCACCTACACTAGGGTGGGACCAGGAGGTCCAAGAAGCACCTACACTAGGGTGGGACCGGGAGGTCCAAGCAGCACCTACACTAGTGTGGGACCAACGAGTCTTAGCAACACCTACACTGGTGTGGGCTAAATTTGGGTGCAATGTCAATTTTAATTATCCCTTAATTAAATTGGACAATAAAATTTAATCTTATCTCATAATCACTTGTAATAGTTAACTGAGTGTGATAAACTCGCTAGCTCATGAATTTCGAGTTGAGGGTAGTTGGTGAGGCATGAAAAGTGTAATATCCCAAAATAGAAAAGACAAGAATATAGAACATAAACTGGAAAATGCAGTGGTACATCAACACATAAATATGAGAGCGGATCATATAGCCATTCTATTAAAAATTATAGCAGCAAATGTATACAAGATCTTGAGGAAAAATACACTCAAGCTAGGCAAAACAAACCTCTAGAGACCAAGTACATAAAACATGAAGAACAACTGCTATAAAAATAATGCTAGAGGCTAAGACAACACATTTTCTTGTTGAGGGTTTTACTGCTATCTATAAATGTAAACACATGGATCTGTTAATATGGTGCTTAGAAAATTTTGGGATCAAAGATCTAAGCTTTCTAGCACTATTCCAAGACAACCCAGGGAAGGGTTTCCGAAAATACTCAAAATGCAGAATATACAAAATGTGGCCCTAGGGATGAATAATGCTCGCAAACTAGGGACACTAGTGGGGGTGGTTTAATCTGATATGAAAATGGCTGATATCCCTCCTCACAACCTTTTTGGATGAAGGGTTGATCCCCTCATTAGAAAACAGGGTCAAGAACTTGGGTACTTGACCTCCCACCACAATCTGCATCTGCAAAATAACATAGTTTCTAGAGGAGACTATGCTCTTTGGGTGAATGTATGTTGCTTGTTCTGATGCCGGATGGTGGAATAGAGCTCTAAGAACTTCCTTACTAGCCTCTTGGATGAAGGGTTGCTCCCTCCACCGGAAAACAAGCTCGAAAAATCGGGTCTATCAACCCTCCACTATTGCTACCTCGCAAAACAACATAATCTCGAAGGAGAGTATATTGTGGATGAAGGTTGAAGCTTAGCCTGAAGCCATGATAGCGGAAATTATGCTCAATGAACCTCTCCTAAGTAGGCACTCGAAATTCCCCCAAGGATGAGGGTGGGATTTCCGCTCCGAAACACCCTTGTGCTAAACATCACAACAAACTTAGCTAAATAGTCGAAGCATGAAAAAATTCATAAAAGACCAATACAATATCAATATTCTAAATGCCTTCTATGGCTTCCATCCTCTTCCTTATATGCTTGGTGAGCATCCCTCACCTTGGGTCCCACTCATTAAAGAAGCTACTCTCATGCATATACTCCTCCTCTATGACTGCATTGTCCTCCATTAACTAGCCACTCACTCCATAACAACGATGTTGATTTGGTCAACTTTGACCACCCGTCCACATGCTTTAGCCCATGTTCACACCTATAGGTGCTTTATACATCTGATACAATGATCCACATTCACATGAGAAGTGGTTTTATTCCTACTAAAGAGATTTATGGGTCTCTCTACCCACTTATTCACCTATCTTTTTATCAAAAATCAAAAATTAATATATCCAACTAGATGAAAAGCTAATTAGGAATATTACAATCCTCCCTCTCCCAAATGTTGCTTGTCCTCAAGCAAATTGTAAGGATAGATACTGCAAATCCTCCTCTCCTGCTCCCGTAGCATCCTCATCTAATAAGCTCCTCCACTAAACAAGATGCTCTCTCAATCAATATGTCTCCCTAGTTGCTCCTCCCAAGTGTACAAGCTAGCCTTTGGTGATAAAACCAAATGGCTCTCATCATGAGGAAATGGGATATCCATGGAGGCAACTATATGTTTTCTAGAGGCCTTCTCGAGGCATGGGATCCGAAAAATATTTGGGGACCTCAACCCCCATGAGAAGCTCCAATCCCCATGCTATCATCCAAACAAAATGGATCACCCTCCACAATGGTAGCTCATAGGAAAAACTCCTCCATCTCTTGCTCTCGAACGAAGATGGGTTGTATGGATGAACATGATGGACCAAATTATCCATCCCACGTGTATCTCTCTCCATTTATGATATGTATAGAGTTATTATTGATTTTGGGTTGTAATAATGTTTGCCTTCAAGAGGCCAAAAGGCAAACTGGACTCTCAAGGATCCACTCTTTGGTTCTATAAACCTTGTCTTGCACAAGCCATCCCACATATAGTAAATGAAACATCATCACAATATGGAATCCAAATGAGAAAGATAATGAGTGTCATATGAAATGTTGTATGGTGACAATAGTTCTCAAGTGGAAACAATGCAGTTTTGCTACCCTGCTTTCCCCTTGAACATAATGTGGCAAGTTATCTCCCAACCACTTGCTAGTTGTGCATGTTTGCTCATCTACTGTAAAGTAGTAAATGACATTGTGTGTCAACTGAGCATACCAAGAATATAACAATACTTGCCCAAAGCCATACAAGAAATGGTTATCTCCATCACTGATGTTGGTATTAAAAATATCATGAAGTCCAAAGAGAGGCTTTCCCTCCTATGGAGAAATGCAATGTATATAAATGGAAAGAGAATGAAAATACTTTGTTAGATGATTAAATAAGTAGAAAGACACAACTCTTACCATGGACTGTGAGTAAGATAGTGATGAGGTCCATGGATGAGCCCTCCCATGAGAATCTCTCCATAATGGTCTGATATGTCTCCATGAGACCTTGGTGAATATAAAGGAATGAATCACGTGCTACATGTAAACCTTCTTCTTGAGCTTGGAATTCCTAGTCAGGAAGATCCTTCCTAGTAGCAGATGACTCCATCCACCACTCTATACCTCTCATCTTCTACTTTCCCATCAAGTACCTCATATGAGAAGTGATACTTAGAACACTTTATCAATGGCTAGGACTCCTAATATGGATCTATACTCCCAAGTATTAGCGTTGTTGGCCTTGGTGATAAGGAACTTGTCATCTGATAGCTCCCCTCTTTGACATGGCCAATGCCATAGTCACATGTCGAATGCTCGCTATCCCACTGTTGCTTCCTCCCTTGTGACTACTTCTTCTTAGAAGAAGATTGAATTTAATGGAGGTCAAAGCCTTTGCCCATCCAAAACTTCCCAAATTTGACCAAAGCATCACAGGAATGCCAAATAACCCCTCTACTATATATGGAAGACTCCTTCCTATGTGGAAGTATCTTTCGAATATCAATGGCTATGGAGTAGCTCTTTTGCACCATGATTGTGCTACCATCATACTCCCTAAACATCATGCAAGGTATAGGAGAAAGTCAACCCATACTCTCCTAAGAATAACCAAAGCAACAATTGATCGAGTGATGCATGTCCAAGTTGAAAAAATGTTCAAAAAATGGGAACTGCTCGGAATTGGTTGCAACCTAAATGACCGAAAAGGCCTCGTTCGTCGCGATTCAGCATCAGCGAATGGGACCCAAATCCGGCGTCGTATGTGAAAGTTATGCAGTTTGAAGTTTTCAGAGTATCCTTCAAAAAATCAGTCGACCAAAGTTGACTTTTCAATGTTGGAAAATTTAAAAAGAGAATATTCTTTAGAATATTCCCTACGGGCTTATTAGAATACGCCAAGTGGCATCCTCTTATTCTTTCCATGAATTGACTTTTTCGAGAATTGTGGCGAATCATCGTGCCACATGGCCTGCCCGAGAGCCGCCACGTGGCCCCGGGCCGAAGAGGTTTTGGCATTGTCAAAAATTTTGTTACTCTGCAGGTTTCGATCGTGGGTGGTCTCAGCTGAAAACCCTACAGTGCACCGCACTCGGGCACAAGCGTGGAAGTACTTAACATGTTATGGTTCAAACTTATATTTATTGTTTGAATTTGATTCGACGAAGGAAAATGGGGGCCAACCCCTGAGGGCCAGCCCCCCACACAACATGAACATAAGGTATGGACCAAGGGCTTATCACCGGCGGGAGTTATGTCAATGGTTAACACTAACCGTTAACAAATGTGACCACTCTTAAGAATTAAATGTATAGGCTTCAAACCGTTAGGTCCCACATTCACGTCGAGCGAGTTAAACGGATGTCATGTGACCAATAAAGCTGCTAGCATTTATTGTAAATATTAGTGGTTCTTCCCTATTTGGGGTGCGTTCCACCAATTTTGGGATTTTTCGCCTTTTATAGCACGTTAACAGAGTTAGCCCACATTTAGTGGGGTTTTCAGTGATATTGGTAAATTTTGTTTTGATCATAAATTTCATAATATTGAGCCAATTTGGACGAAATTTAGTCAATTTTGGGTTTCTTGAGCATTATGGAGTGTTTGGGATAGGTTGAAGAGAAAAACAGAGGTTTTTCTTAAGCCATTTTTTCTTCAGATAAGAGGAAAGAGGCCACTAGGGCCATCGGGAAGATGGAGCTATATTGGGTTGTACTTCAACTTGTTTGAGGTGAAACAAAAGCCATTTTTAGCTTATTTATGTCTTCTAAAGTCAAATTCACATGTTGTTTTTCCCTGTTTAGGCATATATTTCATCGTATAACCATTTTGAGCAACTTAATAGAGTAAGGACATGCCCATTGGGAGCCTTGGACCAGCTATGTGTACTTAAGAGGGGTGAATGCCTCATCATTTTGTTGTGTTATGCTATGGTGAATTTCTCTTATTGTGTATTTCTGTTATAGTATGTTAAACAGTAAACTTAATTAACATTTCCTCACACAAAAACTCGAAACATTACCCACAAATATTTTGTTTAACCCATAAGACATGGAGAATACTTTGACACTTAATTAAATGGAAATGGATACTTTTCATAGCATTAAAAATAGTTCCATTTTTCAGATCAGTTTTGTACTCAGAGCTATATTTTTACTTCGCATTTGTTCTTGTGCAAAGATATAGTTGATTTTTTGCAAGTTTTGATGCTTAATAGGCTTAGACTCAAGAGAGGTGAAGGACACTTGGTTAGAGCACAAAGTAATCCACAATCAGAAGGGCCCGAGAGCCACCTCCAAGATCCATTGAAGAAGCCTTCCCAAGCATGTCTTCGAGAGAAGGAGAAGCTCCTAAAGACATTGATCCCAAAAGAAGAAGAACGGTTATTCCGAAAGGTTTCCTAGACATGATAGAGATGGTAAGGATACTCTATCAAGAAAGAGAATGATAGGCTTGTAGAAGAAGGGTCTAGACACGGAAAGAAGGAGAGGGTTCTTCGGGAGGAAAGAAAAGTAATGACAAGTCAAAGAAATGACACGAGAGGAAATAGTGATCCACCATCCCCGATCCTTCATCCTCTTCCTCTACATCGTCATCCTCAACTTCGGTGAATCAATATCACAAGTCTAAAACCACTGGTAAAAGTCCATTTTAAAAGCTTGATGTTAAATTTTAGTTGCCTATGTTTAATGGTGAGGTCAATGCAGAGAAAATTGAAAATTGGATAAGACAATTCGAAGTTTACTTGAGGATACAAAATCTTCATGAAGACAACACCAAGATTCAGTTAACCTCTTTGAGAATGGAAGGAGCAGCATTGGTATGGTGGGAAGCCAAGACCAATGATGAAATTAAAAAACATGGTAAGATCACTTTATCATGGGCTGAATTTATTTCCGCAATTAAATAACAATTTTATCCATTATCTCATTTACAAAAGGCTATCATGAATTGGAAAAGTTTTAGACAACTTAAGGGACAAAGTGTTCAAGATTACACTCGAGAGTTTAGACAAAGGGATTTTATTACTTGGAATTGATTTTCATAGTCAAGAGACTTTGCTGAAATATATAGGTGGTTTACACATCTATATTATACATAGTATCCTTATGTTCAATCCTACTAGTCTAGACGAGGTTTGTGTCCAAGCCACGCATTTAGAGGCTAGAGGTAAACAATATTTTGATGGGAATGAGGATAGTGAATTTAAAGGCAAAGGTAGAAAAAGAAGTGCAAACTCTAGGAAAGAAAAAGGAAAATTATTTTGTAAAAATTGTTCCAAAACAAGCCACGATGAAGACCATTGCTAGAAACTTCATCCAGAGTTGAAGCCAGAAAATTTAAAACCAAAGATAAGGCCAAAGAAAAAGGAAAAACAGTGGCGACAGCTGAAAAGGACTTAGGGTCTGAATCAGGTGATGAAACTAAAAGCATAGCCATGGTACTAAAGAACATAAAGGGGGAATATATTTTAAATGAAACAAATCCTAGTTCTAGCACTTTAAAATGTCACATAGAAGCTCCAAATGAAGAGAGGAGGATAGAGTTGTTTCATGTGAGGATAATAGCCAAACACACAAAGATAGACACACTCTTTGACAGTGGGTCACAAGCGAATCTCATCTCAGAATACTTATTCAAGAAGCTGAAACTTGAGACCATTCCACATCCAAAGCCATATCCACTTGGATGGATTTTCAAGGATGCTAATTTACAAGTCTTAAGAAAGTGCATGTTGCGCTTCACCATAACAACTCATTATGTTGACATGGTTGAAATAGATGTGGTACCACTTGACATTACAGGTGTGGTGTTGGGTAGTTTGTATTTATATGACAAAAAAACAATCTTCCATCGCCATGAGAACAAGTACCATTTGTTCAAGGACGGTAAGGATTTTATTGTGAGAGCACATCGAAAGAAGCTAGAATCTTCTTTAGTGAATGTAGGGCAATTGAAAAGGCTTGTCAATGCAAGTCAATATCTGACTTTGTTGATGATTAAACAAAAATATTTTGTACATAATCCTTTTCATGTTATTGTTGATATAAATGATGATATGTTTCAGTCTGAAAGTAGGTCATCTTTAGAAGAAGATGACAAGATGTTGCAGAAAGTGTCTTTGGTGTCGATCGGTGCAAAGAACAGAGTGTCGGTGCAAGATGGTGCAAAAATCCAAGAGAGGGTAAAGCATGCAAGAAAAGAGGGCACAAATTTCAGCATGGGTCATTGCTGGTTTCAGAATGGCAGATTGGTATGGCAAGAAAAATTGGTCAGGAATCGACACAAGTACATGGCTCATTTGGCAAAAATTCACCACGAGGACAGTTGGCAAGGTGAATCTCAATTTCAGTTTCCTTTGAAGGTAGACCATTATAGAAGCAGTATTTTTTCTGCAAATTATAGTTGTTGTTTTGAAAATTTCAAAAATTTGCATCATGACTCAGTTAAGGTTAGCAACAGTCGGTCAGCGGATTCAAGGAAGAATTTATCTTTTTATGAGAAGCTCAATTTCATGAAATAAGAAAGATTTTAGTGGTTCAAGGTTGGAAGAGTGGAGAATCAGTATCCTTATCTTCAAATTCTATAATTCAGAGAGCTTTTGGGGTCCAAAAGCTTCCCATTTGGGAGGTGTGATCAGGTGATCATGTCCAAGTTGAAAAAATGCTCAAAAATGGAATTGCTCAGAATTGGTTTCACCCTGAATGACCGGAAAGCCTCGTCGCTGCGAATCTGGCACTATGAACGGGACTCAAATCCCACGTCATATGTGAAAGTTATGCATGTTTGAAGTTTTCAATATTCTTCAAAAAATCAATTGACCAAAGTTGACTTTTAAATTTTGGAAAAATTAAAATATTCCAAATAATATTCCCTTGGAATATTCCCTACGGGCTTATCAGAATCTGCCAAGTGGCATCCTCTTACTCGTTCATGGATTGACTTTTTGAGAATTGTGGCCAATCATTGGGCGCCATGTGGCCTGCCCGGAGGCTGCCACATGGCCCTAGGCCGAAGAGGTTTTGGCATTGCGAAAAATTTTGTTACTCTACAGGTTTCAATCGCGGGTGGTCTGGCTGGCAGCCTACATGCCTGACCGCTCGGGCTACGTGGAAGTACTTAACATGTTATGGTTCAAACTTATATTTATTGTTTGAATTTGCTTCAGGTAGAGGAAAATGGGTGCCAGCCCCCACGCAACATGACCATAAGGTATGGACCAAGGGCTTATCACCGGCGGGAGTTATGTCAATGGTTAACGCTAACCGTTAACAAATTTGACCACTCTTAAGAATTAAATGCGGAGGCTTCAAAACCGTTAGGTCCCACATTCCGCCGGTGGGTTAAACGGACATCATGTGACCAATAAACTACCAACATTTGTTGTAGTTGTTAGTGGTTCCACCCTATTTGGGGCGCGTTCCACCAATTTTTGGATTTCCGCCTTTTTAGCGCGTAAACTGGAGTTAGCCCACATTTAGTGAGGTTTTCAAGTGACATTGGGCAGAAATTTTTTTTTGATCATGAATAACTTTCACAATATTGAGCCAATTTGGAAGAAAGTTTAGTCAATTTTGGGTTTCTTGAGCATTATGGAGTGTTTGGGATACGTTTCAGAGTGAACAGAGGTGTTATTCATCCATTTTTTCTTCAGAGAAGAGGAAAGGGCCACCAGGGCCATCATGAAGATGGAGCTATATTGGGTTGTACTTCACTGTTTGAGGTGAAACAAAAGCCATTTTTAGCTTATTTCTGTCTTCTGAAGTCAAATTCACAGCTTATTTTTCCTGTTTAGGCATATATTTCACTATATAACCATTTTGAGCAACTTAATAGAGTAAGGATATGCCCATTGGGAGCCTTGGACCCGACAGATGTAGCCCAGGAGGGGTGAACTGCCTCATCAATTTGCTATGTTATGCTATGTTGAATTTATTTTGCTATGTTTTTTTTTATATAATATGTTAAACAATAAAATTAATTAACATTTCCTCACACATAAACTCAGAAACAATTACCAAAAACACTTTGTTTAACCTGCAAGACATGGAGAATACTTTGCACATGTAATTAAATGGAAATGGATACTTTGCACAACATTTAAAAATAGTTCCATTTTTAGATCAAAAATAAACTCTCGCCTCTTCATCTCATCATCATACAAGTCATGGGAATAAAATCATGATGATTGAATTGTAGAATGTCCCATACAACAAAACTCTCTACTGCCATATCATATGAGTGACATACGATATGCAAACCATAACACCCTACGACATAGGATATGCCATGTGATGGAAAAAATATCTCAAGAGTAGCCGGAGAAGTTCATGCCTCAACACCTGTGTCATAGATCTGCAAGTGGCTCACCAACCCCTTGCTCATCATCCTCACACATACATCCAACTGTGGGAGTCTCATATCATGCTCCAATTTGGTATCCAGCCAATGGAGAATACCATCCTCCCAAATCTGATGACTATCTTTGCACTCCATGATATGCTGAAGTGCAACCTCCTGGAGATCTCTACATAAATACCACTCATCAATGACCTGGTGGAACCCATAAGGTTCCAAATATGTTGTAGGAAAAAGCTTCTCATTTAGATGTGAGGTTCTCATCAAGAAGGATCTATCATAATAATGGGAGATGTTATCCATCATAGGATGTCTCTCATCAACCATATGCCTATCCAATGCGACATAAGTGGAATGGTCATCGAAATGATTCAATAATAGTTGGGCCCCCAACTCATCCCTGTTGCTCAGTGACAGCACTGCTGATCTCCATGATGGTGCATCTATTGTCTCAGGGTCACACATAATGTTGAACACATAGTTCTGCATTGGGTTGATTAGGATTATGCTCATCCTATCCTCCAAAACTCTACATTCCAACCCAAAGTGTTGTGTGCGGCACAATAATGAGAAACCAGGATGACTATACATCTCCTCCTTGAACTAGTCAAGGGTCCTCTATGCAGTGATAGCTTGCTGCTCCAAATCAGCAATGTGCTTCAACCCTTGGTCATGCAATTTCTCTGACGGCATGTCCCCACAACTCTCCATCTGATGTGCTGAAATAGTATGGGGTGGAACTGTTTTCATACCTTGGATAAGCTAATCCTTGGGAACATCTTGTACGGCTACAAGGGCTCCTCCTATAGGTGTAATGTCTTCTCCAACTGTTGGTGATGGTGATGGTTGCTCCTTTACTGCTACACCAACGCTGGTATATGTCTCCCCTTCCTCATGCATCTCCTGGCTCATGCATGGGACTCCTAATTTCAAAATACCAAGACCATCTTGAAAAGATGCAAGTGTTCCTTCTCCTGATACAAGTAATCTTGCAGCTAATGGTGGTGGAAGTTTCTCCTCCTCCAGAGTGATATTGTTGACATCTTCCCTTGGCTCCTCATGTGCTTTCTCATCAATTCTGGGAAATATCTCAATAGGAATTACGTCTTATTTTCTTCTATCAAACTTCTTGATCAACCTTTGAGTAAAATCTGCATAAGCATATACTCTTGCATGTTTCAAATGGTTGAACCACCAATCCTTTTCTTCACACTCAAGGTGCAGTGTTGCAATCTCAACAACTTCTCTTTCTGCTACTGGATATAGCAGGAAGAATGCATATAACTTGTCCCTCCAAAACTTTGTTGTGCTTTGGATGAACAATCAAATGTAGACAATAGAAATCTATTATGTCTTTTTCTTCTACTGCTGCTGGAGGGTATCCGTTCTTCTTTGATCTGAATGAACTACTGGAGAGTTAGATTCTCCTTGAAAGCCCTTGATTGAGATTTGTACTCTAAAATATAATCACTTAGAGTCTCATGATCTAAGTTTCCTCCATCTCCATGCCATTCACCTTCCTCTTCCAAGAAAGTAGACATAGTAGATTGTTTTGGAGCTCTATGCAATACCAGTTTCTTCTGTTGTTGATAAGAAGTGCTTGGACCTTCCTCATCTTGAAACCTTCTTGAGGTCTCCTTGTGCCTCTCCCTTCTCATTTGTTTGACCTCCTTAGAGAGGTCCTGCATAGATCTAAAAAGAAAAGAGGAAAAACCCATTCCCTCCATCATTATGGATCTCTTCTTCTTGTGTCATAAGATATATTGCCCACAAGTTGAGCCAAAGATCATGCTCTGATACCACTATAATATCCCAAAATGGAGAAGACAGGAATATAAAACATAAACTGGAAAATGAAGTGATACATCAACACATAAATATGATAGAATATCATATATCCATTCTATTAGACATTATAGAAGCAAATGTATACAAGATCTTGAGGAAAAAAACACTCAAGTTAGGCAAAACAAGCCTCTAGAGACTCAATACATAAAATATGAAGAACAACTGCTATACAAGAATGTTGGAGGCTAAGACAACACAGTTTTTGATAGGGTTTACTGCTGTTGTAAATTTAAACACATGGATCTGCTGATATGGTGCTTATAAAACTTCATGATCAAAGTTCTAGGCTTTCTAGCACTATTCCAAGACAACCTAGGAAGGGTTTTCGGAAACTCAAAATGCAGATTATACAAAATGTGGCCCTAGGGCTGAATAATGCTCTACAACTGGAAAACTGGTTGGGGGTGGCTGATCTGATATGACAATGGATGATATCCCTCCTCACAACCTTTCCAGATCAAGGGCTGATCCCCTCACTGGAAAACAAGGTCAAGAACTTGGGTACAGTGACCTCCCACTGCAACTACACTGCCAAATAACGCAATTTATGGAGGAGACTATGCTGTGGGTGAATGTTGCTACTTGGTTTGATGCTGAATGGTGGAAATGATGCTCAATTAAGCTCTCCTGAGTAGGCACTCGAAGTCCCCCGAGGATGAGGGTGGTATTTCGGCTCGGAAACACCCTTGTGCTAAACAACACATCAGACTTAGCTAAACAGTTGAAGCGTGTAAAAATTCATAAAATACCAATACAATATCAATATTCTGAATGCCTTATATGGCTGCCATCCTCTTCCTATATGCTTGGTGAGCTTCCTTACCCTGGGTCCCACTCATTAAAGAAGATACTCTCAGGCATATACTCCTCCTCTATGACTGCATTGTCCTCCATTAACTAGCCACTCCCTCCATAACAACGTTGTTGATTTGGTCAACTCTGACCCTGTCCACATCCTTTAGCCCCTGTTCATAGCTCTAGGTGCTTTATATAGCTGATACAATGATCCACATTCACATGAGAAGTGGTTTTATTCCTAATAAAGAGATTTATGGGTCTCTCTACCCACTTATTCACCTATATTTTTATCAAAAGCAAAAATTAATATTCCAACTAGCTGAAAGCTAATTACAAATATTACACAGAGTAATTCTAGTTATAACAGAGCTCAAAGTGCATTAATGCATTATTTTAATGCATGTTGTAATCAGTTAACTCAGTTAAGTGAGTTAAAATTAGTTGTGCTAGTTGTAACTGTTTTTTGCACTAGTGAGAGATCAAGTGAATTAAATATTATTTAATTCACAATCAGTGATCTACCATGCAACTGATGATTTACTATTAATAGTTGCATGCATGTCAGTTCCAGTGGAAACCCAGTTGAGACAAAGTTAAAGGGAGGTGTGACTATCAGTTGTGATATTAGCAGGCTGCCCAGACACAAATAAAACACCACATGATGCCCATGATACTCATCGCAGTTGAGGAAGGCTGAAATTCCTAAAGAATAGGGATTGCATTCATCAGGAATTGCGTGAACAAGGAAGGTTGATGACAAGCTGAGAATTGGCTAAGTGTTGGCCCAATTTTGTCTGGATCAGTGTGAGACAATAGGCAGAGTGCAGGAGACTCTTGTGAGAAGAGTGCATTGTAATTGTTTCATGATTCCTTATGGAATATACAATATATGATATAGGGGTTTTGAGCAGTAAGCTTTCCTCGGGAAATTATATGTGTTGTGGTTTGATTGATTCTTCTTTTCTTCATGTGATTGGCGATTGTGTTTAATTTCTGAAATTGATTTGTAGAAGCGATTCAGTATCTAACTTTAGTACATTGTTAGATCGGATTGAATTCATGGTATACATATTGTTTGTATAATTTCTACATGAGCTACAGTTTCAAGTTGATGTAGAGAAACAAGTGAAAAATATAGAATTGGGTACAAACCAATAAATATTATTAAACCATGTTGATATTAAACAATTTCTAAGTGTCTAAATATCTTAACATCCACCCTTAAGAATAACTTGGCATAATATTGAAGGATTTAATGAGGTGACACAATAGGAGGAGGAAGAAGGCATTAGAGCCTCTCCCCTTTGAAGACAATTTTATAAAGTCCTAACATATATAAAAGTTAGGGAAGTTTCGTTCTTGTAAGATACTTTGTGAATATGTTTGCAACCTCATCATCTATAGGGAAAAATAACTCTTTGATAATGTGATTTTGAATAAGCTTTTTGATGAAGTGCATGTGTAGTTCAACGTGTTTGTTTCATCTGTTTCATGCTAGATTTGGGCACATCAAATCCACATAAAAAAGGAAATGACCTTAGCTCATTAGGGCACTATTAATTATAGTCCCCAAAAAAAATTTATGAACCATTTATCAAATTGCACAAAATATATTATGGTTTTTCCGTATGATGCATATTGGTGTTATAATCACAATGACAACTAATAAAAATAATTATCGTCTTAGGATCCAACACTTTTTGGAATGAATCATCCTATAATTTGTCATATATGTTGGTACTTTATGGGTAGAAAAATTAGAGTTGTTAGCTAATAGGGCTCATTTTAGGGGTACGACTTGCTTTGGAGATTTTGGGTCCAGGCCTTTTAGAGCCCATTTAAGGCCTTGAATAACTATATTTGGAGTCAAAAATTTGATAGAATAGCTTTAGCTTCTTAAAATTGTTCTGCACTTTGAGAGATTTTTGACAACTTAAAAATTACCTCAATAGAGTTCATATGTGGAAGTTATGCATCATTCAAGTTGAAATTTCTTGTTGATCGCCATGGTATTGAGTGGATGCCCATCAATTTCCATTATTTACACATGTGGAGCTAGTCATGTAGTAGAATTTGAAGAATATTCTCAAGGTTTTAAAACCTTGACATTAATTGTAGGTTGAGACATGCAAAAACCATATCCATAACCCTATATGGCTACCGGGCTATGTTAAATACTAGACCATTAGGAAGATGAAGCGTTCCAATCTTATTGTATTGAGTATCATTCTATAAGAGAGTAGAGCGTTGAGTGTGGGAAGCATAACATACGAAGAAGAAATTCTTATAGTACCCATATTAGCCATAGTGTCCATGACATCTCCATAGCGAGTGCCCTATCCTTTGTATTTGCAATTCATAATTGAGAAAAAAAACAATAGACCATAGGTTTCACTTTCTAGCTAGCGTTTTCCCATATTAGACTTTCCTAGAGCATATGTTGTGTCCATTACGTGGATAGTGTGTTATTGTTTGTCTCTCTCATTTAAGTATTTTCCATGTTAAATATAGCATTACTAAACTTGTAATCTAAGTAAAACATTGCATAATAAAAAATTGTAGAATATAACAAAGTTCATTATGATGAGGTATTGGAAGGAATTGCACATCTCTTTTATTTTGAATAATACACCAGTAAAATGTTTTGAGAATATAATTCCTTATGAGATTGTAATTTTTTATTGTTTAAATTGTATTTTTGAATGAATAAATGAATTCAACACTTTGAAAATTCCCTTAGAGATCTTAAATTGTGTGGTGTACACAATTTAAACTTGCAATTACAACAAATCCTTATTGAATTTCAAACAAAATTTACTAAAAAATATAGCTAGAAAACTGCCAAAACTTAGAATAGTTAGACCACATGAAATGTTTTAACTATAATATTTTTATATTTTATTTTCAAATGCTTTATATAACATATACATAGTGGGCATTGAAATATTTTAATCAACATGGGAATCTATATATATATATATATATATATAACACCTTCATCATATTGCAAAGTAGCTAGCTCTCTATATGATATTGAAATATTTTATTTAACCACACGTATTAAAATATATTATTTATTGCCCATAGTGAGATTTTTTTGTTATTAACATTTTTTAAATATCACATATCAAATTTTTATTATAATTTAAATGAATTTCATTTCTTTCTTATTAAGTAATTGAATTTTTTTCTCTTTATATATATAAACTTGATATAAAATTATCTGACTTAAATATATATATAGTAACATAAATACAATATTATATAAATATTCAAATATTATATTTAATGATTCCATTGAAATAGTTTTTTTAAAATAAAATAATCATACATCTTTTTCACACTAAAAAGTAAAATATTTATTTTCAACTCCTTTATATAAAGTTAATATACAATTAATATGGATATTGTTTTTTTTTTTCAATTACTTTATATAAAGTTAATATACTGTATTTTTTTGTTTATAGATAAAAGTGAAATCTTTTTTTGTTATTAAGTTCTTTTTATATACTAAACCTGGAAAAACTTGTAATAATAACCAAGTATCACCTCAAGAGTTATATGTGTCATTATATTCTGCCACATCATTGTGGATGTAATTATGTATTTTTCAAAAAATGAGAAATGAGAAGAGTGTGGAAGTCCAAAGCTCACTCATAGAATGTGAAAAGTCATGTAGAAGTCCACAGGTCTCTTAGGAGTTTTAAAAGTCACATGGGAGCTCAAGAGTCACGAGGGGATATCAAGAGTCACAAGGGAGGTGGAGAGTCACCTGATTTGTTATATATACACCCTCATAGATCAAGAAAAGGACTTTTCACCATGGCTTCTCAATCTAGGCATAAGAGAGAAGATTAGGCTTTTGAGAAGCAAGTAGTTGCTTAAAATTCCACTATTGGAAATAGTGTTGTATCATTTTAATGGTGTATCTTGGAACTTTCACTCAATAATTTGAAACTCTTCGAGCCGACACACTTTTCATGCATATGTCATGAATGATTGTGAGAATATTCTTTCATTGTTAGTGGTATATGTTTAAGTAAACACATACTAATGAAAATGAACTATTTTGTTGGATTTATTATGCATCATTGAATTCTGTTTCTTTTTTTAAATCATCATTATTTCTTTGTGAACTATTTCACAAGATTAATAAATATTCTTTCAAATCTATGTGTGTTTCTTTATTAGGATAATACTACTAATTTTCCCTTAAAGACTCACTTTCTTTTCATTCTATGAAGGAACCATTATATATTTTACAATTGCATACATCACAAGGCTAACTTACTTGTTTATCTCAAAAGTGCATGTGTTTCTCATGTGTCGTTTATTGCAGCCAAGGAAAATCTTTAAGATAATGGAAATAGATCATACTTTTTGGTTGGGGATCATACTCCAAATGGTGTGAGGTCTAATTGGGAATTCATATCGGGGATACCCCCTTACACTGTGGTGACATCCAGCACTGTCAATAGTTCTACATCCACAATCGATACAATAACAAGAAAGAGCTCCTAAACTAGAGAATCACAATACAAAGAAGCTAGATTAGGAGAATTCTATACATAAATGTTTTTAAAACACAATTACTAAAATTAAAAAATGAGAAAATGGTGGAATAAAATATAAAAAATGTAGTGAAAAGGGATAAATGCATAAAATATCCTACATAAATATTATAGTTTCGTTATTCCAACCTCCAATTTTCACAACTGTGAAAATGGGAAAATAATGAACACTTATAATGTAGTAATGGTGATGAAAAACATACAATATAAAGTCTATACTAATCCATTAAGAAGCCCACAATCAATATTCAAATCAATTAATACATCACACCTACTGATCCATTTTCCAAGGAGGTAAACATTGTTTCCTTGTGACTACCCAATCCATTTTTTTTGGAATTAAGAAAGTGAATACATGGAATCCATTCTTGTCTGCATGGTTCCCCTTGATTTTATGTTTAGATATCAAACTATATTTGGAGAACCAAATCACCACATGGTAATTTATATGAGTACTCTCGAGCATATTTGTTCAACCCCAACAATCCATATTGCAATCCAAACCCTCTATCTCTTTCTCTCTTGATTTTGTCTACTACATCTAATTTTTAGTGTTGACATGATTCTTATCTACCCATACTCATTAGTGGTCATTTCTAAACCTTCCTCCCGTGGATTTCCCTCACATTCCAACTTCCAAATCAAAATGAATCTTGTGAGAACAATTTAAAAGTGGCATAATTGATTGCGTACTTTTGTGTTGATTTTAAAAAATAGTAGCCACCATTGAGTTTTCTAACACCATACAATGTGTTTTACCATACACCATTTGTCTTGGATTCTACCATTATATTCACACATAACATCAAGCATTATATGATTAATAATACCTTTCATCATTTCCTATTTTATTTTATAATTTTCGATTTGAATATAGCATCTAAGGAGTGCATAATCTGTAAAAATATCTTACAATACCATTCTGCCTATAACTTTTGAACTCTCTAATGGTTGAACAATCTTGAGAACCACAAGTAGTTGACATGAGGTATAATAAATTCTCCTATACACTATTTTATTAAGAAATAAGAAGACATGGTTATCATTTTGATAACATGTAAAATAGAGATACTCTTCCCACAATAGAGATAGACCCTATTTGAGATACTCTCATATATCCTGAGAAATATAGTCCAACATTGTTCCCAAGTTTACAGTATAAGAGATTAGGAATGTGATTAACGTGAATATTGAATATGTTTTTTGAATTCAAACACTAACGTGGGGAATTTTTCTTTTCTTTATTTTTTATTATGTTTTGATAGTTTACAATAATCATTCTTTGGATTCATAATACTATATTGAGAATATAAAAGGTGGAAGATATATTTGAGCCACTAACCTATTTCATGCCTTGGTATTGCATTAATTCATCTCTTATCCTCTTCTTATGCAACCATACCACCAATAATTGTCCTTCTTAAGTAGATTTGGTTAAATAAATTATAAATTGGAGATGTGAGTAGGGTGAGTTTTTTTATTTTCCCAAAGAAGAGAAGACACACTACTTCTCTACAAATCATAAATCTCACATATGCTACACCACCAATACCACTATTTTCAACTCTCAACCACATAAAATATTTAATTAGAGATCATTCCTCCACTATAATTGCAAAAACCTAGAAGAGATGGTGCCACTTTGGCTAGACAAGCTAGTTGATTTCATGGATTTTGACTTGATTAGCTCCATTAATTGAAATTCAAATATTATTGCATGCACAAAAGATAGGTGCTTGAGTATACAATGCCAAAAGAATACCACACCCAGATAATCTAGGCATCTAGATTATCATAGCTCCCTTTTTAAAGGTCTCTCTCAATCTTGGATATTTTAATGGTATAAATGCAAGTATCAACATAAAACACTCTACTTTCAATCTAATTTATTTAAAGTAGATTTCAAAGCTTTTCTATGCTTTCAATTTAGGTAAATATAAAAAAAATCGACAAATAAATTTACCTCTACAAGATGAATCCTTGGATTTAATAAAATACAATAAAACAGAACAACAATTTGCAGGAAATAAAAAAGAGTAAGTAAATAAACTAAAATGAGTGATCAAGGTGAATCTAGACGCAAATTTCAAACTTTTTCTTAATTTGTATGTGTAAATTTTGAAGAAATTAGTGGTTAATATTTCTAGTCATGTGTTAGATAATGAAAGCATCAGTGCTTTTAGAACGTGGATAGGTGTTTTTGATAGAACCAAAGTTGATCCTTCTGGAGGGAAATAATTATAGCACTAAAGATGGTGTTTGGACGATTGACAATAAATAAAATATGAACCCATAGCTTACAAAATATTCAATGAAAAAGAGGATACCATTGACTTTAGGGCACATAGGTGTAAGGGATATAATATTTTTATATTTCTAATCATGTAGGTTGTTTAAATATTGATGTTTAAGTATACTTAAACCTCCAACCAATAATGTTATGTTCGAGGCTGTATGTTTTCCACAAGTTAGTACACTTTGTAATGTTGATATAAACTTAATAGCATAAGTGATTGGCAATAGAGGATAACAAGATCCCCCAAAAGTCTCAAAGGTTTGATTTATCATGGAGCCATGTATATACAAAGGAAATCCTTGTCAAGGAGATTAGGGTTCTTGTGGTGTAGGGGAAATACTCTTCATTGAGAGTTCTCAATATTAACTTCTTAAATGTGTTTTTAGATAAGGAACAAACAACAAGGTAGATTTATTTTCTTTGTGCCTTCTATTGAATACAACTCTTAACAAAGTGATAAAACAATAACAATTTTTGGAGATTCAATGTTGGTAATTGATTTGGCCAACAAGAAACTTACCTTCAAATACCTAGCTCTACAACCCATCCTATAACTCATACAAGAGATGATACATAAATTTGATGATCTCTCTTTTTATCATATTTATCAAGTGTATAACTTACAAGTTGACATGTTATATAAACAAACTTTATCATTATAATAGGGTTGTGTCATTGATGGAGGTATGTTCCACTTAGCTCGAGAGTCAACTTTTCTTTAAATATGATGGTTTGTTTCTATAAGGTTGTTTATGAGTCAATTAACAGGGCATTACGGTTGAATACCTTCTATAGATTGGTCTGATATGTAATTGCTTATCAATAAGGATAATGAATACATGAAAAAGGGTGACTACATTTTTTCTTTAAACATTCTAGGTAATCAAACATATAGGATGATGGTCTCAATTCCCATCTTTGTAATGAATTTCTCTTGGACCATAATTTTATATTCAAATTCATATTTTGAATATTGATAATTCCACCTTTCATGAAAAAAAATTAATAGCATAAATTATTAGTCCGCTTTGAACAGTAAACAATGATTTTTCTTTCAAACAAATTATGGTCCTGCAAAATATCATCCATGTCAATATCATAAGAGCTATAGCTTTGTGTATGGTCACAAGTGCCAACATCCTTTCATTTATGTCAGAAAGGAGTTTTTAAACCACCACTTTCAACTATTCATCCAATATAATACTTCAACCATTCAAACAATATGAAAACAATTATTTACGACAAAGACCCATCTTTATTCCAACTTGAGTAAACCAATTTATTTCTCTAACACTTTATAAAGGTAGAATAAAAATGAATCTATGAAAGTAAATAACATGTCTATGTATATTTTTTAAGTTAAGGTCAACATTTGAATATTTTACATAAGACTAACATTAAAATATATTTTTGTTATTAATATTTCATTATTTAGTAAAATGTCGTGTTTCCACTCCATGTTGAACACATAATTGCATATCCACCTAAAAAAGGGGAAGTTAAAGACATGAATGATCTAAAATCACCCATTTTTTTATAAAGTACATAGGTTAAAATTTTGTATTGAGTTGCTCATCATAGTTCTAGGGCATAGTTCCTCTACATCCCATAAATTTTCATTCTCAAAAAGTTAAAAAAAAAATATGGAATTTATTTAAAATTTGAATTTCCAAAATTGTTTTAGATAATCCATATAATAGATTTTGTCTTGAAACTTACAATTATTTATTTATTCACCACCTTCAATTCTCATCGGCAACATTCTTCTCAAAAACACCCTCTTGAGACAATACTGCAAATTTATTGGCAGAGGGAAAGGGGGTGCAATGAGGGGTTTAGGGGTTGTTGTTTGGTAGAATAGGAAGGGATTTGGGATTCCAGAAAAGCTTGGAATTTTTTTTTTTTTGGTTGGAAGCGGGGGGGGGGGGTGGGAATGGGGGTGTGTCTTGTCTAGGTCTTCTTCTTGTTGGTTGTTTCCACTTGTCACCTTGATAAGCTTTTTTTTCTTTGGAAGAGGTCTTCAAGAAATTTATTGCAAAGTGGACTCCAAGGATCCATTTTTTCGAATAAAGCCCTTGATCCCCCATGAAGTAAGGTCCACTCCTAAACATTAAGTCTCTACCTTCCTTCTCTTCTAAGTGAAATTCAAAATTTCCTTTTTTTGTAGAATGATGGAGAAACTTTGTCTTTAATCAAGGATCTCCAATTTTTTCAACCCAATTTCCCATTATGTAGGGGGAGGGCCATATACCAGTAAATTTCCCTATGGGGAAATTTTGAATTAGAATTAGAGAAATTGAGCGAGACTAGGTTTCATGGATTACAACTTTGGGGCTTCCCCTAGGCATTTTCCAAATCTAAATTAGGTAGGTTTTTCCATTTTCATTTAAGATGAAACAAGGGCTATGAAACCTGCAATATCAAGGGGGTGGGGGAGACGATGGGGTAGGAGGAGGTATACCTTCTCCTAAGGAATGAGATATAGAGCCATGGGGTGTGAGCTGTTGGAGTTTGCAACAAGAAATAACGAAATTGGCATTAGGAAACAACATGACAACAACTACACTAGTGTGGGACCAGGAGGTCCAAGCAGCACCTACACTAGGGTGGGACCAGGAGGTCCAAGCAGCACCTACACTAGGGTGGGACCAGGAGGTCCAAGCAGCACCTACACTAGTGTAGGACCAACAGGTCTTAGCAGCAACTACACTGGTGTGGGCTAAATTTGGTGTAGTGTCTATTTTAATTATCCCTTAATTAAATTGGAAAATAAAATGTAATCTTATCTCATAATCGCTTGTAATAGTTAATTGAGAGTGATAAACTCAGTTAGCTCATGAATTTTGAGTTGAGGGTAGTTGGTGAGGCATGCAGAGTAATTCTAATTGTAACCGAGTTCGAAGTGCATAGGTGCATTAGTTTAATGCATGTTGTAATCAGATAACTCAATTAAGTGAGTTAAATTTAGTTGTGCTAATTGTAATCATTTGTTGCACTAGTGAGAGATCAAGTGAATTAAATATTATGTAATTCACAATCATTGATCTGCCATGCAACTAATGATTTACTATTAATAGTTGCATGCATGTCAGTTCCAGTGGAGACCCAGTTGAGACAAAGGTTAAAGGGAAGTGTGACTATCAATTGTGATATTAGCAGGCTGCCCAGTTGCAGTTAAAACACCACAAGATGCCCATGATACTCAGCGTAGTTGAGGAAGGATGAAATTCCTAAAGAATAGGGATTTCATTCATCAGGAATTGCGTGATCAAGGTAGGTTGAAGATAGGCTGAGAATTGGCTAAGTGTTGGCCCGATTTTTTCTAGATCAGTGTGAGACGATAGGCAGAGTGCATGAGACTCTTGTGAGAAGAGTGCATTGTAATTTTTTCATGATTCCTTGTGGAATATACAATATATGACAGAGGGTTTTTGAGCAGTAAGCTTTCCCCGGTAAATTATCTATGTTGTGGTTTGATTGATTCTTATTTGCTTCATGTGATTGGATATTGTGTTTAATTTCCGCAATTGATTTGTAGAATTGATTAATTATCTAGATTTAGTACATTGTTATATCAAATTGAATCCATGATGTACATATTGTTTGTATAATTTCTACATGATATCAGAGCACAAGAAATCACAATAGTGGAGGGGGAGTTGAGTTTGTGGCTGAATAGAATTCTAATTTGCAGAATAATTTCTTGGTGCTACTGGATGGAGGTAGTACTCAAAGACAATGGCTTGAAGTAATTCATTGACAATGATGTTCCTAAACCTACTGTGACAGATGCTGCAAATCTTGATGCATGGCAAAAGAAAGTGGCAAAGGTGAGGAGGATATTACTGGAGGGAGTACGAGACCACATTGTCTCAAGTCTCCATGGAAAAGCGACACCATATGCTATGTGGAAAGATTTTACAGATCTATTTCAGAGCAGCATTGACCATAGGAAATTGGCACTGAAAGATAAACTCAGGAAGATCAAGATGGAGAAATGCGACTCCATGCCAACATATTTAACAAAGTTTGTCCAATGTTGGGATGAGCCGGGGAGCATGGGAATTACTATCGCTGATGATGATTTGGTGAGTATAGCTCTCCTAGGACTTCCCAATATTTGGCATAGTTATCAAGACTCTGTCAATGGAATGGAAAAGCTACCAAATTAGGAAGACTGTGGTCGGATTTGGTGCAGGAGGAGTCTAGACGAAATACCAGAGATGGATCTTCATCTAAGAATGAAGATGAATAATAATGTGCTTTGGCTGTCAAGGCGAAGAAGGGGAAAGGAAAGAAGTTCCATTCCAAATCTGAGTCCAAAGATGGCAAGAAGCGCGACATGTACAGAGTGAAGTGTTCTCACTGTCACAAGCATGGGAATTATGCTACTAACTGTCCACAAAATATGAATAACAAGAAGGCTTCAGGATCTGCAGCTGGTGAGGCTTTGGCCTCACAATTTGAGCTTGAATTCTCGCTCATTTCATGCATGGTGTCAAGTGAAATGGGATCAGTGTAGTATTTTGATAGTGGTGCATATTTCAACATGAAAAGAAACTAAGAACTTTTCAGTAGCTTGGAGGAGAAGGACCTCCAGATGCATATCAAAATGGGTGATGATGGAAGGTATAGTGCTACGGGGATCAGTAGATTTACTTTCTAGAGATAGTTAGGTAAACCATTTTTATTAAAATATGTAATGTATGTACCAGGCTTGAAGAAAAATTTAGTTTCAGTTGAAATGTTGGAGGATAGAGGCTATGATGTTGTTTTTAGTGAAGGAAAATTTTTCCTTCGACACAAAGCAACATGAAAAGCCAAGAAGATTAGGATTCGTGTGAAGAATCTCTATAGAATTGATGTAGATGTGATTTCTATGGAGCTTCCAACCATTGGGAAGTGTGAGAAATCCATGCAATAGACCCTTGAGAGGGACCTTGATTTGCATGCAGATGAGGAACTCTTGGTTCCAAAGAATTAACCTCAAGATGTGGAGCAGCCACATGCAGAGGATTATGGAGTGGTAGAAACCACTCAAGTAGAGAAATTTTGAGTGAGATGGGTAGAGGGAGTACATGCAGCTATACCTGTAGGTGTGAGGTGGGGCAATGTGCAGAATTAATCCGAAGAAGAAATTTGAGGAGGGTTCATTGAGATGGTGTATCTCATGGATCAAACCTGGCTACGAGAAGCCCACAATACAACAGTAACAGGATCAGTTAGATTGATGCAGTCAGATGTCAGGAGGACATAAATTAGAGTGACAGGTATTAGATACTGGAGCGTAGATCAAATTTGGAAGCAGTGCAGAGTGCATGGATGCAGATGTCAACAGCGCAGAGAATCCAGTAGACATGTGCAGTAGCTAGCAACAATCAGAAAACTCTGATGACATATGCATTATACTGATTCAATTGTTTGGAGGCTATTCAGTTTCGAAATTGTTGCATGAAAAGGTTACATGTGCGAGAAACATTAGAGAAGTGTTGCATGCAATAGTTTCATGTCACATGTAAGAGGTGCATGGGCGCGTGCAAGGACATTCCTTTCTTGTTGAGAGGGATTTTTGAAGTTTGCAACAAGAAACAATGAAATTGGCATCCGAAAACAACATGACAACACCTACACTAGTGTGGGACCAGGAGGTCCAAGTAGCACCTACACTAGGGTGGGACCAGGAGGTCCAAGAAGCACCTACACTAGGGTGGGACCAGGAGGTCCAAGCAGTACCTACACTAGTGTGGGACCAAAAGGTCTTAGCAACACCTACACTGGTGTGGGCTAAATTTGGTGCAATGTCTATTTTAATTATCCCTTAATTAAATTGGACAATAAAATGTAATCTTATCTCATAATCATTTGTAATAGTTAACTGAGTGTGATAAACTCAGTTAGCTCATGAATTTCGAGTTGGGGGTAGTTGGTGAGGCATGAAAAATGTAATATCCCAAAATGGAAAAGACATGAATATAGAACATAAACTAGAAAATCTAGTGATAGGTCAACACATAAATATGAGAGCAGATTATATAGCCATTCTATTAGAAATTATAGCAGAAAATGTATACAAGATCTTAAGGAAAAAGACACTTAAGTTAGGCAAAACAAGCCTCTAGAGACCTAGTACATAAAATATGAAGAACGACTCCTATATAAGAATGCCATAGGCTAAGACAACACAGTTTTTGATGGGTTTTACTACTTCTATAAATGTAAACAAATGGATCTGCTAGTACGGTGCTTAGAAAATTTTGGGATCAAAGATCTAGACTTTCTAGCACTATTCTAAGACAACCCAGGATGGGTTTCCGGAAATACTCAAAATGCAGAATATACAAAATGTGGCCCTAGTTCTGAATAACGCTCTGCAACTGGAACACTAGTGGGGGGTGGATGATACGATATGAAAATGGCTTATATCCCTCCTCACAACCTTTCCGGATGAAGGGTTGATCCCCTCACTGGAAAACAGGGTCAAGAACTTGGGTACTTGACCTCCCACTGCAACTGCACTGCAAAATAACGCAGTTTCTGGAGGAGACTGCATTGTGGGTGAATGTTGCTTCTTGGCCTGATGTCAGATGGTGGAATAGAGCTCTAATAACTTCCTTACCAGCCTCCCGGATGAAGGGCTATTCCCTCCACTGGAAAACAAGCTCAGAAATTGGTCTATCAACCCTCCACTGCTGCTACCCTACAAAACAACACAATCCTAAAGGATATTGCCCTATGGATGAAGGCTGAAGCTTGGCCTGAAGCCGGATATCATAAATGATGCTCAAGGAACCTCTCCTGAGTAGGCACTCGAATTCCCCCAAGGATGAGGGTGGGATTTCCACTCGGAAACACCCTTATGCTAAACAACATAGAAAACTTAGCTAAACAACTGAAGCGTGAAAAAATTCATAAAAGATAAATACAATATCAATATTTTGAATGCCTTCTATGGCTTCCATCCTCTTCCTTATATTCTTGGTGAGCTTCCTCACCATTGGTCCCACTCATTAAAGAAGCTACTCTCATGCATACACTCCTCCTCTATGACTGTGTTGTCCTCCATTAACTAGCTACGCACTGCATCTCAACGATGTTGATTTGGTATACTTTGACCCTGTCCACATGCTTTAGCCTGTGTTCACACCTCTACATGATTTATACAGCTGATACAATGATCCACATTCACATGAGAAGTGATTTCATTCCTACTAAAGAGATTTATGGGTCTCTCTACCCACTTATTCACCTATCTTTTTATCAAAAGAAAAAATTAATATTCCAACTAGATGAAAGCTAATTAGGAATATTACAGTCCTCCCCTCCCAAATGTTGCTTTTCCTCAAGAAATTGTAAGGATAGATACTGCAAATCCTCCTCTCCTGCTCCTGTAGCATCCTCATTTGATAAGCTCCTCCACTGAACAAGATTCTCTCCAATCAATATGTCCCCTAGTTGCTCCTCCCAAGTGTACAAGTTAGCCTTTGGTGATAAAACCAAATGGATCTCATCATGAGGAAATGGGATCTCCATGGAGGAAAATATATGCTATCTAGAGGCCTTCTTGAGGCATGGGATATGAAAAAATGTTGGGGACCTCAACCCCATGAGAAGCTTCAATCCCCAGGCTATCATCCAAACAAAATGGATCACCATCCACAAGGTAGCTCATAGGAAAAATCCTCCATCTCTTGCTCCTGCAATGTAGATGGGCTGTATGGCTGATCATGATAGACCAAATTTTCCATCCCACACTGTCTCTCTCTCCATTTATGATATGTATAGAGCTTCTACTGATTTTGGTCTGCAATGATGTTGCCTTCAAAAGGCCAAAAGGCAATTGGACTCTCAAGGATCCACTCTTTGGTTCTATAAACCTTGCTTGCCCAAGCCATCCCACATATAGTAAATGGAACATCATCACAATATGGAATCCAAATGAGAAATATAATGAGTGTCATATGAAATTTTTTATGGTGAAAATAGTTTCCCAAATGGAAACAACGCAATTTTGCTACTTGCTGCCCCTGAACATAATGTGGCAAGTTGTCTCCCAACCACTTGCTAGTTGTGCATGTTTTCACATCTACTGTAAAGTAGTAAATGACATTGTGTGTCAACTGAGCATACCAAGAATAGAACAATACTTTCCCAAAGCCATACAAGAAATTATTATCTCCATCACTGATGTTGGTATTAAAAATATCATGAAGTCCAAAGAGAGGCTTTCCCTCTTGTGGAGAAATGAATTGTATATAAATGGAAAGAGAATTCAAATACTTTGTTAGATGATCAATAAGTACAAAGACACAACTCTTACCATGTACTGTAAGTTGGTGATGAGGTCCATGGATGAGCCCTCCCATGAGAATCTCTCCATAATGGTCTGATATGTCTCCATGAGACCTTGGTGACTGGAAAGGAATGAATCATGTGCTGCATGTATAGCCTCCTTATTGAGCTTGGAATTCCTAGTCAAGACAATCTTGTTCTAGTAGTAGATGAATCCATCACCACTTTATACCTCTCATCTTCTACTTTCCCATCAAGTACCTCATATGTGAAGTGATCCTTGGAACACTCCATCAATGGCTTGGACTCCCAATATGGATCTATACTCCCAAGTGAAAACGTTGTTGGCATTTTTGATAAGGCACCTATCATCTCATAGCTCCCCTCTTTGACATTCCTAGTTCCAAAATCACATGCCGCAATGATGTTATCCCACTATTGCTTCCTCCCTTGCAACTGCTTCTTCTTAGAAAAATATTGAAGTTTATGGAGGTCAAAGCCTTTGCACATCCAAAACTCCCAAATTTGACAAAAACATGCAGGAATGCCAACAACCCTGTGCTATATATAGAATAATCCTTCCTATGTGGAAGTATCTTATGATCCTCAATGGCTATGGAGTATCCCCTTTGCACCATGATTGTGCTACCATCTACTCCTAAAACATCATGCAAGGTGTGGGAGAAATTAAACCCATACTCTCCTAAGAATAACCGAAGCAACAATGACTCTTTTTGCCTCCTCATCTCATCATCATACAAGTCATGGAGTAACATCATGATGATTGACTTGTAGAATGTCCCATACAACCAAACTCTCTGCTACCATATCATATGAGTGCCATGCAATGTACTAAACCATAACACACCCTCTGACATAGGATATGTCATGTGATGGCCAAACTCTCTCAAGAGTATCCAGCACAGCCATGCCTCCTGTTGCCCCGTGTCATAGATCTACAAGTGGCTCACCAACCCCTTGCTCATCCTCCTCACACATCCATCCAACTATGGGTGTCTCCTATCATGTTCTGATTTGGTATCTATCCAATGGAGAAGACCATCCTCCCAAATCTGATGACTATCTTTGCACTCCATGATATGTTGAAGTGCAACCTCCTGGAGATCTCTACATAAAGACCACTCATCAATGACCTGGTGGAACCCATAAGGTTCCAAATATGTTGTAGGCAAAAGCTTCTCATTGAGCTGTGAGGTTCTCATAAAGAAGTATATATCATAATAATGGGATATGTTATCCATCATAGGATTTCTCTCATCAACCATATTCCTGTGCAATGCTACATAAGTGGAATGGTCATCAGAATGCTTCAATAATAGTTGGGCCCCCAACTCATCACTACTGCTTAGTGACAGTGCTGCTAATATCCATGATGGTGCATTTGTTGTCTTATGGTCATACACAATGTTGAACACACAGTTCTGCATTGGATTGATTAGGATTATGCTCATCCTATCCTCCAAAACTCTACACTCCAACCCAAAGTGTTGTGTGTAGCTCAATAATGAGAAACCAAGATGGTTGTACATCTCCTCCTTGAACCAGTCAAAGGTCCTCTACGTAGTGATAGCCTGCTGCTCCAAATTAGCAATGTGCTTCAACCCTTGGTCATGCAATTTCCCTGACGGCATGTCCCCACAACTCTCCATCTGATGTGCTGAAATAGTATGGGGTGCAAATTTTTACATACCTTGGATAATTTTATCCTTGGGAACATCTTGTACAGCTACAAGGGTTCCTCCTACCGGTGTAATGTCTTCTCCAACTGTTGGTGATGCTGATGGTTGCTCCTCTAATATTGCACCAGCGTTGGTATATGTCTCCCCTTCCTCATGCATCTCTTGGATCATGCATGGGACTCCTAATGTCAAAATATTAAGACCATCTTGCAAAGATGCAAGTGTTCCTTCTCCTGATGCAAGTACTCTTGCAGCTGATGGTGGTGGAAGTTGCTCCTCCTCTAGAGTGATATTGCTGACATCTTCCCTTAGCTCCTCATGTGCTTTATCATCAATGTCGGGAAATGTCTCAATAGGAATTACCTCCGATTTTCTTCTATCAAACTTCTTGATGAACCGTTGAGTAAAATCTGCATAATCATACACACTTGCATGTTTCAAATGGTTGAACCACTAATCCTTAGCTTCACCCTCAAGGTGCAACGTTGCAATCTCAACAACTTCTCTTTATGCTACTGGATATAGCAGGAAGAATTCATATAACTTCTTCCTCCAAGCCTTTTTTGTGCTCGTGGATGAACAATAAAATGTAGACAATATAAATCTATTATGTCTTTTTCTTCTACTACTGTCTCTGTTCTTCTTTGAACTAAATGAATTGTTGGAGAGTTAGATTCTCCTTGAAAGACCTTGATTGAGATTTGTACTCTGCAATATAATCACTTAGAGTCTGATGATCTAATTTTTCTCCATATCCATGCCATTCACCTTCCTCTTCCAAGAAAGTAGACATAGTATATTTTTTTGGAGCTCTATGCAATATCAGTTTCTTCTGCTACTGATAGGAAGTGCTTGGACCTTCCTCATATTGAAACCTTCTTGAGGTCTCCTTGTGCCTCTCCCTTCTCATTTGTTTTACCTCCTTAGAGAGGTCCTGCATAGATCTAAAATGAAATGAGGAAAAACTCATTCCCTCCATCATTATGGATCTCTTCCTCTTGTGTCATAAGATGTATTTCCCACAAGCTGAGCCAAAGATCATGCTCTTATACCACTGTAATATCCCAAAATGGAAAAGACAGGAATATAGAACATAAACTAGAAAAAGCAGTGATACATCAACACATAAATATGAGATAATATCATATAGCCATTCTATTAGAAATTATAGCAGCAAATGTATACAATATCTTGAGAAAAAAGACACTAAAGTTAGGCAAAACAAGCCTCTAGAGACCCAATACTTAAAATATGAAGAACAACTACTATACAAGAATGCCAGAGGCTAAGACAACACAGGTTTTGCTAGGGTTTACTACTACTGTAAATTTAAATACATGGATCTGTTGATATGGTGCTTAGAAAATTTCAGGATCAAAGTTCTAGGCTTTCTAGCACTATTCCAAGACAACCCGGGAAGGGTTTCCGGAAATTCAAAATGCATAATATACAAGATGTGGTCCTAGGGATGAATAATGCTCTGCAACTAGAACACTGGTGGGGGGTGGCTGATATGATATGACAATGGCTAATATCCCTCCTCAAAACCATTCCAGATGAAGGGTTGATCCCCTCACTGGAAAACAAGGTCAAGAACTTGGGTACTTGACCTCCCACTGCAACTGCACTGCAAAATAATGCAGTTTCTGAAGGAGACTACGTTGTGGGTGAATGTTGCTAGTTGGCTTGATGCTAAATGGTGGAAATTATGCTCAATGAAACTCTCCTGAGTAGGCACTCAAAGTCCCCTAAGGATGAGGGTGGGATTTCCGCTCGGAAACACCCTTGTGCTAAACAACACATCAGACTTAGCCAAACAACTGAAGCGTGAAAAAAGTCATAAAATACCAATACAATATCAATATTTTGAATGCCTTCTATGGATGCCATCCTCTTCCTATATGCTTAGTGAGCTTCCTCACCCTGGGTCCCACCCATTAAAGAAGCTACTCACATGCATATACTCCTCTATGATTGTGTTTTCCTCCATTAACTAGCCACTCCCTCCATAACAGCGTTGTTGATTTGGTCAACTTTGACCCTATCCACATCCTTTAGCCCCTGTTCACACCTCTAGGTGCTTTATACAGCTGATACAATGATCCACACACATGAGAAGTGGTTTTATTCCTACTAAAGAGATTTATGGATCTCTCTACCCACTTATTCACTTATCTTTTTATCAAAAGCAAAAATTAATATTCCAACTAGTTGAAAGCTAACTAGGAATATTACACAGAGTAATTCTATTTGTAACAAAGTTCGAAGTGCAGTGGTGCATTAGTTTAATGCATGTTGTAATCAGTTATGTGAGTTAAGTGAGTTAAAGTCAATTGTGCTAGTTGTAATTGTTTTTTGCACTAGTGAGAGATCAAGTGAATTAAATATTATTTAAGTCACAATTAGTGATCTGCCATGCAACTGATGATTTACTATTAATAGCTGCATGCATGTCAGTTCCAGTGGAGACCCAATTGAGACAAAGGTTAAAGGGAACTTTGATTATCAATTGTGATATTAGCAGGCTGCCCATACACAGTTAAAACACCACATGATTCCCATGATACTCAGCGCAGTCGAGGAAGGCTGAAATTCATAAAGAATAGGGATTTCATTCATCAGGAATTACGTGAGCAAGGAAGGCTGAAGACAAGCTGAGAATTGGCTAAGTGTTGGCCCGATTTTGTCTGGATCAGTGTGAGACAATAGGCAGAGTGCAGGAGACTCTTGTGAGAAGAGTGCATTGTAATTGTTTCTTGATTCCTTATGGAATATACAATATATGATATAGGGATTTTGAGCAGTAAACTTTCCTCGGGAAATTAGTTGTGTTGTGGTTTGATTGATTCTTCTTTGCTTCATGTGATTGGCGATTGTGTTTAATTTCCGAAATTGATTTCTAGAAGCGATTCAATATCTAGATTTAGTACATTGTTAGATCGAATTGAATCCATGATATACATATTGTTTGTATAATTTCTATATGAGCTATAGTTTCAAGTTGATGTAGAGAAACAAGTGAAAAATATATAATTGGGTACAAAATAATAAATATTATTAAACCATGTTGATCTTAACTAAGTGCTAAGTGTCTAAATATCTTAACATCCACCCTTAAGAATAACTTGGCATAATATTGAAGGATTTAAAGAGGTGATACAATAGGAGGAGGAAGAAGGCATTAGAGCCTCTCCCCTTTGAAGACAATTTTATAAAGTCCTAACATATATAAAAGTTAGGGAAGTTTCGTTTTTGTAAGATACTTTGTGAATATGTTTGCAACCTCATCATCTATAGGGAAAAATAACTCTTTGATAATGTGATTTTGAATAAGCTTTTTGATGAAGTGCATGTGTAGTTCAACGTGTTTGTTTCATTTATATTGAATTGGATCTTTGTCGAGCTTGATCAAACTTTGATTGTCACACTAGATTGTGGTTAGATCCTACTACTAGAAGCTAATTTTTAAAAGGATCCATCAAAGCCACAAGGATTCTTGAATTGCATTAACCATTACTCGATACTTTACTTCTACTAAAGAGAAAGTAATAGTTTGAACATTAATTCAACGTTTCACAAGAACTGGGGTGAGAGTGTTTTCTCATAAACCATGCAAGGAAATAAATTTGCTAAGGCCAAGGTGCTTATAGAAGACTTGGATAAGGAAATTGGACCATTGAAGTTTGAGAAACATAGCATGTAAGGAGAAATAACAAGGATTCTAGAGGCAATTAATGTTGAAGAAGCCCAATTGGCATCAAAGAACGAAAAAATGTCTTTTGTCATGGAAACTCTAAGTAGATATAAGTATGTCAAAGGCCGGGGGTTGGCATAATCCTTGTGAGAAATCTGATCTTCATTGTGGGAAGAATGAACGAGAAGAAAATACATGTATAATTCCATGGGAGAAGATCAAATATAAGCAGAAACAAAAGGAAGAAAATAATAAATCTCCTAAACCCACTTAAGTTGTTATTGTTCATTGTAATACAAGCATAAATGAAGATTTAGTTAAAACTTCATTTTCTCCTTGGAGTGATGCTTGGTTATTTGACATTGGTGCAACTTGCCACACAAAATTCTTGAAACATTTATTTGAATATTTAAATGCCAATATAGATGGTGCATTATACTTTGTAGACGGCTCCAGTCTTAAACATATGGGAATTGGCACCATAAGGCTAAAGTTGTCTTGATTCTCAACCTTTCTTTTGGATGATGTTCTCTATCTTCTTGAGTTGTGGAGGAACTTGTTGTCTCTTGTGCACATTCGTTAGCAAGGCCATTACATTCACTTGATCAATGGAAAAGTCGAAGTAAGGAGGTGTCCTGACAACATGATTGTCATGAAAAGATGGGAGGATGATAAAATATTGAAGCTTAAAGGGATATCTACTCAAAAACATAATTATGCATACCTTTCACATCATGAAGAAGATATATTTCCTTATAATATCTTGTTGCATGCTAGATTTGGGCACATCAAATCCACATAAAAATGGAAATGACCTTATCTCATTAGGGCAAGATTAATTATAGTCCCCAAACATTTTTTATGAACCATTTATCAAATTGCACAAAATATACTATGGTTTTTCCATATGATGTGGATTGGTGTTATAATCACAATGACAACTAATAAAAATAGTTATCGTCTCAGGATCCAACCCTTAGGTTTGGAACGAATCATCTTATAATTTGTCATATATGTTGGTACTTTATGGGTAGAAAAATTAGAGTTGTTAGCTCATAGGGCTCTTTTGAGGGGTATGACTTGCTTTGGAGATTTGGGGTCTAGACCTTCCAGAGTGCATTTGAGGCCTTGAATAACTATATTTGGAGTCAAAACTTTGCTAGAATAGCTTTAGCCTCTCAAAATTGTTCTGCACTTTGAGATATTTTTGACAGCATAAAAATTACCTCAATAGAGTTCATATGTGGAAGTTATGCATCCTACAAGTTGAACTTTCTTGTTGACCACCATGGTACTGAGTGGATGCCACATCAATTTCCATTAGTTATACATGTGGAGCTAGTCATGTAGTAGAATTTGAAGAATATTCTCAAGGGTTTAAAACCTTGACATTAATTGTAGGTTGAGACATCTAAAAACCATATCCATAACCCTATATGGCTACCGAGCTATGTTAAATATGAGAACATTAGGAAGAGGAAGGGTTCCAATATTATTGTATTGAGTATCGTTTTATAAGGGAGCAGAGCGTTCAGCGTGGGAAGCATAACATATGAAGAAGAAATTCTTATAGTACCCATATTAGCCATAGTTTCCATGGCATCTCAATAGCGAGTGCCCTTTCCTTTGTATTTGCAATTCATAATTGAGAAAAAAAAACAATAGACCATAGGTTTCACCTTCTAGCTAGCATTTTCCCATATTAGACTTTCCTAGAGCATATGTTGTGTCCATTAAGTGGATAGTGTGTTATTGTTTTTCTCTCTATTTTAAGTATTTTCCATGTTAAATCTAGCATTACTAAACTTGTAATCTAAGTAAAACATTGCATAATAAAATATTGTAGAATATAACAAAGTTCATTATGATGAAGTATTGGAAGGAATTGTACATCTCTTTTATTTTGAATAATACACCAGTAAAATGTTTTGAGAATATAATTCCTTATGAGATTGTAATTTTTCATTGTTTAAATTGTATTTTTGAATGAACAAATGAATTCAACACTTTGAAAATTCCCATAGAGATCTTAAATTGTGTAGTGTACAAAATTTAAACTTGCAATTATAACAAATCTTTATTGAATTTCAGACAAAATTTACTAAAAAATATAGCTAGAAAACTACCAAAACCTAGAATAGTTAGACCACATGAAATGTTTTAACTATAATTTTTTTATAGTTTATTTTCAAATGCTTTATATAACATATACATAGTGGGCATTGAAATGTTTTAATCAACATGAGCATATATATATATATATATATATATATATATATATATATATATATATACATATATATATATATATATATATATATATATATATATATATATATAACACCTTCATCATATTGAGAAGTAGCTAGCTCTCTATATGATATTGAAATATTTTATTTAACCACACATATTAAAATATATTATTTATTGTCCATAGTGAGATTCTTTTTGTTATTAACATTTTTTAAATATCACATATCAACTTTTTATTATAATTTAAATGAATTTCATTTCTTTCTTATTAAGTGAAATTTTTTACTTGTAATTATCTTTTTCTCTTTATATATATAAACGTGATATAAAATTATCTCGATTAAAATATATATATATATAATAACATAAATACAATATTACATAAATATTCAAATATTATATTTAATGATTCCATTGAAATATTTTTCAAAAATAAAATAATCATACATCTTTTTAAAATGTAAAATATTTATTTTCAACTACTTTATATAAAGTTAATATACAATTAATATGGATATTGTTTTTTTTCAATTACTATATATATATATATATAGTTTATAGATAAAAGTGAAATTTTTTGTGTTATTAAGTTATTTCTATATACTAAACCTGGAAAAACTTGTAATAATAACCAATTAACTAATGTTTTATGATGTTTTAGTTAAAAGTAACTATATATATATATATATATATATATATATATATATATATATATATTATTGATATATATATTTTAATATATGTGTTTATTTTCATATATATTTGTTAATAACATTTTTTAAATATCACATATCAACTTCTTATTATAATTTGAATGAATTTCATTTCTTAATTTTTTACTTCTAACATACATCTTTTTCGCACTCATTCAAAAGTAAAATATTTATTTTTAATTATTTTATATAAAGTTCATTTTTTATTTTTTTTTCTCTGAATATGGCTACTTATATATTGATACAAAATAAAATTACAAAGAGGCAAAGGCCTTAGGAGGTCCAGCCCAAAGTTGCAGCATTCGCACATTACAATGCTGGTCATTGACTGACAAAACTAGCTGGAAGCTAACCAAGAGAGTTAAAAAAACCATGACCTTGTCTGACTCAGAGAAATAGCTGACTTTTATGACTGGATTGTGAACAGACCTTGACAAATTGACCTTATCAGACCTTACCAGATTGACTGGATTCTTACAGACGCTGCCCATTACAGAACCCAAAACTGAGATTTTAAAATTCCGTAGCCATTGCCAAAAATTAAAGTCATAAGCAGGAGTATGTTGCCCATGCAGGGGGAACCAGAAGTTTAACAAAAGAGTAAACACATGTGCCTGAGAACAGTAGAACAGGAGCACCAAACTGGAATTGAACACCTCCATGCCATCGAAAAACAAAAACCAAGGAACGCAAACCTGATTAAACTTTATGAGAGGAGGGAGGTTCTTCCTCGACGATAAGACAAGCATATTTGTATGGATCGTCTTCTTCAGGAGGAGGGCTATCCTTACTTGCGGAGCCGCCATTATTTGGAGCGCTTGGACCTGCTTGCAGGCCCACATCCTAGGTAGCAATGCCACCAGGATCAACACTCTGCTTGATATCATTCTGAGAAATTCCATGCTCGGCTTCCTCCTTAGTCTCCAGAGCCACTTCAGGAGTAGCCATGACATGACCCGAGGAAACTTCCTGGAGTTCAATGTTGACAGTGGCTAAGAGGGAGATATTGCTGAAAGTGCAGGGGAATTGAAGACGAGCATGGTGAGAATGAGCCCTGGATGAAAGACGAAAGTGCCCGGCAGAATTAGACTGTCCCCAACCCTGTCCACGACCCCTCCTGGAGGCAGGAAAGCGAACTGGGCTGAAATCTGAAGAGTAGGACGAAGAATCAGAGGTGGAGGAGGAGGGGCGGCGGTTCACTTGCCCATGGGAACTGCCTCTCCTGCAGCGCATTCTCTGGCGCAATCTTGGCATGGTATGAAGAGCAGAGGGAGAAAAATTGTCAGCAGTATTGTGGAGACAGGGGAGAGCCGAAAGGAATCTTTCTTCAGCCTGCAAAGGATAACTGGTTGAAAAGGAGGACGAACGATTGAGATTGCAGAAGGTGCTATGGGAAACATGGAATCCAGGCATTAAATCTACACAACATCCCAATGCACATCGTTTCCCTGTGCTGGTGCGTGAGCGATGCCCAGCGGCAGCAAGGGAGAAGCAACTGCGCAGGGTAGGAGCACAAATGAGTTCACTGTAGGGCGCCATGACTAAAGAAAGAGCAGGCAAGCGACGAGGGACGAGCTGCATTAATGCAGCATTGAAGACATGGGCAGGAGAATTTAAGACAGGCAGCATGCGAGGTTGGATGGCGGTGGTGATAAGCCACGCGCCAACCCACCAAATCGCCCTCGTACAATTTGCCTCGTTACCCACCCGCATCTGGGAGAGAAAGATCTTGGTGCACCAGGAGAGTGTAGTCTTGTTTGAGTTGTATATCATTGGAACTACTAAGAGGACCAGAGAAAAAAGGTAAATGCTGATGCAAACCTTGATTAGCCAATCTGTCAACCACCTTATTAGCTGTTTGCCAGATGTGCTTGAAGGTTATGCTTCGGGGAGTCCTGAGCCAATCTTCAATTTGTTCCAATCTATTTAGAAGCCTCCATCTTGACGTGATCTTTGCTGCAGAGGTACCAGATTGAATTCTAATCGCTGCTTCTATTAATATTTGAGAGTCCCCTTCGATCTCAAGAGGGAGAAAATTTTCTTTTTCTGCAATGCATATGCCTTGCCACATGCCTTCTAGTTCGGCGGCGTTGTTGGAGTCTCTGCCTAACGAACCATGGTAAATGTGCAGGGCTGAACCTGCTGCATCTCTGAAAATGCCACCATACCCAGCTAGGCCAAGATTACCCTTGGCAGCTCCGTCGAAGTTTAGTTTGTAAGAGTGAGTAGCTAGAGGAGACCAGGATTGGGGTGAATCCGGATGGATGGAAGGAGTGGCCTTGACATGGGCTGAAGAGGTGAGTTCCAGATTCCAATTTCTCAAAATATGGCGTTCCTGGGGAGAAGCTGGCATTTCCAAATCTTTCCAATTTCTTAGAGCCAGAGTCTCTTGAAGATATTGTTTGAGATGTAGCGACAAGATATCAAGAGGCATACTGTGATCCTTGAAGATCCTGTTATTTCGCTCTTTCCAAATTATCCAATAAATGAAGCCTGGTAGGAGGTTCCAGAGAGAGTTAAGAAATAGACTTTGGAATGGATGCCATGGCCAATTCCTTATGGTGTTTACTATGTCTCCCACACGTCGACCTGTTCTTCTGTTGCACTGAGCGGTTCTCTCCCAGAGTTGATCCACAAGAGGACAGGTATCCAAGAGATGTGTAATGGTCTCTATATGAAGGTTGCAGTTTGGACATCTGGAAGGTCCTGTAAATCCTCGCTTTTGAAGATTATCCCAAGTGAGGATTCGTTGTTTGCTTAAAATCCAGAGGAAGGTCGATACCTTAGGCCAAATGCCTGGTTTCCAAATCTGATCCCAAAGTTGGTCCTTGTTTGTCTGCATGGGTTGAAAGAGCAATTGATAAGCTTCCTTTGTCGTGAACATACCTTTGGGAGTATATCCCCAGCGCACTTTATCCTTCTGATCAGAGATTTTATTTTTTCTAAGTTTGAGTTCTTGATCTATTTATTCATACGTTTCCTCCTGCCAGTTGGCTTGCCACGTTTCTCCAGATCTCCAAAGTTGAAAATCATGTGAGGTTTGTTGCTGCCAGAACTGATGGACTAGGATTTGATCATTGTGCTGCATTGAAGCCTGCCATTTGGGTTTGTGAAAGAGAGAGGCGAGTTTGGGAGATTGTTTCCAAGAGTCCTCCCAAAATCTTGCCGAGGTACCTGCATGGATTTCCCAAAAATTATGTGCTTGAATAAAGGCACTGTGTTGCTTTGTTGCATTCCAAATCAAAGAGCCAGGGGTAGTCGAACTAAAGCGGATAAGAGCCTCCTATGGACTGCCTGGAGCGTATTTGGCATGCCAGAGGCGTTCCCAAGGAGTCTGAGAATTGGAGATCCAGTTCCACCAGATGCGGGCTCTCATGGTGTTATTGCTGTGGAGGGGATCCCTTAGACCAAGACCCCCTGCAGACTTTGGAAGACAGACTTCAGTCCATTTAACCAGAGCCCATTTTTTGTTGAGGCCTGAGGAGCCCCAAAGAAATTTTCTTTGAAGATTACTAATTTTTTTGAGAACCCATTTAGGGGCTTCCAATATAGAGAATAAATATAAAGGCATTTCTTGGAGAAAGGATTTGATTAGGATAAGCCTGCTACCAATTTTGAGCGACCGATAGGTCCAAGAAGAAAGCCTGGTTTCTAATTTGTCAAGGAGGGTTCGCTAGGAAGCATTTTGATGGCAGAGTCTAGGAGGAGAGCTCCAAGATATTTCGAAGGAAGCACTGCTATTGGGAAGCCCAGAATCCTGGCTATATTTCATTGAGTGATAATGGGAGTATGGAAGAAGAAGACCTGGGATTTAGAGGCATTGATGGTGGTGCCAGAGGCTTCTGAAAAGAGATTAAGCAGGGATTTGAAGGCAATGGCTTCTTGTACCGACGGATGACCGAAGAGCATGTTGTCATCGACGAACTGTTGATGAGAGATGGGGGGTTGTTCATGAAGGGAGATGCCCTTAAGGGAATAATATGTGATCGCAACATGAAGAAGGCGGCTAAGGCCTTCGGCCATGAGGACAAAGAGGAACGGGGAAAGAGGGTCGCCTTGACGAATGCCACGGGAGGGTCGAAAGGGCGAAGAGGGAGAACCATTGAGCAGAATGGAGAAACTGGGAGAGGAGATAAGGTTCATCAGCCAACGGGTCCAAGTAGCACTGAAACCAAATGCTAATAACACTTGATTGATATAAGACCAACTGAATTTATCAAAAGCTTTTGAGAGATCCAATTTTAAAATCATACCTGGTTTTTTTAGAATTTTGAGAGAGTGGATCACTTCATGGGACAGAATGATACCATCCAGAATCTGGTTTCCTTCTACATAGCTTGTCTGCTCTGACGAGATGAGGAGAGGGAGAAGAGGTTTCAACCTGTTCGCTAGGACTTTAGAGATGAGCTTATATATAACATTGCAGAGCGCAATGGGCCAATAGTTATCAGGTGTACTGGAATCTTCCACTTTTGGAACAAGTGCTATGAAGGTCATGTTTAGGGAGGGGAGAACCCAGTGCATCGTACGTGACTCCTCCACTAGCTCCCAGACCTATGTTTTAATAAGCTCCCAGAACGCATGAAAGAAGTTGGCTATGAAGCCATCCGGACCCGGTGCTTTTCCATCCTTGAGTTGGGCCATAGCGTCTTCCACTTCCTGCAGTAAGACTGGTTGTAGAAGTTTTCTTTTGTGATCTGTCATGATGATTTTTGGAATATGTTGCGTAATAGATCAAATGGCCTGATTTCTGAAACCCTGAGGCTCCCGAAGAATTTCCTGAAAATACTCTTTGAATTCCTGTTCCATTTCTTCATGCTGCTCCAATCGCTCCCCTTGTCGATTGTTAATGAAGGCAATATTGTTGTGCATTCGCCTTTGGATGGTGGATCTGTGAAAAAACTTGGTATTCTTCTCACCATTCTTAAGCCATCTGACCCTTGATTTTTGACGCCACAATATCTCTTCTTGATGCCTCCGTGCCCCAATCTTGGCTAAGAGGTCCTGCTCCTGTTGTGCATGATCTTTCGTTCTTCCTTCAAAGATGATACATTGTTGCAAGGTTTTCATTTACTGCTCCAGTGCTCTTTTATGGTCAAAAATGTTGCCAAAATGTGTGCGATTCCAAGCTTTGAGAGCTTGTTTGAGGTGTTTTATTTTTTGTTGAAACTGAAACATCTTGGCTCCTTCAGGGGGGGTGAAGGATTTCCATGCATCGTTGACAACATCTTTGAAATTGGGGTGTGAGAACCAAAATGCCTCGAAGCAAAAAGGTCTATTGCATCTAGAACCCGGACGCGTCCACTGTAGCATTATAGGCCAGTGGTTGAAGCCCACTTGGGGCAAGATAGAGGCGTTAAAGTCCCCACCTAGGTGAATGGTGTTGTCCGACATTAGGAAGCGATCCAGCCTGGAGGCTATGTGCTGTGGTCATCTCCTTTTGTTAGTCCATGTATACATGCCATTGGAAGTCTGCAGATCCATTAGCTGATTTTTGTGTATGAAGTCTCTAAAGCTAATGCTATCACTTTCCAGCTTCGATCTCCCTCCGTTTTTTTCCTCCGAAGCTGTGATGATGTTGAAATCCCCACCGCAGATCCAAAGGGGGAAGCTTTTGTTAGAGTTAAGAGCTGTTAGAGTGTCCAGAAGATCCAAATTATTTTGAAGATCTTGTGGGAAATACACATTGGAGAGATGTCCGTGGATATTAGTCCCAATTAGGTGGAAAGTGGATTGAATGACGAAGTGTGAGGCGTGAAAATCATGGAGATCGAGAACTTGAGGGTTCCAGATGATAGCTAGCCCTCCTGATGCCCCTGAAGCATCCACAGAGACTGATCGGCATCCTGACCATGGAGATTGAGAACTTGAGGGTTCCATATGATAGCTAGCCCTCCTGATGCCCCTGAAGCATCCACAGAGACTGATCAGCATCCTGACCAGATTTTGTTTAGGATCTTTTCCAGTACAGTGCTATTGCATTTTGTTTCTTGAAGATAGACCAGGGAAGGATTACCTTGTTGAATCATATTTTTTAAGGTTTTGTGTTTTGTAGGGCTATTGAACCCTCGCACATTCCATGAAATGAGCTTCATGAGGAATAATGGGGAAGGGTTTTGAAAAACTTGGTCAGCTTGGGGAATCTTCCAGAGCCCACTAGCATTTCTACAATTATAATGGTTCTTTGCAAATCCATTTTGCACCCTCATTTTTTTTATTCTTTCAGTATTTTTTTCCCATCCCAAGGGCTGCTTGCCTGAATACCAAGACATTTTTGATGCTGTGCTCTAGTTAAGACCACTTCAAGACTTTCGATTTTCTTGGGAGGTATTGCGTTGAATTCTTTCTGTCGACATGCTGCTTCTAGACTGAGAATGTCCAGATCCACCAGATCTATACTCTCTAGTTCCTCTTCCATATGTATTGGTCGGTTCTGTTCTACAATGCTTGGCTTTTGATGGATAGTGAGAGCAAGAGCTGCATCTAGCTCCATGTTTGAATCTTTTAGACCTGGATCTTGATTTGTGTTATCAATGGAAGTAGATGCGGGTATCTTGAAATGATCGGAGGCTGAAAGCGAAGCTGAAGATTTAGGAAGGGGGGAGAGAGAAGTAGAAGGTGGATCTGTTGAAGAAGGATTCGAAATATTACTCTCCAAGTTATTTTGAGAGGTCAAGATTTCAACGTTGTTTCGAGTTTCAGGTTTGTTGGGATTTTCGGGCACGACTGGAGATTTCTTTGCATGCTTTCTTCGACTAGTGACCTTAGTGAATCCTTCTGCATCTTTGTTGGTCTCAGTGACAGGGCATTTGGCTTGGATGTTGAAGGGTAAATCCCTAAATAGATTTCCATGTTCATGGCATTTCCTGCAGTGAAAGGGTACATGCTCGTAGTCTATTGTTTGGACCCATTCAAAATCATCATAAAATAGACTTACCAAATCAGTCAGAGCTTTGGCCAAATGCAAATGTACACAAATTCTGGCATAGGAGGTGTATATTTCGAGTTTAGTTTCCTCAGCGACTTTGATGAAGACTCCCAGTCCATTGCCTATATCCTTCAGGGTCTCCTCGTCCCAATACTCTAGTGGCAAAGAGTACATACGGATCCAAACTGGAGCCCAGTTTAAATCCTCTTTATCTGGATTGAATCTATCAACCCAATCACGAAGGTACAGGCCTGCGGAGTTGAAGAAATATGGGCCTCCCTCGAAGATTCAAGTTCTATCCTCCAAACAGTTGAAGATAGTAGTGAAGAAGCCTTTGGGACCACGCTGCAGGGTAACTTGTCCTTTGGGCTTCCATTTGGAAACGGTCCATCCTTGCAAGGCCTTTTCAGTTGGCTAGAGTCCTAAGAACTTTCCTATGATAGCATGATCCCTCATATATTGGATTTTTCCGTTGATTCGGTGACTGGGGAGATCTATTTTGGTTCTTTCAGAGGTTCTTGGAATGCAAGTAGTAGAGGATGCCTTTTTCTGTGATGTCGAAGCATGCTGGTCAGATTCCTTGTCTTTAGCGGTCGTGGTGCTATCAGCAGGAATATCATCTTTTTCTGTAGTGGCCGAGGTGTTGTCAACAGGAATGGTGTCATTTGTAGTGAGGGGGATGGAGTCGTGCCTGGCGGTAGTATCTGCTCTTGCAGATTTGTCAGTAGAAGGTCCGTTGGGGGGAGGGGGGGACGCGTCTGCCCCTCCGGCGTCTTGATTCATGAAGGGAAGGTCAGCAGAAGGGCCCGAGGTGTCGAGCTACGAGTGAGAGAATGCAGAGGATCAAAGTTTCAGAGATGGTGTCATAATCCCCATATTGTTATTATTGTGCCCTTAAATTATTATTGTTAGGTCGGTCAGGATTACATTGTGGCCCCACTAGGATTACATTATGGCCCCATGGACTCCTATATATAGAAAGGAGGTTTTTTCATTTGTATCATCCAAGAATTGTTCATTCATGTAATGTATTGGAGATTGCCCCCTTGAAGTGGCTTATTTATAATGCATTGATATCTCTTTTCTTCTCTTTTTGGAGCTGGTTTCACAACATTTGGTATCAGAGCTTTGGATTCTAGGGTTTTGCTGCACCAAACAAGTCATCATGGAATTTTTGCTATATATTTTTTTCTACGAAGGTTCAGAAGCTGACATATTTAGAGCATGAAACTAAAATCCTGAGGAACATCGTTGCAAAATTTCAGAGCTTGATTCACAATATTTTCGGAGATATGATCTGTGGATGCTAGGTCTTTTTCAGGCTCCTGAATTTCATCTCAAAGAGGTGATCGTGGGAAAATATTCATAACTCTCTGTCTGAGCATTGGATTGGAATTCTGTAAAAAGTGGCTAGAATCAAATGGACTGTAGTTTCCTGTCTATCAATTTCGAAGCCAAAGGAGCAAACAGTGACAGGTGGCAAGTCGTACAAGTTAACTCTACTGAACCAGTCCATAATTAGGCCATTGTGGGAGATTGGACATAACTTTGCCTTGAAGAATCCAAATCAGTTCAAACCTATGGAATTCGAAAGAGGATTCAGAGGGATATCGCAAGACCAAATTTTAGATATTGAAGATCCGAAATCACAGAGATTATTCAGTTTCAATATCGATCTCCTCAAAAGAAATAAAAAGGTGTGTATTTTTTTCGAATTACATAAGTCTCGTTTGAAAAAAATTAGTTTGAATTTATTCCAAGGGCATATTGAAGAATAGATAGCAGTATTGGGTTCTAAATTCCCCCTAAAAATTATTCAACACCAATTGAGCATTCATAAGGCTCTACTATGACTCATGAAGATGAAGAAACATGACATGAGATATCAAAATTGCAAGAGCAAGTGCACCAAATTTCGCTATTGTAAAGAGCAAAAAAAAATGAAATGGAAGCTTTGAAGAAAGGCATGGAAACTAAGATGGATGGTTTGAAGAAAGGCATGGAATATAAGATGAATGGTTTGGAAGCTAAGATTAATGGCATGGAAGTGGGCATGGAAGCTAGGATGCAAGGCATGGAAGCTAAGATCGATGAAAAAATGAAAGACAACATCGAAAACATGAAGAATGATTTGGAAAAGTTGATACAAGAAATGTTTCCTAATGGTGAAATGATAGTAGAGGAAACTCATGATGAGAATAAAATATATGTTAATCATGATTTCATAAACTCTAATGTTGGATTGAAGAACCGCCATATTCCAAAGATGGATATGAGGAAGTTAGATGGCAAGGATCCCATAACATGGATACTATAGATGGAGCAATATTTTGATCTCAATAATGTGCAAAACACACAAAAGGTACACATTGCAACTTTACATTTAGAACAAAATACATTTGTATGGTATCAATGGCTTTGCTCCCGTAAAAAATTGTCACTTGGTCAATTTTTATGGAGGAAATGATAACACATTATGAGGATACAAAGAGCAACACCTTATTTAGTCAATTGATAAATCTCAAACAAAAGGGTTCAATGGCATAACACATTGAGGACTTCCAAAAATTGAATATAAGGGTAACTGATATTCCAGAGGAACATGGGATTGATGTCTTCATAGGGACTTTAAAGGATAACATTCAACATGAAGTTCATGTTTGGGAACCTAATTCATTGGAAAAGGCATTTAGGTTGGCAAGAAAAATTGAATGTAAAATTATGGCGACAAGGAAGCCTACCACTCACATCTATAAATATAGAAGTGTTTCTACTCCTAGACTTCCACAACCTACAATGTTGACACCACCACAATTCGAAGAAAAAGGAGCAAAAGCACTTTGCTACAGTTGTGATAGAAAATACACCAAAGGTCATAAGTGCACTGAGAAGAAATTATTTTACATAGATTGTGAAGTGGAAGAAGAAAATGAAGAAGAAACTTCAAAAGTAGAGAATATACACCAGGAAGAAACCCTAGAAGAAGAAGAAATGGGTCCGACCATATCATGTAATGGATTGGCGGGAATTACCACTCCTCAAACTCTCAAGATAGAAGTACATATCAAGAAGAAAATGGTAATAGTGTTGATTGATTCAGGTAGTACCCATAATTTTATTCATTGTAAGGTAGCCAAGGAATTGAATTTTTTCCTATACCCAGCACCATAATGTCAAGTGATGGTTGCAAATGGAGGAAATATAAATTGCTCTGGAAAATGCCATAATATCAAGCTATCCATGGGGGAATATGTATTTAATAGTCTGATGCTTTCCATCCCAATGGGAGGTGCTGATGTTGTACTAGGAGTACAATGGTTACAATATTTGGGGATGGTAGCTTTTAATTTTCAAGAAATTTTCTTGAATTTTTTTTCAGAAGGAAAGGAAATAGAATTATGGCGTATCGCATGGAAGCCAGGAAAGATAATAAGCTCTAATGTCATGAAAAAGCTTATGAAGAAATAAAAACGGGGCATAATTGCACAATTATGCTCACTAGAAGTTCCAACATCAAAATCATCTATTTCTCTAGATCTCAAAAAAGTCTTGGAAAATCATTCCAAGTTGTTTGATACTCCCAAAGGACTCCCACCTATTCATGATCATGATCATTCTATTCATTTGATTCCAGGAAGTGTTCCTCCAAACATCAGGCCTTACAGATATCCTTATGTCCAAAAGAGCGAAATTGAACGTATAATTGCAGAAATGTTAGAGGCGGGTATAATTCAACCTAGTCAAAGTTCTTTCTATGCTCTAGTAGCATTGGTGCACAAGGAAGATGGATCATGGCACATGTGTCCGGATTATAGGGAGCTCAATAAGTTCACTATTAAAGATAAATTTCCCATTCCTCTGATTGATGGATTATTCGATGAATTACATGGAGCAATTTATTTTACCAAGTTGGATCTTCATTCAGGCTATCATAAAATTAGAATGAAGACTAAAGATATTCCGAAAACAACATTTCAAACTCATGAGGGTCATTATGAATTTTTGGTCATGACTTTTGGCCTTACTAATGCACCTTCTACATTTCAAGGGTTGATGAATTCCATTTTCAAACCATTCCTTAGAAAATTTGTGCTAGTATTTTTTGATGATATACTAATCTACAATAGGTCTTAGAAGAATCATGTTCTACATGTTGACAGGGTGCTCAAACTATTGGAGGAGAAAAAATTATATGCAAAAGCATCCAAATGCTTCTTTGGAGTACAAGATGTGGAGTATCTAGGTCATATTATATCTCACGAGGGTGTTAAAGTAGACCCTAACAAAATTAAAGCCATTAAGGAATGGAAATTCCCCACAACCATAAAGCAGTTGCACGGATTTCTCAGGTTAACAGGGTATTATCCCAAGTTTGTTAATAATTATGGGAGAATAGCAGCACCTCTAACAAAATTATTGAAGAAATATGCATTTTCATGGACTCCTGAAGCAACTAAGGCCTTTGAACATATTCAAGATTAAATGTTCCTAGCAACAGTCTTAGCTATGCCAGACTTCACAAAAACCTTTATTGTTGAATGCGATGCCTCAGGAAATGGAATTGGTGTTGTTTTAATGCAAGAAGTAATACTCATTGCTTTTGAAAGTCATTCAATCAAAGGAAAGTATTTACAAAATGCTATTTATGAGAAGGAAATGTTGGTAATACTACACACACTAAAGAAATGGAGACCTTACCTAATGGGAAGACACTTCAAGGTAAAAAATGATCATGATAGTCTTAAACACTTTTTGGAACAAAGACTATCTTCAGAAGAGAAGCAAAAATGGGTCACAAAGATGTTGGTTTATGAATTTGAAATCGTCTACAAAAAAGGTAAGTTAAATGTTGTTGCAGATGCATTCTCAAGAAAGGATGAAGAGGTGGAAGCATTGCTTTGTGCCATTTCAATTATCCAACTAGATTGGATAACTGAAGCAAGGGATGAATGGAAGAAGGACAAATAAGTGTGGACTCTCATTCAAAAGTTGCAGCAAGATCCTAGTACATCTAATAAATTTAGTTGGAAAAATGATTGCTTATGGTACAAATATCGCTTATATATTTGCAAGAATTCCCAACTAAAACAAAATATTCTTTTGGAATTGCACACTTCTCCTTTAGGAGGACACTTGGAATTTTTTAAAACTTACCACGAGGTGAAGAAAGAATTTTTTTGGGATGGCCTTAAATATGATATTCAAAATTTTGTTAGAAAATTATATATTATGGAGCAATGCAACACATAAAATATGTGGAAAATACAAGCACACAAAACACATAAAACCAGAGAGACATAGATATACGTGGTTCACCTAGTTTGGGCTACGTCCACCCTGAACATCCATTCCTTCCTTTCTATTATCCAGTAAAATGAAGAGACAAAACCTACAGTAGATCCACTGTAATATCCTCTGTTCTCTCTCACAATCTCCCTATCTATTTCCCGCTCAGAGAATACACATGTAATACACATACGCAATACAATACCCTCATACAAAGAGAGGGGTTGCCTTCTAGGTAAAAAAACCCTAAACTAAACATAACTTCTACTGTCAGATCATCCGCCTAATGAACGACCAAAATTGACTAGAAATTACTATACTTTTACAAGGCAATTTTACATCTATTTTTAGCTTCGGGGGCGCTGCCCCGGAAACCCCCGCCGGGGGACCGCTGGCCCCCGGACCCCCCAGCTAGGGGGGACAAGTCCCCCTCGCACCCCCCCGCTACAAGGGTGTACACTTTTCCTGGGGTATACATCTAGCTAAAACAAGGATCTCTGAATCAGGATGAAAATCAGGCTCCACACCCAACAATTTTGTGGCAGAATGTATGGTTTTCCAGAAAAATAAAGTGGAGAAAATTAAGACCTCGGGTCTTCTACAACCTTTATCCATTCCAAGTCAATGTTGGGAGGATCTTTCAATGGATTTTATCACAGTTTTACCTAAGTCCGAAGGAAGGAGTGTCATCATGATGGTAGTTGATATACTTACCAAGTATGCACACTTTTTTGCATTATCTCAATCATTTAAAGCAAGTACAGTTGCTATTGCATTTATGGAAACAATTTAAAAGTTACATGGAAACCCGAAGATTATTGTAACTGACATAGATCCCATTTTTATAAGAAATTTTTGGACAGAATTATTTTCTTGTTTGGGTACTCAACTAGCTCATAGCTCATCTTATCATCCTCAATCCGATGGATAAACAGAGATAGTGAATAAATGTTTGGAAGGATATCTTCACTGTTTTGTATCTAATAAGCAAGCACAATGGGTCAAGTGGTTACCTCTGGCTGAATGGTGGTATAACACTTCCTTCCATATTGCAGCAAGAATGACCCCATTTATGGAAATTTATGGATATCATCCACCATCCATCACATCTTATTTAAGGGAAAATGATAGGGTTCAAGCAGTAGAGGATCACATCGAGCATCAACAAGAAGTTCTGCAACTCTTAAAGGATAACCTAAATTTGGCACAAAATCGAATGAAACAACAGGCAGATCAACATCGTAGTGAGAGACGTTTTGATGTGGGGGATTGGGTATTTTTACGGCTACAATCATACAAACAAATGTCCCTCAAGAAAGCTAAGAAGGATAATAAATTATCACCAAAATACTATGGTCCTTACAAGGTTTTGCAAAATATTGGTACTATGGCATACAAATTGGAGCTTCTTGCTTCTTCGCGAGTGCATCTAGTTTTCCATGTTTCATGCTTAAAAAGGGTTATAGGGGACACAATTCCAATTCAAACAATATTTCCAGAACTTGATGAGGAAGGAAAAACCATATTGGAACCTGAAGCAGTCATGGAAAAAGGAAATCGACAACTACGAAATCGATCAATTTCAGAATATATCATCAAATGGAAGAACTTACCCACGAAAGATTCTACATGGGAGGATGAGAATTTTATACAAAAGCACCCAGAGCTACTCAAGCGTTGAGGAAAACAACTTTTTGAAGGAGAGGATCATGTTAGGTCCTTTTATTACTAGTATAGTCCCTTATTGTTGTTAGTGTAACCCCCTTATTGTTATTGTTGTACCCTTCTAACCCCCATATTGTTATTATTGTGCCCTTAAATTATTATTGTGAGGTCGGCTAGGATTACATTGTGGCCCCATGGACTCCTATATATAGAAATGAGGTTTTTTCATTTGTATCATCCAAGAATTGTTCATTCATGTAATGTATTGGAGGTTTCCCCCTCGAAGTGGCTTATTTCTAAGACATTGATATCTCTTTTCTTCTCTTTTTGGAGTTGGTTTCACAACATGTGTTAAGGTTGCACACCATGTATTTTTTTAAAACAAAATCAAAGCATCCATTTCAACTTCTAACGTAGTATGGAATCCCATTCACACTTTCGATTCAACCTTTTTTACGAAAATGTTACAAGCATTACACGTAACTGATAAATCAACTCAATCGTACCACGCTCAGCCTCTTGAATGAACCATCCATTTAGTAAGACTGCTAAAATGAGCTACATATGTCCTCACATAGGTCACCGAACAAATTTACGCAGGTTTGGTTCTCCATCGTTACAGAGATCCAGCTCCAGACTTAGGATGGGCTCAACGAATTTCTTAGTCTTCACATCAAATCGATTTTCAACAGACAGTAGAGAAATAATATATAAATATACAAATACCAACCTAGAATTTCAGCCTCAAACAAATCCATGTAGCTTTTCCACTCAACATTCTCCACGCCTTCATGCAACAAAAAATTTACTTATAGCAACTCAGAAATGGTGTTGAATCTTCAACAACCATGACCAATGCACTCGATCATCCAATAATTCATTGTGCTCCAATCGGATCTCCTCCATGTGTGCCTAAGATGCATCATAGAAATCAATTTTCCAAATATACAATGCTCCCATGCTCTCCCACGCTCTGATACGAAACGATGCAGGGATTCTGCTATAAAACGGATCCTTGCATATAATAGAGTGTGTATTTTGTTCAATATGAAAATTCTCATCTAATTCTTTATTAAAACTACATTTGATTCAGCTTAAAATATACATAAACAAAAGAGAGCCAACACAAACCAATACTGGCATACAAGAATAACCATAAAATTATAGATACAAACTAATTGCCCGAATATTACATTTGTGGGACTCTCGGCTCTCAACCCCTTACATAAAATCTCACGCTAATTCTCTCTATGTCTCACTGCCTTCCTCACTCTCACAAGCTTCATATTTATACACAATTATGATTTAACTCCAATCCATGATTTTCTCCACACAAATCTCAACCAAAATCTAAAATGGATTTATCCCTTATTTGACTCAACTGAGTTCCATTGAAGGAATTCCTGATCCCTAAATTATCTACCTAACTCAACTCCCTCATATTCTCAATTAATTAAGAGAATATTTACAATTATCCTCACACTTAGATATTTCTCTCTTAATTTATTAAAAATGAGCATAATAATTTAGAAAATAATTAAAAAGACATCACCCCCCCAATTACACATATTTAAATAAAAATCAAGCAGGGTGCTTCTGCATAATTTTGTTTGATATTTAGATTCATAAATCTTAGTTTATATAGACTTACATTTTAGATCTGTTAGTATATTAATTTCAACATGATTAAATTCAAAATTATTTTTCTCAGGATTATGAGTCAAAAAAATTTTAAATTGGTTTCTTAACATGTTTTAATATTCATAATTTCAATTTACAAAATTTATGTACATAATTCAGTACTTATTCAGAATTTTAATTTATAGAATTTCTTTACTTAATTCAGTACCTATTCAGAATTTCAATTTCAAGACTTTCTATACTTTATTCGGTACTAGGTTCTGTACTAGAACATGGTATTAAAAAATATGTAATTTTCAATTTATGATTCTTTAATTGATTGAAGCTTTGCAACTATTTGGTAAAATATTCCTACAATGAATAAGAACCTACAATATATCTCTAGGAATTCTTATTATTTATTTTTGATAGTTTGTTACTGCAGTTCTTGTAGTTTATTTCCTTGTCTTCTTTACTCACCTCGCATGCTTTTGCTTATAGTTTCCAATGTTTACTTTTTCTGTAATTTACTTTTTGTGGCATGTTTAATGGGTTTTCATCACTATAGGATTAAAACCACTGAAGTCTCAAGACTTAATAAGCTACATAAATAAAACCACACTAACATTTTTTTGTCGGTAATGAAATATTGTGGTTCAAAACTTGATAAGCATTAGATTCCCATAGTCCAGTGACAAGTTATAATCCTTAGTGATTAGTTCTTTCTAGTGTTAGTTGTTAGCATAAGTTATAATAGGCTCTAATATTTCATTTCTTGTGCTTGCATCTCTAATTATTATGTTACCAGATTCGATAATTAAATGATGGGATTAGAATAAATATAATTCCACCAACATTTTTGGCATCGTTGTCAGGGAGGTACTAAAAGGATTAGAGCATAGTTTCTTTCACAAGTTTTTTTGCATGATCCTAGTTGCAGGGAAATGAGAGGGCTGATCTAGGTGGATATTGGTGGCCACCAATATCCACCTGGATCAAGGGTAGATAAATATGGTAAGACGTGAGTAAAGAACCAAGCGTTTGCTTTGGTTTGGGGTCTTTGCAAAGTCTAGTTGTCTCTAATTGATTTTCTAGTTTCTTTTTCATATGCATAGAGTTTAAGGTAGGATCCAAAGCTTCATTTTTCTTTATTTTCATTTTCAAGTGTGTTTTCCTTTAGATTGATTCATGAAAATAAGAGAAGCCTAAATTGTGTGAACAAATAACTTGGTGACAATAGGGTCTTAGTAGCACGTTGGCGCTTCAATTACATGATTGGTTAACTCTCCTTCATTTTAAGTGTGTTTCCTTCTCATTTATTTATTATTTTTAATAATAATTCCATACACTAATCCATGTGAATTGCAAGGATTAGAAAAAAAAAAAAAAATATTAAAGGATGATCAAGAGTTTGGAATAACTCTCTCAAATCCTAGTAGCAGCTGGGATATTTTCATCTCAAGAAGAACAAATTTTGACAGTAGCAAAAAAATTATTTGTGTTCCTAGAAGCGATAGAAGAAAAACAACTACATGAACCACATCCATGAGAGGAATTTCACCCTTGCAATCTTGTTGAAGAAACTAAAGAATCATGGACCACGTCAAATTGGGAGCAACAATTAGAACCTGAAATTGAAAAATTTTGGACATGCCTGTCTGTGAATACTCTAAGCATACAAGAGGATAATCATATAATGTTAGAATATCTGCATGGTGCGGTAAAGGAGGATATGCTAAGTGAGGAAAATAACGACATAAACCAAAACCATTTTGATTTTGTTGAAAGTTGATTTCAGGCAATTATACGGCCATGCCATTCCTTCATTCTTATGTACTTCTTGACATCATCAATAAAACAATTGGTTCTTCATACTCAGTTATGTATTGAAGATTATCTTCTAAACTTGAGTATGAATGTATTTTTACACCTATTACGCACATGGTTACATTGGAAATACTCCTATACATGAGGAGAGGAATTTAGTTTATGAAATAGAGTAGGATAGTAAATAAGTAAATGTTGCATATAGTAGTTAGCTTAGTTCTAAAATATAGCACAGTTTCTCATTTGTTTTGTATAAGTGGGGATGTTAATGACTAAAAATAAATTAGTTGAAAATGGGAGATTTATGTTCCTATTGCATATTTTTATTGAGGTTTTTTTCAGCTGCATATGTTTTACCACTTAATCTTATTTCAAAAAGAAGCATGGTTCAACTCTTAATTTGATTTGCCACTTATTATTTATTTATGATAGTTAGATTTTTTCTAGTTTTTAATTTCAATAAAGTAAGATATGACCATTATTTTTGGAATGTTATGTGAAGTTGGAAATGATTGCATTGCAACATTGTCTAGTATTTCATACTAATTGTTTAGTACCATAATTCATTTAACCAATATCCATAATTCTGGTACCAATTCACTATTTTGCAACAAAAACTAGGATCCAAGGATATTTCTCATTTGGGATGCTTAAATACTAGAAGAATATTTTCAAAAGCGGAAAATACATCTTCATCAACAAAATGGAACACTTAGGGGAGTATTTCATGATATATTTCCTTCTTCCTTAAGTTGTTATAAATGATGCATTCATGCTTAATCATTTCTTATCTATTTTAATATTGTTATTTCACAAATATGATTGAATAAGCAATCATTTTCATAAAATTTGAATTGAATGATAATTACAAACTATTCATAGTTTATATACCTTTTCTTTTTTTAATTTTATTTCTCTTATTCATATATATATGTCTTATTATCAATACAAAACAGTTGCTCAGAATATAGTTACCAAATCATAATAAGGAGATCATAACAAAGTGAAGAGGTACATACAATGATACAAATGAAAACCCACTTTAATTCTGTTAGAGTCGGTATCTTCATCCCTCCGTCAGAGATCAAATTTCCCTTGTTGCATTTCATTTTAGGTGTCTCACTCGGTCCAGTCAGTTGCATTCCATTAGGAGCATGGATCATCTGACGGTAGTGGATTTTTGCTCATATCCCTCATGTATTATACCTGCTAACCTATTTCTGTTCATTAAAATCATTTATAGTCATTTTTGGTCTCATAGTTGGCAAAGAGTCATTTTAGGGTTTTTAGTCTCATTAGGTCTAGGGTTTAGTTAATCCGGTCTTCAGAATGCCTAATAATGGTCAACAGGCACATGAGGAAGTCTAAAATAAGGTTTTAGTGCTAAAAGTTTCATCATCATAATGCTTAACAATGATTTTTCTTCAAAACTCTGTTTTGAAGAAAAATAGTCTATTTCATCTTTATGTAATAAATGCAATGTGATTTTCAAGTTTTTCAGTTGTAATAATACTCCATTGGCAACCCTGTTCTCCTTTGCCAAAGCTCCATGCCATCCATTCCCTGCAAGACAGACGGAAAAGCTCATCACTCAGTCCAAAAGCAAAAAGGAAGCAAAACAGAGTTTTTTAGAATCACAGCTCGGAATCTCCACAGTTCTCATTTTTAAGTCTACGTTTCGGGTCTAAAACAAGACCCATCATCAGGACATTCTTGAAAAAAAGAGAGACAATGAGTGATGAATAAATAGTGGAAAAAGACAAGGAGGAGAGCCAACCAACCAACCACTAAAAGTTTTAATTTCTAAATTTTTTTTTTTTTTTTTTTTTAATTATTATTAATTTATTTATTTATATTTTAATTTATGATGAATTTTAGTTTATTTTGTTTTAAAAGCATATCATAATTATTGAAAAGTGTCAAAGTTTGCAACATTAAAAAGTGGGTTTTCAAATAGAAAAAATCAAAATTCTTTGGTATATATATGAATTTTATGTTTCAACACTCCATTTGTATGCCAAAGAGACAGCATTGAGCAAAGAAGAAGCTGTGAGGAGCGAAGCAAGAAATTGTGGGCAGACTGTGTTAAAATTGTTGAGCGTGATGCATTGGGTAGCTGTCACGATGCATCGGGCGAGCATGACGCATTGGGTCAGCTCATTGTATGCAAAGTTGTTCCTGCGTGGCACATAGGAAGGACGCGGCGCACTGGGTTTGGCGCGCAATGCACATGGCAGAGAGAAACTTCATTGCTATTTCTTCCAATTCATCAAATTTTCCCAGTCTCTCTTGATCCAAGTAAGTCCATGTAACCACTCCATTGCTCATGACAAGTGTTTGGTATTAATTATGAGAATTTAAGTGCAAAAAAAACAAACCCTATTCTCTTGTTTGAGGATTGTCTCCTTTAGGGTTTTGAAACTTGTTGTGTGCAAAATACTTCCATTCTCCACCTTGTTTTTTTCCCCATGTCACTGTTCATCTTCTAACAACAGCCTATGTCCCCTATTCCCTTGTATCCCAAGTCAATCATTCCTATCCCATTCCCATTGTCCCCATCCCACTTGTAGATTTTCCCAAACCCCAAGTTTATCCCAAATAGTTAAGTGGTTGTCCCTAAACCTTTCAACATGCAAATTTCAGGTGGAAAAATCACAATTTCACTTGATAATAGTCCATCATTCCCATTACTCTACCCCTCCATATTCCCTCCCATATTACCACATATTTGGCAATCGAATCAAAAACACCAAAATTCTCATTTTCATCCAAGACAACATAGACCTTGCATATACCTTGGACATCATGGAGACAGATACCGATACATCCTATGACTGAGACAATGATTCCACCACTAAATTACATGCACCTAGAAGGCCTCATAAGAGTGGCAGACATGTGAGAGAGGAGCCCACCTCATTGGCTGAATTGCAGGCTTGTCCATTTGCCATGGCATGTTTTCAACAGCAGTATTGTTATCAATTTTATGAAATGGTTGCTAGGGTCCATCACCATCAGGAGCTGGCCCGTTTATTTGTGTTACATTTGCATGACGGTCAAGTCACCCTTGCCGGTGTGACATTCACTTTAACACCTGAAACTATCTCTCAAGCAACCGGAATACCGAATGTTGGAGAACAATGGAACAAAATACAGCAGGTTGACAGAGTGCACTATGAACCATATATCAGGCCTAGCTTTGTGAAACAACTCAGCAGGGTGTTTCCTTTCCGGTTCTTAAAGGATTCCTATGCTCCTCTGATGAAAATTATTATCAGATATTTCAGTTGTGAGGGCCGGTTTTCACGACTCTATGCCTATCATATCAGGTTATTGATGCATTTTACCAAGTTAAGGATGATGAACCTCCCTTATTTCATGTGTCGGAATATTGAGAGAATGACCACTCTCATGCAAAGGAAAACTTCTGAGAAGCAGTACAACAGTATCTATCACTTTTCACTCATAAAGATTGTGATTTTGCATCAGCTTGGCTTGCAGGGTATTTCATGGGAGGATTTCATTTCTAATGATTTCTTCAGAGCTCCTCAAGTTCCTTCAGAGGTTGTTCATGAGGTAGGTGAACCTTCATATCAGCATGAGGGTTAGGAGACAGAGACTACTAGTGTGCCGATGTATGTCACTTACCAGAGAGGCACTAGAGGATTATTTGCAGTAGCCCGACGAGTATTATCTCCACCTGGGGTGGAAGGGGTCTTGTTTCTGTCATCAGCAGCACAAGTACAGGTAAAAGATAGGGGTAAGAGGCCCATGCAGGATGAGGGGCCTTCAGGAGGCCAGGATACGGGTTTCATACTCATTGATGAGGATTTGAACTCACCAAGCTCAAAGTTGAGGGAGACTATTCAGGAGCAGAAGGCGGAGATAGACACTTTGTCCATCAAGTTGAAAATATCCCAATGGATTATAAATTACCTCGAGTAGTGAAAAAAATAGTTCGAAGATCAGAAAACTATCATGGAGTTGCAAAATATCCGTGAGAACTGGCAAGCTGCCCAAAGAAGCCAAACCAAGATGATATCCATTGAGCGAGAGATTGAGGCTAATCAAGAGACCTGGCTTGAGAGGGTCAATATTCATTTGGAGAAGTTGTTGGAGAAGGCCAACAAGGAAAGGAACATGCTAAGGCACATGAAAATTCATTATTGGGCGAGAAATCACGTTTGCAAGGCACGAATCAAGATCCTAAAGGCAAAGTTAAAGAGGGCATTAAAGCATCGCAAAAGGCATGATAGACTCGAAATTTTGGTTGAACCTTCCTTGGCTTAGCATAGCACATGATGGTGGAAATTCAGCCCAAATTTTAAGAAATTTGGGACACATTTTGTCAATTTTGAATTTTTTGGCCTTAACACAGATTTTCCTGCCCGACGTGTCGCGCCACTTTCCGCGCGCTTATGATTGACAGCTCCTCTTGGGTAAAAATTGATATTTCTAGATTTTTCATCAAAATTTATGCATGCCTACCCATTACCTAGAGATTTTGACAAGTTTTGGGTTGCCGGAATGGTCAAAAACACCCTAAAAATGACCTTTCTACCTCTTTTTGGACACACAGGAAGCAGTGTTGGGAAAAATCCTTTTCGGAGGGGCAAATGGAAACCCAATTCAAAAATTCCACTTGGGTTGGAAATTAGACAGGTAGATATTTCCAACGAGCTATCCTGCACTCAATTTGGACTCTGGGAAGGCCCTCAAAATTGGCTCCAAAGTGGCGCGACGCATAGAGATTTCAGGAGAGGCGCATTGGGAATTTTGGCTCCTTTTTCACTCAATAACTCAGTTTTTCGCCTAATTTTGGTAAGTTTGACTTTTTTATCTCCAAATGTAAAGCTCTTGATGTAACTTGATGTAATTTCATGACTTTTGATGTAATTTTGACAAATTTTAACTCATGTAAGTACATTCATTCATCGAAAGGTGAATTATAACTGAATGAATCAGTTTCCTATCTTATAGAGGCAAGCTATTCCACTTACTATTTTCTATTTCTTAGTTTATATCTTGTTGAAGCAGCACCTAAAATAGTGAGCTCGACCCCTAGAGGCATGGGGATGAGTTATGCTTGTCTATATCTTGTAGTTTCTCAGTAATTTTCAGGATTGGACACTTGGGATTGCTTACAGCTTCATTGTACATTTCATCTCTGCATTCTGGCAAAGGAATAGACCAGGGTTTGCAGCACTCTTTGGGATCCATGTGGCTCTATGTTTTTATGGTGTGTTTCTCTCTGTGATTGTAAGTTTACTGATGTTTCATGTGTATCATCTTCCTTCTCATTTATTCTTAAGTTAAACAAACAAGTAATAAAGTTGGAATTCATTAGATTTGCAGTGCTCTACCTTGCGTTTTGTTTAATTTTCCATGTTTTCAACTATCTGAAGAGGAATATTGAAGGCCTCTTGCCGTCTTCAACTTCTCACCGGTCTGAGCTATCCATTTTATTCAATTCAAAGCATCAAAACAATTGCCTTTCTTTCCCCATTCAGCTCTCTGCAAAACAGATCATTTCCCAGACCCAAAATTTTCCCTTCCCTTTGATCCAACAAACACCTTCCAAAATCAAATCAAACTCCTTTACATATATACCTAGCCTAAAATCAACCTTTATTTCAAGTCATCTTAAGCCTCACTGATTATTTTTGTTGAGATTGACGAGGAGAGAGCCCTCTCCCGATCTGGTAGGGCTAGCTACCAGATTTGTTGAAAATGCAACAAGATGATGGAGCTTAGTGAAATGAAGTCGCCTTCACTAAGTGGGCCCGCAAGCTATTTTTGGCGCAAAGTCTATTTTTAGACTATGTCTATTTTTAGACATATGGATCATGGTCTATGAGTTGCAGGATGCTAGTTATTGATGATTGGTCGAGTTGATAAAAATAGATGGACCTCTATTTTTAGACATTGGGCAGTTTCTATTTTTAGACTGCCAGGCTAAAAATAGAACAGTCAAATATTATTAACCCTTAATAATATTTAGACTATAAACATTATCTTATCCTCTTGGAGCACTTAGGTTTGATGCTTGGATGTGGCACATGCAGCTGACAGAAGGAAATACACTTTTCCTAAGGGTTATTTGAGCTATTGCATGGTTGACTTCAGTTAGAACTCATGTGGCAGAGTTTGGTGGAGTTGATGAGACAGTTGGTGGGGTTGTGTTCGGTTTAACTTAGTTGAACTAGTTGTATTTAGTCTAACTGAAAAATACACTAGTGATGAGTGGTGTGAATTAATTATTAATTAATTCACTAATTATTAACTCATAAATCAACTAAAGAACATATCAGTTAACTGCAATGCATGGACAGTTCAGTGGAGACCAGTGTTAGAGGTGGGTGAAAGGGTGAGTCTACTATTAGTTGTGACTATTGGTTGTGCATGAGATTTGCACACACATTGATGGAGATTGCCAATGAGGATTGCGTAGTTGGAGCTAGTGGGATTCGAACTTGGATCTCATCATTAATCAACTTGGATTGTGCAGTAGAGGCAGGCAGACTTGTGGAGGAGATTTGAACCTGTGACTTGTTCATCTTCATAACTAGTTTTGTGTGTAGCATTGAGATAGTGCTGAGAGCTGTGAGAGCTTTGTGCTATGTATTGTTACATGTTCTCTATCATTATAATATACAGATAGTTGGGGGTTTTCAGCTATTGCTTTCCCCATTACATCCTGTGTTGATATGTGTGCTTGATTATGTTTTAATGAGCGCATGTGACTGTTTCTATTTCCGCATATTGATGATCAATGGTAGAAGAGGTTATGTATTATGCATGAAGCTTAAATAGTGTGTAATCAAGATAATCTCGGTGAATAATTCAGCAAATTATTCAAATTTCTACATGGTATCAGAGCGAAGAATTGATCATCGGGATCTATTACAGTGATTACAATTATTTCGGTAGACAGAGTCTGTAACGGGCCAGGTAGCCTCTGGATCCATCCTTTCTCTGAAAAGTGATATATCCAGTAAACGCCCCTACAGTCGATCTCTGTGCTAGAAATACTTTGTTCTCACAGATCCAGAAGCAGTTGATTTTTGAGCTTGGAATTCGAATTTTGCAACAGTTTCTTTTCTTGGTGCCAGAGTTGAAATGTCTTTCAACGGTTTGCGACTGGAATATGCCCTTGAGGGTAGTTCGAATTATGTTGCATGGAATGATAGAATGGAGGCAGTATTAGATGATAACGGGCTGAAGGAGTTCATAGATGTTGAGATCCCAAAGCCTACTGATGCTGCTCAAGTTGAAGCTTGGAAAAAGAAAATGGCGAAATGTCGAAGGATTCTGTTGGAGGGCGTGAAGGATCACATTGTATCTAGCCTGCATGGAAAAGCTTCTCCATATTTGATGTGGAAAGCATTGACAGATCTATTCCAGAGCAAGAGCGACCAGAGGAAGTTGGCGCTCAATGATAAACTCAGAAACATTAAGATGGAGAAAGGCGACAATATCGCCAAGTACCTCACGAAGTTCACTCAATGCAGAGATGAGATGGGAAGTGTGGGGTTGACTGTCGATGATGAGGAATTGGTGGACCTAGCTCTCCTTGGTCTTCCAAAGATTTGGCATTCATATCAGGACTCTGTCAATGGTCGGGAGAATTTGCTGGGATGGGAGCGACTTTGGTCGGATCTCATGCAAGAGGAGATAAGGTGGACTACTAGGGACGGATCTTCATCAAAGGCATCTGATGAAGAAAATTGTGCTTTGGCTGCCAAAGAAAAGAAGGGGAAGAGCAAGAAAGCTTCTCAGTCTGGTGCGAAAGGCAAGAAGCAAGACATGTCCAAGGTGAAGTGCTTTCACTGTCACCAACACGGACATTATGCCACAAATTTTCTGCAGAAGAAGAAAAATAAGGATGTTGCTGGATCTGCAGCGAGAGAGGCCTTAGCCTCCCAGTTTGAGCTGGATTTTTCGCTGATCGCATGCTTGGTTTCAAGTGTGATGGGATCAATATGGTTCTTGGACAGTGGTGCGTCATTTCACATGACTGGAGATCGGGATTTTTTTTCAAATCTCGAGGAGAAAGATCTTGGAGTGCACTTCGAGATGGGTGATGATGGTAGATACAGTGCGACCGGTATCGGTATCATTTCCTTTGAGAGGGAGTCTGGTAAACCCTTCGTATTGAAGGAAGTATTGCATGTTCCAGGATTGATGAAGAATCTGATCTCTGTGGCGATGTTGGAAGACAAGGGGTATGATGTGGTCTTCAGCGAGGGAAAGGCTTTCCTACGCAGTAAGACAACTGGAGAAACCCAAAAGATAGGGGTTTGAATCAAGAACCTTTATCAGTTGCAAGTAGATGGCTACGTATCAATGGAATGCAAGGAGGAAGGAGTGGTGAGCCGGGATGATGGCAAGCTTTGGCACCGAAGATTGGGCCACCTTCACCATGGAGCTTTGAAGATACTGCAGCAGATTTCTACTGGGCTTCCTAAGGGCACTCTTGCGCAGTCAGATCAGTGAAAGGGGTGTACCTTGGGAAAATTTGTGAAAGCCACCTTTCATGAGAAGGATAGTCGCGCCACGACGATCCTTGCGAGAATCCACACAGACATGTGTGGAGCTTTCTGAGTAGCTTCGACAGCAAAGCACAAGTACTATGTGATCTTTGTTGATGATTTCTCTCGGAAGTGCTGGATCTTTGTTAGTATGAATTCTTCGTCGAAGTGTACGAAAAAGAACCACTTTAGCTACGCATAACTAATAGCCCTAACAACAATAGAGGCTGCCAAACATCTTCAGATCTGCGATTAGTAGTTAAAACGCTGCAACAAACAGATCTATAAATGGAAAGACATTAGGCAGTAAAGTAAAGAGTTTGCTCCATGCATCCAACACACAAGACAAGAACACGATTTTTGAATGAATTTTTATATTACAGGGCACCTGGGAGGAAAACAAGAAGGTGTATCCAGATCTCCTCAATGGGATGGGTTCTTTGTAGTCCTCAGCACTTCAGATCTAAGTCTTCTCTCTCTTGTAGATGTAGAAAACCCAATGCAGAAAATAGAGCTCAATGGGAGCAAATGATAGAAATGAGACCAAGTGTATAGATCCAGAGTGATCTAGTAGGCAACAAAAGGTAAGGAATAATGGGGAAGAACCCTCCTATTTATAACAAAATATTGGGTCATTCTAGATCTTGGTGTATGATTAAAATAATGTTAACCAAATCTAGATCCACCTTTATGGAATATTTTATTATTATTTGTTGGAGGGAAAGGATGTTTGACTTGGGTCAAATCCCTTGATTAGTGAAAAATAAATAAATAAATGATTTATTTATCTTTTTAAGGAAGTGGTTGGGAGATAATCAAATAAATAATGCTTTATTTGATTAATGGTGGGTGATTTGGTCATATTTAACAAGGAATATTATCTAGATAAGATTTAAATAATTATTCCTAGAAAATAATAAGATAACTAAGGGATTATCTCATTAATTTCTTTGTTTTTGGGTTAAACATGACTGGGAATAATAATTAAATTATGGTTTAATTAATTATTCCATGAGGAAAATCAAACAAATATAAGTTTGTTTAATATTTCCTTTTGGGGTTTCCTGTTTGGACCATAAACAACCTAATAAATGTGGTTTATTAAGTTATTTAACATAGTGAAGGCAATTTTACTGAGGGTAAAATTGGTCTTACATGGTGTACTTGGGTCCATCTAATGATGGTAGGTTAGATGACCAAAAAATGGTGTAACAGATTGCCCCCCAGCGTGCGAGTGTCAGGATCAAATCGTATGACCGAAGTACATTGTAAGAACTCGATCACTAGACAACAAAAGGGAAGTCAGAGAGAGAAAGGTGAGGTAGATAGTGTGCTGAAGGACTAGACCCTGAGGAGACGAGACTCGCAGGTGCAACAAGTCTCTTTTATGAGAGGGTACCTGTGCTGAAGGCGGCGGGGGAGGCATACCTATGCCCGCCGAGACAAAGTACAAAAGAATAGTGTGTCCAGTAAACAAGGGACCGAACTATAGAGTACAGCTGGCATAATCAAGAGCCAGATAAGAATACAATGAAGAGTCTCACATACATGCTGTGCCTGGGATAACAGCCAGGACTAGTACAATAATATCTGAGTACCTGAGATAAATACAACCCAAATGCCCCCCGTAAATGGGGAAGGGCTCACAAAATCTGACTGATACATGCAAATCAAAGAGGTGCTGCAAGTGGCTAAGGCCAACATCATCAAAATCTGGAGCGGCATCGAAGGCTGCAAAGAAGAGGTCATTCGGGCATGTGGGGGGCTACCTGCAGGGCCACCCCCTCATGAGGGTTGAGACATCTCACACACACCCGGGAATCATCAAGAGCTGCTGCTGGATCACTGGACCGTCAAGTATACGAATCTCGATCATGCTGAAAGGAGCTGGAGAAACAATCAAGTCAAAGGGAAATGAGATATCCCCTTGCCTGATCCGAGGCACCGAACAAGAGTGGAAGCTGGAACCAAGGTACACCGCCCTCTAGACCTGGCTTCTGGAATGAATGTGTTGAGGTCGACAGAAGTAGGTCCGCCATAGGTGAGGCAATGAGAGATCCTCAACTAAGGCACGAGAGAAAACAATAGAGCGACGGACAGACTGACACTAATGACGATAGTGGAAATGGGAAGGACTGAGTAGTGAATGGACGACTTCCCTTGTTAGAGCATAAAGAGCATGGATGACATGGCAGCCACTGACACAAGATCATAAGGGATAGGGGACAGTGAGACTGAAGGTCATAATGTGCGACACAAGAGAGAGACCAAGCAATGAAGGGTGGAGGGCTATAGTGGGGTGCAAAGGGACGTGGTATAGACTCCGTGGATGCAATGATGACTCAACTTGGATGCTCTAAACAAGGGCGACTCGATGGTGCTGCCACACAGTAAAGGCCCTAATGGGGGACCTCGGAAGCATGAGTACAAGGTGGGAACTCATGACAAAAATCGACACGAACATGGACAAGTAAGGGGGCAATATGGTGCCCCAAGTACAAGTGGCGTAGGTGAGGAAATTCGATTTTAAATGGAGGTGAGGTAACTTCTCGTGGACGAAATGGGTCCTGGTGAAGTAGGAAAAAGGAAAAAAATAGATGCTGGCTATCTAAAAGAAAATAAAACATGCATTTCAGAGGGGAAATGCTAAGGGTAATATTTCTTAAGATAGAGTGCGTTGCGAGGACTAGGAAGGGGATGGCCTTTGAAATCCTCTAAGAGGTATGCCCCTTTACCGAGCGCCTTACTGATGATGTAAGGGCCTAGCCATAATGAGTCGAACTTCCCATGACCAAGGACATCGTGGGCCTGGTCATATACTAGAACAAGGTCGCCTTTGTGAAAGGTACGAGGCTGGACTTTTCGGTCATGCTGAGCTTTGGTGTGTTTGTTGGCCGCTTCCATGGTTTGCAAGGCAACACGACAGTCTTCGGAGGCACGCTCAAGCATGATAAGTCGTTGTTCTAGCAGTTGGGTGTCAGGGAGAAGTTCAACGGCTAGTTGCAGAGAAGGAATTTCACACTCGATTGGTAAGACAGCCTCCTCTCCAAAAACGAGGTGAGGAGGGTTATGGTTGAGGGGCATGGGTGCCCCCGAGCATGGTGTGGTCATGCCAAAATGTATTTAGAAAAAGGGGAATCTAAACACATTTTAATGATGTGGTGTGCCATTTGTTCTCGTTATGGTTATGCAGTTTGAGAAAGGAAATGGAGGATTACCAATCTCTTTTGGTACTGCATATGGGGATCAAATGGAATTTAAGTTTCCGAGTTGGCATACCTGGTGTCACTATCCCAAAAAGAGGATTTTGAGATAATGAACTGATGCTCTTGTAGAAAAGCTAGAGGTTGGTCAACAATAATGTCTAAGAGACTGGGTTGCTGACGGAAGAGGAGGGAACGATAAGAGGTATCATCCCTAGAGTGATCGGAAGTGATATGGGACTTTAGAGGTTCTTCTAAATGTGGAAGAATAATGGTACTAAAGTCAACATGACCAAATACACTAGGAGAGTTATGGAGAATTGCTTCTCTTGGTCTCTCAAATGTGGGTGCCCCCTTACCCAAAAATTGGGTTTCGATGTAATGGCCACAAGGTGGATGTGGTGTGAACACATGTGTTCGATGTAAGGGGGAATATATAAAGTCAGGGGTGGGAATTTCTTCCATAATGTCGTCATCGTGATAAAAGATGGGGTGACTGGTGGAAGAAGGACCACCGGACGTGGTGAAGCGACCTGAATCATCATCATGAGAAGAGAGGTCATGTTACTAAGAACTAAGAGGCAGATAAAATGATCACCACGAGGTTTCCGGCATGACTAGCATATATCGCCGCAACAGATATTCATAATACTCAATCTTCATGGACACGATAGAATAAATGTTAATATGTTCACTATCCCACATCATGAGAGGTGGAATGTTAATGATGTGGTCGATCAGAATCGCCGCGTTGCAACACGCAGAAACAGGATATTAAATTACCGCGCTTACTCATCAGACCGCCACAAGAAGATGTCTCTGAGTACGGCAAGATAAATGATCATGGACACAGATCACACAACATCTGGTATTGAAACAGAATAGTCTGGGGTTCTGGCCGCTGCCAGGAAGGAACAGAGGCTTCTGGGACCGCGGACTCAGGGAACGTGACATTAACCATGGGCTTTAGATGAAGTAATTCAGGAAAGGTATGGGAGGCGTGACCGACAACATCACACAAAGCACCCTGGATGGTATGCTTTGGAGGCTGAGGAGGAGCAGGGTTTGTCGGGGCAGCCTTGTCCTTTGATGCCCCCTTGTGAGCTTTGCCCTTCTTACCCGAAGCGGTCGCAACATGAGGTGGTTCCTGTTGAAGTGACTGAGGCACTAATGCAACGGGAGAAGCCATGGGGACCGGTTGAACCGGGGTCAAAGCGATATAAGGTTTGGGTTGACCAGGCAAGGTGGGGGCTGGAGGATCAAGGTACCAAACGGGAATCCCAAGTGTCAAGTTAGGAAGAGAGAGGGTGGCCATGACTGGTACCGTGTACACTCCTGGTGGGGGAGCTAGGAACGGTATCTGACCAGAGGGGGCATGGCCAACTGGGACGGCTCCTAAATGGCTAAGGCCTGGAGGAACCGTGCCAGGGGGATAAAGGGGCTCATGACTACCAACTGCAGGTGAAGGGCTAAGATCAGGTTGTGGAGGGCAAGGTTGCTGACTAGCCGAAGCAGGTTGCTTGAGAGCAGCCCGAGACGATTGCATCATGCAAACATTCGATGAGCTGGGGTCAGAGATAAGAGGAGGGGGGAGACTAGGAAAAGTTCCAAGCAGGGAGAAATCCTTGTAAACGCCGGGGGAGACACTGGTCAAGGATTCGACGGTTTGCTTGTTGGCTACATAAGAGATGGTCGTCTCAGGTGAGGTCTGAGATTTTGGCTCATGATATGTCAACTGGTCAATGGTGACTATCTTTCCATTATGGGGGAAAGACATCTTGCGGAAAACTGTGGATGGGACAGCAGACATAGCATACGTGTAGCTTCGCCCCAATAGAATGTTGTAGTCTAGCGGGGCGTCTATGACTTCGACGTCAATGCAAACAATCTTACCGACGAGGGTGATAGGACAATTACGAAACAGGCCGATGGGCTGGGAGGCATGACCGTCCCACGCTCGAAGGGTGATCGTGGAAGGGGCCAGCTTGGGGGATCCGAGTTGCTTCCAAACCGAAGTGGACATCATGCAGGTGGATGCCCCCTCATCAATTATACACCGGGACACGTTGGCGTTCCGGATTTTGACGGGGATTTGGAAGGCGACGGAAGGAGGAAGAGGAGGATGGTCCGATTGAGTGGCATCGAAAACAATCATTTGGTCATCATCAGGATCTACAGCGCCCAGGGCAGATAGAAAAGCCTTCTTTTGGGAAGGGCATGATTGGAGGAGTTCCAATGTGGAAATGGCAGCAGGAGATTGCGCCAAATCATCTACTATGCTATACGAATGAGCAGCTCGACCAGAAGCAGCATTTCGGCGTAATGGTCCTTTAGGAATCTTGGTATGAACCTCAAATTTTGGTTGAGGGATATGTAAGGGGCCACTAGGTGACGAAAGAGGCTCTATAGAACCTGAAGAAGGATGCTCAGAGGCAGACTGAGCAGGAGGCTTGGGGTACTGGCAAGACCGAGTTTGAAGGTGAAGGTCGACGGTCGGGGAAGGATCGGAGTTCATCATGAGGATCTGGTAATTGGAGGAACCAGAATGGGAAGGTTGAGGGGCCACCTGTCCGTCAGGTGGTGGGGTAGCCATGAATCCCTGCTGTGCATTCACTTGCTCTTGAGGGGGCGGTGACTGCTGTTGCAGGGGTTGAGAAGGCAAGGGAGGCGAAAACGCATATGCTAGAGGAGCTGGCGCACCAGGCTGTGGATAAGGGTAATGGTTAGGTTGGGTAACATTGAGGTAAGTAGGAGGTTGGGCAAAAGGATGAGGCATGCCATATCCTGGATGCGTGCTACTGGGAGGGGGAGAAGTGCAAGAAGTGGTGCCCCCTCCCCCAGGAAAACCATAGCTCATGAGAGGTTGAGCGGATGGATGAGAGATAGATCCAACGATACGGTCGGCGGCATGAGGTGCCCCTGGTGTATGGGCATCACCGTGTTTGGGGAGATCAGGTAGGACAGTAGGATCATAACCTGTCTGAGCGTAGATCAGGTCATATTTTAACGCCATTTGGAGGGCATCTTCTTCGGTTTGAGGAAAATGTGATGCGACATCTTTCCCGATAGGGGACAAGAGAGATCTAAGGAACCAGTCCATGTAGACACGGTCTTCGAAGGTAGGAGATTGACATAGGCTCCGTCTTCTTTGCCATTCCTGGACATGGGTAGAAAGGTGGGTCGAAGAGGTTTGCTTGAAGGAAGTCAAGAGTTCGATACCAGTGTCATAACGAAGGGGAAGCTGGAAGTAAGATAAAAAAGCCCGGGCAAGAGTTGCAAAGGTGGTATGGGAGGAAGTGGGCTGATCAACATACCACTTAGAAGCTTCGCCTGTAGGCGTGCGTTGGAACAATCTAAGACGAACAGAGTCATTGGTAATGGAGGTAGATGAACACCACATGTGGAAAGATCGAACATGATTTGAAGGATCTTCTCCAGCACGACCTTCAAACTTTGGGATGTCGGAAGGGAGCTTTGTCGGCATAGCAGGCCAACTAGCATCATGGTGTATAGGTTCGTTTATCAATCGGTCCAAATCGGGGATGCTGAGGCCTGCCAAGAAGGGGAGCACGGGTGAAGCCGAGGTAGTTCCTGTAGTGGTTCCGCTAGTAGTAGGGCCGACATTAGGGCCGAGAGAACCGCTAGCGTTAGGCCCTGGACCAGACATGGTGAAGGTGACAGGGGGAGAACCAGGAGGAGAAGGAGGACCCGATGAATCAGGAGAGGAGTCGGAGTGCGGACTCAAAGGTGGACTGGCTCGACGACGGCGGGGCGGAGCAGGTCGATCGACCGGAAACTGAGGATGAAGGCCAAGAAGTCTCCGGGAAAGGTGCCTTGGGGGCGCAATGATGACAGGAAGAAGGAAACCGACAGGGGCAGAAAGGGACAGAATCAATTAAGGTCAAGGGCAGAAAAGGTGCAGTGACAATTGATTTTAGAGTCTTTGCCAGGCGGTGTTAACCAGGCGCTTCTTCACTTAGGGTCAGTGTGTGGCGTGCGTTAATTTTAATTTTTAAACCCTTTCCGTTTTGAGAGCAAGAAAAAAGTGTGTTGCGTAGCTGAAAATAAACCTACAGAGAACAGAATAAAATGCTGAAATAATAGAAAAACAACAGCTACTTGTGCATCTATCTAACCCAAGAAGGTGGGTCTCTCAAAACTATGCTGAAAAGAAAGGGAAAAACTATGTAAACACACACAAAAAGAGCTCAACAGATCTAGGGTCGAAAGGGACAGGGATCTGGAGGATAAAGCTGCGGGAAAGAGGTGCAGATCACAGCCAAGAGGCAGAGGCAAGGTGGCTGGAAAAAGGAAGGAAATCAGCAAAAACCGGAGGGGGCAAGGTGGAGGCCTTCAAAGGGGGTCCAAACAAAACGACAAGAGGTGATTTGAAAGGAAAAGAAGCTGATATAAAAGGGATCTGAGGATGAGGTATCAGATCTGAAAAAGGGAAGGCTGAAACTCTGAAAAATTAGACACCTGAAACAGCTAAAACTCTTCCACCAAAAGTGGAGGGTACTGAAGCCCTAGGGGGCTAGGTTCCCACTTAGATGAGCAAAAGCAGATCAGAAACAAGTCGAAACGGGCTGAGACAGAGGCTGGAAAACCCTGACAGAAGCTTCAGAAAAACCCAGAAACAGTTCAGAAAAACAGCAGAAAAAAGTCCAGGTCGCGGTTTTTGACCAGTTTTTCGCTCCGGTCGCAGTTTTGGGGTTGTTTTCTACGTCCTGAGGCTTGAGGTCGCACTTTTTGGGCCAAAAAGTGCGACCTGCACTTTCGGGACTCTCGGCGGCAGATTTCAGAAAAAAATGTCGTCTCAGCTGCGGATGATGTCGGTCACCTGCGCAATAGGGCCAGAAACACACGGAAGTTAGAAATTTTAATGTTTGAGGGCTTTATGAGGAAAAAACCACATGAAAATAGGAAAAACAAAAAGCTGAAAAGAAACCCTAGGGTCTGAAGTAGCTGGATATGCAGGAATATGAAAAACGACAGCGGTCGTAATTTAAAACCCGTGTGGAGTCGCCATTTGTTAGTATGAATTCTTCGTCGAAGTGTACGAAAAGAACCACTTTAGCTACGCATAACTAATAGCCCTAACAACAATAATGGCTGCAAAACATCTTCAGATCTGCAATTAGTAGTTAAAGTGCTGCAACAAACAGATCTATAAATGGAAAGATATTAAGCAGTGAAGTAAAGAGTTTGCTCCATGCATCCAACACACAAGACAAGAACACGATTTTTGAATGAATTTTTATATTACAGGGCACCTGGGAGGAAACAAGAAGGTGTATCCAGATCTCCTCAATGGGATGGGTTCTTTGTAGTCCTCAGCACTTCAGATCTAAGCTTTCTCTCTCTTGTAGATGTAGAAAACCCAATGCAGAAAGTAGAGCTCAATGGGAGCAAATGATAGAAATGAGACCAAGTGTATAGATCCAGAGTGATCTAGTAGGCAACAAAAGGTAAGGAATAATGGGGAAGAACCCTCCTATTTATAACAAAATATTGGGTCATTCTAGATCTTGGTGTATGATTAAAATAATGTTAACCAAATCTAGATCCACCTTTATGGAATATTTTATTATTATTTGTTGGAGGGAAAGGATGTTTGACTTGGGTCAAATCCCTTGATTAGTGAAAAATAAATAAATAAATGATTTATTTATCTTTTTAAGGAAGTGGTTGGGAGATAATCAAATAAATAATGATTTATTTGATTAATGGTGGGTGATTTGGTCATATTTAACAAGGAATATTATCTAGATAAGATTTAAATAATTATTCCTAGAAAATAATAAGATAACTAAGGGTTTATCTCATTAATTTCTTTGTTTTTGGGTTAAACATGACTGGGAATAATAATTAAATTATGGTTTAATTAATTATTCCATGAGGAAAATCAAACAAACATAGGTTTGTTTAATATTTCCTTTTGGGGTTTCCTGTTTGGACCATAAACAACCTAATAAATGTGGTTTATTAAGTTATTTAACATAGTGAAGGCAATTTTACTGAGGGTAAAATTGGTCTTACATGGTGTACTTGGGTCCATCTAATGATGGTAGGTTAGATGACCAAAAAATGGTGTAACAATCTTCTTCATGCAGAGGAAGAGCGAGACATACTCAAAGTTCTGTGAGTTCAAGGCACTGGTTGAGAAGGAATCGAGGAAGCATGTGAAGGCTCTTAGGAATGAAAATGGTGGTGAATTCATCTCTGCTGAATTCAAGGACTTTTGCAGCATAGAAGGGATTCGAAGAGAGCTCATCACACGCCATAACCCACAGCAGAACGGGGTTGCTGAGCAGAAGAACAGAACGATCATGGGTGCTGCATGGGCAATGTTGCATGACCAAGGCCTACCCCTTCACTTATGGATGGAGGCATGCAATATTGCAGTATATGTGCAGAACCGTTGTCCTCACAAGATACTTGGCATGAGTACACCGGAGGAGGCGTTTTCTGGTAAGAGACCTGATATTTCCCATTTGTGGATTTTTGGTTCACCTGTCTACATGCATGTGACAAAGGATGCCAGAAAGAAGCTGGATCCAACTGCAGAGGTTGGAATATTTGTGGGGTACACTGATACACCCCACAACTATCGTGTGTATTTGCCAGATAGTCGCAAGACTGTTGTGCGACAGGATATCAAATTTCAGGAGGAGAAAGCCATGCAGTGTTCGCTTGAGAGGGAGCCACACTTGCATGCAGATGAGGAGCTATTAGTTCCTAAGAATGAGCTTCAGGATGTGGATCAGCCACATGAGGAAGTTCATGGAGTGGAAGAGACCACTCATGCAGCGCCAACCATCAGAGGGTGCAAGCGCACTACAAAAGCTGAGCGACTGGCTCAAGATGCAGAGAAGGTTGTAGGACCACCTACAACACAGCGCAAACAGAGAAAGTCACCGGACCGGTACACTAGATACATGGCTCTTATGAGAAAATGTGTCGTGACAGAGCCATCCTCTTTCGAGGAAGCTGTGGAGGACCCCGCATGGGTAGATGCCATGGTGGAAGAGTATGATTCTATTGTCAGAAACAGTGCATGGGAGATTGTCCCGCGACCGGAGGGGAAATCAGTGGTGGGTTCGCAATGGATCTACAAAGTGAAGCAGGCAGCTGACGGGAGTGTGGAGAAGTACAAGGCAAGATTTGTTGCCTGTGGCTTCTCACAGATCGAGGGGATCGATTATGAGGAGACCTTTACACCTGTCGCAAGGTACTCTTCCATACGGACGATCCTAGCTCTCTCAGTGCATATGGGGTGGCACATCCATCAGATGGATGTGAAGACTGCGTTCCTCAATGGAGTCATTGAGGAGGAGGTGTACATAGAGCAGCTCGAAGGTTTCGAGATCTTCAGCAGTGAGTCGCATGTGTGCAGACTCAAGAGAGCATTGTATGGGTTGAAACAAGCACCTCGTGCTTGGTACACACGGATAGACAGTTATTTCACCGGACTTGGATTCTCCAAGAGTGAGGCGGATCCTAACCTGTACCAGATTGTGGTGGAGGGGAAGTTTCTGATCATTGTACTGTATGTAGATGATATGATTTTGATGGGAGATGAGCTGTTGATACTTTCACGCAAGGAGGATCTTGCTAGAGAGTTTGAGATGAAGGACTTGGGCCTCCTTCATTATTTCCTGGGATTGGAAATCTGGCAGCGCAGTGGTGGACTGTTTGTTTCTCAGGGTAAGTATGCCCGGGAGATACTGGAGAAGTTCAACATGCATGACTGCAAGCCTGTTGATACTCCTCTTCCTGGAGGTTGGAGGAAGGAGGATGCTACTTTAGCGGAGGTAGTGGATGCCACTGTTTATCGACAGTTGGTGGGGTCGCTTATGTATCTGGTCAATACATGACCCGATATATGCTATGTTGTTAACCAGCTTTCGCAAGCTATGGTTAAGCCTACCAAGCTCTTCTGGAAGGCAGGTAAGCATGTATTGCGTTATCTTAGAGGCACATCGGGATATGGCTTGTGGTACAGACAGGAGGATGAGGTGAAGCTGTGTGGCTTCACGGATGCAGATTGGGCAGGGAGCCCAATGGACCGAAAGAGCACATCTGGAGGGATCTTCAGTATCGGGTCGAAAACAGTTTCCTGGTACAGCAGGAAGCAGAGATCCGTGGCACTCAGTTCCGCGGAGGCCGAGTATATGGCAACAAGCTTGGCTGCATGCGAGGCTATTTGGATGAGGAAGATTCTGGTCGGGTTGTTCGGGTCGCATTTGGAGCCTACTGTGATTTATTGTGATAACCAGAGTTGCATTAAACTCTCAGCTAATCCAATATTTCATGATAGATCCAAACACATCGACATCAGGTACCATCATATCAGAGATTGTGTGCAGCGGAGAATCATGTTACTTTCATATATTCCCATGGAGGATCAGGATGCTGACATCTTGACGAAGGCGCTCACCAGGAGCAAATTCGAATTCCACAGAGGCAGGATAGGGGTTGCAGATAATCCATATCTTGTTGAGAGGGAGTGTTGAAAATGCAACAAGATGATGGAGCTTAGTGAAATGAAGTCGCCTTCACTAAGTGGGCCCGCAGGCTATTTTTGGCGCAAAGTCTATTTTTAGACATATGGATCATGGTCTATGAGTTGTAGGATTCTATTTATGGATGATTGGTCGAGTTGGTAAAAATAGATGGACCTCTATTTTTAGACATTGGGCGGTTTCTATTTTTAGACTGTCGAGCTAAAAATAGAACAGTCAAATATTATTAACCCTTAATAATATTTAGACTATAAACATTATCTTATCCTCTTGGAGCACTTCAGTTTGATGCTTGGATGTGGCACATGCAGCTGACAGAAGAAATACGCTTTTCCTAAGGGTTAGTTGAGCTATTGCATGGTTGACTTCAGTTAGAACTCATGTGGCAGAGTTTGGTGGAGTTGATGAGACAGTTGGTGGAGTTGTGTTCGGTTTAACTTAGTTGAACTAGTTGTATTTAGTCTAACTGATAAATACACTAGTGATGAGTGGTGTGAATTAATTATTAATTAATTTACTAATTATTAACTCATAAATCAACTAAAGAATACATCAGTTAACTGCAATGCATGGACAGTTCAGTGGAGACCAGTGTTAGAGGTGGGTGAAAGGGTGAGTGTGACTATCAGTTGTGACTATACCTGTGCATGAGATTTTCACACACATTGATGGAGATTGCCAATGAGGATTGCGTAGTTGGAGCTAGTGGGATTCGAACTTGGATCTCATCATTAATCAACTTGGATTGCGCAGTAGAGGCAGGCAGACTTGTGGAGGAGATTTGAACCTATGACTTGTTCATCTTCATAACTAGTTTTGTGTGTAGCATTGAGATAGTGCTGAGAGCTGTGAGAGCTTTGTGCTTTGTATTGTTACATGTTCTCTATCATTATAATATATATATAGTTGGGGGTTTTCAGCTATTTCTTTCCCCATTACATCCTGTGTTGATATGTGTGCTTGATTATGTTTTAATGAGTGCATGCGACTGTTTCTATTTCCGCATATTGATGATCAATGGTAGAAGAGGTTATGTATTATGCATGAAGCTTAAATAGTGTGTAATCAGGATAATCTCGATGAATAATTCAGCAAATTATTCAAATTTCTACATGGTATCAGAGCGAAGAATTGATCATCGGGATCTATTACAGTGATTACAATTATTTCGGTAGACAGAGTCTGTAACAGGCCAGGTAGCCTCTGGATCCATCCTTTCTCTGAAAAGTGATATATCCAGTAAACGCCCCTACAGTTGATCTCTGTGCTAGAAATACTTTGTTCTCACAGATCCAGAAGCAGTTGAGTTTTGAGCTTGGAATTCGAATTTTGCAGCAGTTTCTTTTCTTGGTGCCGGAGTTGAAATGTCTTTCAACGGTTTGCGACTGGAATATGCCCTTGAGGGTAGTTCAAATTATGTTGCATGGAAGGACAGAATGGAGGCGGTATTAGATGATAACGGGCTGAAGGAGTTCATAGATGCTACGATCCCAAAGCCTACTGAGCGAAAGCATATACGAAAACTATGATTAGTAGGACTTTATGTGTCTTTTGGTTATTCTTTTGTCGCCTCATCCATCTCACATTAAAAATGGCTCATTCATGTTGTGTTAGTTTGTTTGGCACACGAATGTACCAAATCACTCTTGCGTAAGAGAGGTGGTTTTTCCCTCTTAAGTTATTGGTCATAGGCATCAAATAGATGGAGTCAAACAAGTTAGTGGAACATTCTAAAACATAAACATAATAGATAGAGAAAGAGCATGCAAATTCAAACATAAAAACTAAACTAAAAAAAAATAAAACAAAATCTTTGAATAGAGTCAAACAACTTCAATAATCCAAAAGACAGTGCTTACGTCCCCTCTTATTGAGTGCTGGTAGGAAATGAGGATGAAAATTTTACCCACTTTCCAAGGGGCCCTTGGAACTATGGAGCTCCAAGTCTCGATGCAAGGGTTTCTTTACTTCTGAGCAGCCTTGGTGTAAAGTCTACCTCTCTCTACTATGGTGGACTAGAGGTGTTGGATGGCCAACAACTGAGTCCCCTCTATCTCTGCTCTGGATCACACACTGTTGGTATTTCTTGGGGTAATTCTGATCATCATAACAATGTGTTCTCATATTTTTCATCTCTTGGTGGCCTTTTATAGGAGAATTCAAATCCTCCTTCCCTCTCTTGGTACATTGTGGATGGTGACCCAAGAGAGGAGGTTGATTCAATTATGTGCCACATTTATTCAATTGCGTGCTCCCTTGAGGTCCTAAGGAGGCTTGGGTGGTTGTCCTTAGGCGGCCTCAAGCATTGGATCAATGTCCTAGAGTGTGCCTTGTGATCCCAGAAGGTGACTTCCGCCACTCTCAGGGCTGCGCAAATTTTTGAGGAAAATTCGCGCAAAGGCACACTTATCAAAGTATTACATGCACAAAGGCGCATTTCACTGGTTCCTTTAGTGTGCAACTTGATTTTCACTTTTATACCTTAGAGATATTTAAATTCTTTAGATTCTCTAATGTCTCTCAGCCCTGTAAATCCTTATGCCTGACATTAAATAATGTCATATTTGCTTGTCCAATTTTCCAGTGATAACAGTTGCTCCCTAATGTGTGAGGTCTAGGAAGAATTGTATAGAAGAAATACATTATAGTTTATTTTCTATGTACTGTGTGGAGAGAGAGAGACCTGCTTGTAGCTTGGAGTTGGAGACACCCTGCACTGAGTCAAAGAGTGACCATGTCCTGTGGGATACCTGCAAGCAATGGTATAATACAATATATAAAAAATTTCTACAAGGCGGGCATGTCCCATGCTCGTTATGCTTTGGCTAGTTAAACAAATCTATTTGATAGATACAGATTCTGTCAGTGTCACTCATATGGTAGTGACCTGTTGGTTGATGACGATGACTGTTGATGCCCTCAAGGGCGATTTTTCTTTCAAAATAGGTGGAATGTGGTACCCATATGCGTAAACTTGGTATGGCATATAAATGCTCCTTGTACGCATAGGCGCTGGTTGGGACCTTCCCGTGTGTGCGTTGCTAAAAGGGACGCTTATAGAGGCACGGGTATTTGACGAATTTGATCAAAGTGCAATGGTTGTAAGGTACGATACCATCTTGACATGAAAGCTTGTGTTGTAGTCAAATTTCAGGAGGGTTGATGACATTTTTGGGCAATGATGTCTCCCACAGTGCCACCCGAGGATGTCCCTTTTATGGAGAGGGGTGATCCAATGCACCACTTCCTCTTTGGAAAATAGGCATTGATGTTGACAAAAAGGAAGCCTCAACAAAATGTTAGGGTTACTGATGTTGGGGATCAGGATCCTAGATGTGATGGGTTTAACATAGGCATGATGGCGAGGGGTGACTGAAAACTGGTGATGGGGATTCAGTGGCCCAAGGTCAGAGTATAAAAAGTAGCCTGGCGACATTGATAACTATTTATAATGGGGAAATCCTTGGAGTCGGTAGGACTTCCAGGGTGGTTATAAACTAGTTATGAATGTCATGGCGACTTTTGAATGAGGGTGTGATATTCCGACCAAGGTTGAATAGGGACTACTACCAAGGGAGAAAAAATGAATGGGTGGGTGGGGGACATAGTGCACAATTTGAGGTCTTTTTACACTTACCAAAAGAATAAAATAATGGGGTTTGGTTTGTACAAAACACAGAGACGGGTGCCCCAAAACATGAAAATGTTCGCTCACTGATGATGTGAGGAAGGTGTTTTACTGAGGGTGGGGGCCCCATTGGCTGGTCTCATGTGTGAGGTTGATGAAGCGGTTGGAAAAATGTCACAGATGGGTTATACTGACGGAGGTATGGTGGGCCAAATGCGAGGCACAGTAGTGCGCTTTCAATCTACTTACACAACTTGATCGTCCGGGAAAGGGGTTTTATTTTGATATGGTAAAACTTGGCCTGATGCATGATGAGTGAATGGGCTTGAGGTGCTTCCCAGACTATAGTGGTATGGCCATGGCGTCACTATTGTTGTGATATATGGTCTACTTTCGGTGACAAGCACCATGGAGGGGAAGCTCTACCGACCCACGGGGCTGCTTATCATGTGCAAGGTGAGGTGATGATAAACATGGCCGAGTGTTTGGAACCTATGGTTAATTTCTGATGGATAAATGATGTCAGGATATGCATAGTTTTTCTGGGGCTCTATCATGTCGAGGGTATAATGATACCTGCTCTAGAAATTTTAGTGGATGGAGTGATGGATGGTTAGCACACTACCTACAAAAAAAAATACCTCAAGTGAAAGCATCTTCTTTATTCAAATATTATTGAAATACTTGTGCTAAAAAGGAAGATGAGAGAGGGCATACCTATCGTCACTAAAAATTTATTTTTTCGGAGGTGTGAATGTGTGGTACCTCCTTTGGGAATTTATGAAGTGTTGATCACAATGTTACAGATTATTATTGCCTAGGTGACCTTGGGCCAAATACTCAATCAAACTATCTGCAGTAATCGACACGCATGGTAACTCAAGAGGATGAGGCAACCAGGTTCCCATGTTCCTGGTAGGTGTATGGTGGCTTGGGGGGAGGAGGGACAAACACTTTTCTTTCTGGTGACTACTCTTCCCCTTAAAGGTATAATATGGCCCAAGGTTTATCTCCAGCTGACTGGATGGAGGGATCCTCTTGATAGGACAGGTCAATGGCATGTAAGGCGTCTCTGTATCATGGAATTTTTGGGCAACGATAGGTGTAATGCCTATATATTCCAAAAATAGTGAATGCGCGATTTGTACGTAATGCACTTCCTTTATTTTTGGTAGCGGGTTCCTTTTTACGGGAACTTGTTGCTACGATGTCTACCACGGAGCTAAGGAGCGGTTTTAATTCATCCAGCTCTGGGAAAATGTGGGTAGGGTGGCCTACTATGTCGCATATGGTGCAGGGTGGAGATTCCCATTACATGGCGGGATTCTCCACCTTCTTTCCTATTCTATTGGTTTTCTTGGTTTGCGAGAGAGTTACCTGCATAGGAGTGTTTGCGATAGTCTCCTGAATGGGTGGGGCTTCCTCGGGACTGAGGCGGACTAACCCTGTAGAGGTGATGTGGGTCGCTCGCGTCCCAATAGGTGGGACTAGGTACCAAACTAAGATTTAAAAATATACGTTTGGTAACACCACGGTGGCCAAGAACTGTTGGGATACAAAACCAGCTGGGGGATAGAGAAAAGGAGTTTGGGAGGCAATGTAGGCTAGAGAGGTAGCAGTGGCCGAGGCCTCGGTGTCATTACTTCTTGTCTTTGTGTCTTGACTAGCTTTGGTGCTTGATGAGGACATCATGCACACTAGAGCCCCTATGACGTCAGGTGATGACTCAGGTATAACAGGAGGATCTCCTAGGAATGACCCTAGGATGGACAACAGTTTGAACTAGTCGGGGCCATATTCTTGGTACTGTGTAAGCACGTCAGCAAATGTGTCTACATAAGGTAGAATGACATCAAGCCACTTTTCGCTGTGTGTCAACTGATCGACAGTGATGATGCAGTCCTCGTGGGGGAACATCATAGTTCGGAAGACAGAGGAGGCTATAGCTGACATGGCATACATATAACTCCATCCAAGGAGTATATTGTAATCCAGCTGGGCATCCAAGACTTCAATGTCTATAAGGACCATCTTTCTAGCTAAGAAGACCGAGACATTTTGGTAGAGACCAACAGGGGCTAAAGGGCGACCATCGTATGCTCTAAGCGTGATGTCTGATGGCTTTAGTTCAGGAGAGCCTAACTTCTTCCATACGTTCTTTGAACTGATGCATGTGGATGCACCCTCGTCAATGATACATCGGTGAATGGTGATTTTTTGGAACAACACCAATATATGAAAGATGACTATTGAAGGAAGCCTAGGGGTGGCTTTATCTAAATCAAAAGCCATTAGGCGCAAATAGGCAGGGTCGATGGTGTCTAATGTGGAAATTAAGGCTTTATGCTGCTTTGGGCATGATTTTAATACCTCCAAAGATGACATAGCGGTAAGATATTGAGCTAGATCATCCACAATTATATTGTTATGGGCTAATTTGGAGTAGTTTCCTACCCGCCTAGTTGGTCCCTTAGCCATTTTTGACAAAGGCTCAATAGGAATCTTTTATATGGTGAAAGGTGTTGTTGGTGATCTTGTACTAGCCCCTGACGCATTGGTGTCTGGCAGGGTGTCGTAATTTTGATTCAGTGTCTAAAAAAACATTTCTTTGCCAATCCTGTAGATTTCATGGTTTATTTTTCCGGAATCGTCAGGAGTTTGTTACTGCGTACTAACTGTCCCTTGATGAGGGAAGGGCTCCTACATGACTGTTGTCTATTGGGAGGATCCCCCTTGTCCATGGTTACTCTGGAGCTTCTTTAGCTCAGAGAGGTCAGGATAGTGGTGAGTGTAATGGGCGTATTCACCACAGATCAAGCAAGAGTGGTTCATCCTAAGAATTTCCCTCTTATTCTACCATTGAGGGTTTCTTGGCTCTTGGTTTTGATTTCGGTTGGGGTTGCCTCCAGCCTGAGATCGCGGAGGGCATTGTTGATTGTTGCCCCCCCTGTCAAGGATTTACTGTCGGCTTGTTTTTTCCTTTTTTCTTAACCGCGTAAGGAGGATAATTTGGATTCTCTTGATGGTATGGTTGGCGTAGTTGGTTTTGGGAGGGTTGCACGAAGTTCACCTATGCATTATTCTGCATGGGCGGGTCTTGTGCTAGAGACTGGGCATATTGCGGTCCCTGGTTTGTAGCTGGATGCTAGGGGAGAGCTCTTCCATTAGCATGTCTAGTTGCATACTAGGTCTCCTGAGCTAGAGGATGGGGTCCTCCATGCTAATGGTGGTATGATGACGCCCTATTGGTCCAATTTTGCAAAGCCATGAGACGACTTTGGTATCCAGGTTGTGGTATGTTCTGGGTAGAATCATACACATAACCGGGGTATTTAATGTTGTTTCTTTGGTGATTTTGTTAGGATATTCTAACACATAGGAAATAGTTAAGAATAACTTAGTCTAGTGTAGAGTTAGGTAAAGTGTGTTTCTAAACCATGTACATTTGTAACTTATATTCGACGGTCACGATTTGTAGTGTGTTGGGGTCCTATGATTTGGAAGATTAGCATGCCAAGTGACAAGGCAACATGCAAACCAATCTTTAGAGCTCTAGGATCTAGCCCTCCTAGTCTCATAGAGAGATCTCTCAATATTTTTATAAGGATGTGTCTTGAATGATTTAGGAGTTGATTTTAGGCTAGTTATGAAGTGCAGGTTTGTTTGTTTTGTTTAGTTGGACAAATGTGTTTCATGCAGTATAGATAGAGCAGGGGAATCTACAAGCCATTGGGAAATGGATTCATGTGAAAGTCCAAATAGTTCTGATTGATAAGGAAAGGAAACCAAAGGGAAAATATAACTCGTTCAAGGATCTGTTGAATAATATAGGTGAAATGGGATGGACGTTAAGGACTAAGAGTGAAAACCAAACTAAACCCTTTCACAATGACTTAAAGGATTCAGGGAATGCCCTATTTCCTCCAGTAAGCTCACTGTTTTGGAATTAATTAACATAAACACTCAAAGAAGAGGAGAAATGCAGACTAAACCCTCTCACAATGACTTAAAGGATTCGGGGAATGCCCTATTTCCTCCAGTAAGCTCATTTTTTTGGACTTAATCAACATAAATACTCAAAGAAAAGGAGAAATGCAGACGAAAACCCTCTTAATGAATTATAGGATTCAGGGAACGCCCTATTTCCTCCTATAAGTTCACTATTGAGAGCCTAATCAAAAAAGACATACAATTGCATTCAAATAAGAGGGAACGCCTTAGACATCTAGGACTGCAATTATAGGGACCTTTAACACAATAATTACAATAATGAACAGAGGGTATGATTGAAACAATCCTCTCTGTCAAACTGCAAGCATTAATAATTAAAGGGAGATTTCAGATACAAAATTCAGTGGCAAGAAAGAGGGAATGCCTAAACAGTCTTTAACACAACTAAATTTACCATTTCTAAAATAAAACAAACTGAATATTCAAGAGAGCTACTAGACTACCCTGTCATGTTCAGTAGTGGAAAACATATAAACAGTGAAAGATAAACAGGTCAGAGATGCTTCTAAGATCCATTTCTCTGCCTTAAATTTTTATCCTACTGTAAGTCAAAGCAAAATGGAACAAAGTGGTAGATGGGAAAACAACATTAACAATAAGAGATTACTTCACCAAAACTAGGCTCAGGGATCCAATGGTCTAGCCTCCTTCATCAATAGAAAAACAGAGACCTCCACACTCCTTCAGAACACCAATGCTTCTTCAAAGCAGAAATCTATGTATTACTTTAGAAATCACCAAATGCCAACCCTTTACAACAAGACTTCAAGGAGTCTTTATAGGAAAAATGAGGAAAAGTAGATGAAGAAAATTTTAACGATCATTTAAGTCAGAGGAACAGTGTATTTGATGTTTCACTCTGCTTAATACATATTACATTAATGCTGGATCATTTCTGCTATTTTCTTTGACTTCGGAACATATAAGAAGGTTGGAAATAAATCCAAAGAGTGTCGTCTGGATGGCTGCAACAGTTTTTGTCATTCCTTCTGGCACAAGATAGATGAAAGAATGGGCTATAGGTTTCCCATATATTACAATAACTGTTCTGACAATTAAAAGATGTGCTGTCAGTGTGATAACTGTCAAAGTGTCTTTATAGGTGAAATGCAGGCTGCAAGTGGCTTCAGATATTTTGATGAATTAATCTACTCTATCCTGATGTACATGAGGTCTGACTAGTTCACCTTATTTGATTTTTTTTATCTTTATGAACTATGCTTTGTCCCTCATGTCCAATCTGTAGGCTCGAGTCCTTTAATTTTCAAACTATATACTCAAACCTTTATCTTTGATTACTTCACTGATCTGTGTTTAACCTTTGTTTCTTGACAGGTACTTTTACGCGCTGGAGGGTTTGGTAAATAGTCAATAATCATGACTTATTGACTTAAAACCTTGGAAATTACCCCTGCTGATTTCCTTCTTGCATCGATCATGGTCTTGGATCGTCATCTTCGACCATGTGTCATCTTCATTGGGCTGTGGGATATTCAGGCGCTCAAAACCCTGACATAGAACCTGCAAAACAACAAAATGTTATGAAATCATGCGTTGTTTGGGTTGTGACTGCTTGCAGAGGCTCTGGGGTGTCGGAGGAGTAGTGAGAAGGTAGATATATGTAGCGGAGAGACAGAGAAACCATGGAAGATTCTGTACCAGGATTAAATTTGAATATGGCACGAAGAAATGGATTGTCAGTTTTGGGAAAACCATTAATGGTTTTCGTGCAGCGAAATGGGCGTAGGTGGTTTTTTGCATTTGGAACGCGATTCCATAGAGCGATCGACACGTGGCTTTGAAACCCACTTTTATCGCGAAGAAGTAGCGTACTGTGGGGATAGGCCAAAATTACGCGATATCAATTGTTGGCCGTCAGATCACAGGCTGCAGATCCAACGGTGAAGATAGAACGCGATGGGGGGCAAGATGCAAAGCGGAGAATGGAGTGGGGTATACGGTGACATAGATTTTGTCATGTTGTGGATGGGTTTATTGGTGGTATTGGGTTAAGTCCCGATTGTTAGATCTCTTTGATGGATGGTTAGGTTTGAAAGAAGGAGCGGATATATGGATGGAGGAAAAGGCAAGGCTGGATGGATGGGTGGAAGAATGGAGGTTTGATGGTCGTTGATCTACAGAGATCAATGGTCCAAATCTGTTTTAAAATCGTATGTCGGGAATGGAAAATAGAAGGGAAAAAGGGTTTTTTGCATGGGGGTTTATGTTCTAAGCGCCCGATGGTAGGGCTAAGGACATACGAGGAAGAGGGCTAAAGAATATAAGCTCTCGGGGGCTTAATGCCTTAGGAGTGCAAAAGACTATTTTTAGGCCAAAACAAAGAGATTTTAAAGCCAAAACAGGGTTCTGATAGATGAGAGAAGGATTTTTAAGCCGGATAAAAGGGAGGTATAAGGCTTAAATGTGTTTTTGAAATGATTTAGAAGTCAAATGAAGGTCTTTTTATGGATGAAATTAGAGAGTGAAATGGAGAGGTGAAATGAGGGAAATGGAGCATTATAAGCAGTTTTCTCTTGGTAATGAGTAGGTCCTTGAGGGCTTATAGTGAAACCGCAGTGAAGATTAATTCAAACGACAAAGAATCATCATAAGACTTCAAAGATGATAGATTTTCAAAGGAAATATATCTCTTGAAGGCTTGAAAACAAATTTAGCCACCACTAGGTATATCAGGATTTATAGGTGGCTAACAATGGCTCCACTTGGGGAGGAAAACTTTCCCTTTAGGTGTCCAGAACCTCAGTCATCTCTGTATTTAGCAGACCAGTGCCATTCCATTGGGTAGAATTCTCCATTTGATAACTTTTCACTGTCCTGCAGTAAGAAATCCATTTGAACAATACTTCTACCTACCCCAAACTATTTTTCCTAGCATTGTTTCTTCTTTGAGTGCACTTGGACTGGCATCTCTTTTACATATTATTTTGTAAATAGAAAAATAAACCTATCTATTGCTACCCTTATTCCTCCATGATTTCAGATTAAGCAGTTGAACTCATAAATTCACTACCTAACTACCTATCAGCCAAGATTAAACTGTTTGACTGATTTCATTCTCTACACTCTAAAACAAAAATTGAAAACATAGCTAAACCAGGATTAGATTGTCTAATTTGCTGTGGGTCCATGGCATAAAGACAAGCTGCACATGAACTGAAACTTGTAGAAATTCAAAACCAAAATTTTGAAGGCTGAAGATCTGAAATTTAGAACGTTCTTCCTTCTCATTGTGACTCAAATTTTGAGCTTTTTAGAGTCACCCCTTTTTTTCTTTCAGCTTTGGTTTTGATCTTGCTAGAGTTGTTTTCTTTTCTTTGCTGGTTCAAGTTTTGAGCATGTTAGAACCAGTTCTCTTTCTTCTATCTTAATCTGTTCCACTGATAAGCCAAGATAAACAGTTTGGCATATCTTTTTCACTATCCTATCAGCAGTAAATTGAAATTTGCCCAATCATGATTAGGCTGTATGATTATTTGAGCTTGCACACTTTCATATTTTTATCTCTCTTTTTGGTATGGGGTTGTACCTTTCTTGTTTTATCAGCCCACTTTTCTTTTTCTCTTGTTTTTTTATTTTTCTCATGTTTCTTCTACAAAGGAATAAACAAAAAGACTAACTATATTCTCAAGAGCTGAGATTTATTGACATTCCTACCTACCCTAATCTAACTTGGAATATTTACATGTTTAGCTGATGAACTCTCTTTTCTAGTACAACCAATCCAGAAAATGATTCCATGATTGGTCCTTATTCATCTCTTTGGGAAGGCTGGACAAACAAGGCCACTCCCATTCCTTTTGTTTCTTAGAAGCAGTGCTAAATAATCTTCTTGCCTTTGGTAATATACTGCTCCTAACAACCTTTATCCCTTCCTCAAATATCTTAAAGAAATGAGCATAGGGATCTTGAAACAATGCCTGGTTATGAATATTTGGAAGATAGGTTTCAACCAAGATTTCCTTTTCTACTGGATCAAGGAAAAGATTCTTTTGAGAAAGAAACTCTTCCTCATCTTCATTATTTTCTGAACCAGAGGACTCATCATATACTGCAGTGTTGTCCTCTTGTAGCTCTAAGATATTCTGACTTGGTGGGTTGAGCTTTGTGAAAATATCCATGTATTCTTGAGCAGGGGTATGTTCCATTGCTTCCTCTTTTTCAAGAGATGGCTCCTCGGTTTCAACCTGCTCAAAAAAAATTTCATTGTTTTCTTCTTCACCCTTTGAGATGAAAGGCTGTTGATTTCCAAACACATGAAAATTATCACTGATGGTCTGAGATAAAGCAGAGTGAAGATTCAATGAATCTTCCCCTGCTACTATACTTTCATAACTTTCCTCATTAGTATCATAAATATCCTGCATGGTCTCGTTACTTTCTTTAAGTTGATGGAACTGATCTTCCTTCCACAAATCTACTAATGATGGCCCTGCAAGATCAACTTCTTTTTGGAGAACTTCATCATCAGATAGATCAAAATTAGGAAAATCATTAAAGTAAGTAATGCTACCAATCAAACATACTGGATTATCAACAGATCTTTCTTCATTCTAATTTACAAGGGAGCTTTCTAAATCTGAACAACAAAGCTCAGTATATGAATGGGCAAGAGTATTTGTTTTATAAAATATTTCAAAGATAGGATGCTTGTTTAATATTTGATCAATTTCTTCTGATGTCAAAAGAGGTATTTCTTTTTTAGCATGGACAGAAGAACATCAGTCCTATCTCTCTTGTGTTAACTGGTTTTGAGGCCTGATGTCTTCTTGAGCCTCTTCTAGGGGATCTTCACTTGTGCTTGCAAGGAAACTTTGAGGGTTTTCTACTGTTTCTTGATCTTTTTTTGTTTCAAACAACTCCTCATGATTATGATGATACTCAGTTAGAATAAAAGGTTCATGAGTTGTTTTTTCTACATTATCAGGATGCCACCCTTCTTGTGTAATCTGAAATGGGTTATAATCTAGAGGGGGAGTTACTATATGTGTTGGTTCTCCTTCCACAACAGATTCTACGTTTTATAAGTGGCTACTTGTTTCCTCAAAGCACTACTCACTATAAGTATGTGCAATTTGGTCATGAAGTTCTCTTAATAGCATAGTACAATATATAGGTAGGCAATCAGGAATTTCTTGACAACCTTCCTCATCATCTTCTATAAATTCTTGATCATCATAGATGTCTTGCTCATTGTCTAGGTCTTGTAGAGGTTGAGTTTGTTCTTGATCTGGACAAAGCATGGGCTGCTCGAGATCATCGATATTTAAATTAGCCTCATACCTCTCCATTATTTTTCCAAACATGTACAACAATGTGTCTATTTTAGCTTCTCTGTCTATACTTGATTCCATGTTTGTAATAAAGAGGTCACTGTATCTTTTCAACTAGTTCAGAGTCTTCTACCAGTGGAGTCATTAGGTCTTTTGGGTTTGTGGAGTCACCAGGTGGAAGATTTTGAGCTTTTTTGTCCACCAACAACATGATTGGGTTTGCTCAATGCATTCTCAGGGGAGTTTACAAGGAATAGTGAAGTAATAGGCCTACTGGAGGCCAGTGGAGTTGCCAGGTGGGAATTTTTAGCTCCTTTGGAGGTAAAAATATTCTATGGTCCACCACCAATGTTTATTTAAAACCAATCCAAAATGTTTTTGGGTTTTTTTCTGAGTTTCTATGGTTTTTTGAAATACTAATGAGTCTATAAGAGCTTGCTAGGCAACTATGAACTCAGTGGTCCCACCGTGATCGCCATTATGTTGGCGTGAGTGGTGGGATAAGTCCACAGGGTGTTCTTTTAATATAGGGACTTCTAAATGTTCAGAGATGTGTATGTTTAGTGCTTCTTTCAAAAAGTTCCACCGTGATCGCCATTATGTTGGTGTGAGCGGTGGGATAAGTCCATAGGGTGTTCTTTTAATACAAGGACTTCTAAATGTTCAGAGAGGTGTATGTTTAGTGCTTCTTTCAGAAAGTCCCACCGTGATCACCATTATGTTGGTGTCAGCGGTGGGATAAGTTCACAGGGTGTTCTTTTAATACAGGGACTTCTGAATGTTCAAAGATGTGTATGTTTAGTGCTTCTTTCAGAAGGTCCCACCGTGATCGCCATTATGTTGGTGATGAGGTGGGATAACAATTCCCAGGGTATTCTTTGTAAAATTAAGGGCCTAAAGAGTTTTAAGAGGTATTCAAGCAACTATATACTCAATAGGTCCCACCGTATCTGCCATTATGTTGGGGTCCTATGATTTGGAAGATTGGCATGCCAAGTGACAAGGCAACATGCAAATCAAGCTTTAGAGCTCTAGGATCTAGCCCTCCTAGTCTCAGAGAGGGATCTCTCAATATCTTTATAAGGATATGTCTTGAATGATTTAGGAGTTGATTTTAGGCTAGTTATGAAGTGCAGGTTTGTTTGTTTTGTTTGGCTGGACAAAATTTGTGTTTCATGCAGTATAGATAGAGAAGGGGAATCTACAAGCCATTGGGAAATGGAGTCATGTGAAAGTCCAAATAGTTCTGATTCAGAAGGAAGGGAAACCAGAGGGAAAATCTAACTCGGTCAAGGATCTTTTGAACAATATAGGTGAAATGGGATGGACGTTAAGGACTAAGAGTGAAAAGCAAACTAAATCCTTTCAAAATGACTTAAAGGATTTGGGGAACACCCTATTTCCTCCAGTAATCTCACTATTTTGGACTTAATTAACATAAAAACTAAAAGAAGAGGAGAAATGCAGACTAAACCCTCTCACAATGACTTAAAGGATTTGGGGAACACCCTATTTCCTCCAGTAAGCTCATTGTTTTGGACTTAATTAAAATAAATACTGAAAGAAAAGGAGAAATGCGGACTAAAACCCTCTTAATGAATTATAGGATTCGGGGAACGCCCTATTTCCTCCTATAAGTTCACTGTTGAGAGCTTAATCAACAAAGACATATAATTTCATTCAAAGAAGAGGGAATGCCTTAGACATCTAGGACTGCAATTATAGGGACCTTTAAGACAATAATTACAATAATGAACATAGGGTATGATTGAAACAAGCCTCTCTGTCAAAATGCAAGCATTAATAATTAAAGGGAGATTTTAGATACAAAATTTAGTGGCATGAAAGAGGGAACGCCTAAACATTCTTTAACACAGCTAAATTTACCATTTCTAAAATAAAACAAACTGAATATTCAAGAGAGCTACTAGACTACCCTGTCATGTTCAGTAGTGGAAAACATATAAACAGTGAAAGAAAAACAAGTCAGAGGTGCTTCTGAGATACATTTCTCTGCCTAAACATTTTATCCTACTGTAAGTCAAAGAAAAATGGAACAAAGTGATAGACAGGGAAACAACATTAACAATAAGAGATTACTTCACTAAAACCAGGCTCAGGGATCCAATGGTCCAGCCTCCTTCATCAATAGAAAAATAGAGACCTCCACACTCCTTCAGAACACCAATGCTTCTTCAAAGCAGCAATCTATGTATTACTTCATAAATCACCAAATGCCAACCCTTTACAATAAGACTTCAAGGAGTCTTTATAGGAAAAATGAGGAAAAGTAGATGAAGAAAGTTTTAATGATATTTTAAGGCAGAGGAAGAGTGTATTCGATGTTTCACTCTGCTTAATACATATTACATTAATGTTGGATCATTTATGTTGTTTTCATTGAATTCAGGACATATAAGCAGGTTGGAAATAACTCCAAAGAGTATCTTCTGGATGGCTGCAGCATTTTCTGTCATTCCTTCTGGGACAAGATAGATGAAATAATGGGCTATAGGTTTCCCATACCTTACAATAACTGTTCTGACAATTAAAATATGTGATGTCAGTGTGATAATTATCAAAGTGTCTTTATAGGTGAAATGCAGGCTGCAGGTGGCTTCAGATATTTTGATGAATTGATATGCTCTGTCCTGATGTACATGAGGTCTGACTAGTTCACCTTATCTGATTTGTTTTATCTTTATGAACTGTGCTTTGTCCTTCATTTCCGATCTATAGGCTTGATTCCTTTAATCTTCAAACCTTTATCTTTGATTACTTCATTGATCTGTGTTTAACATTTGTTTCTTGACAGGTACTTTTATGTGCTGGAGGGTTTGGTAAATAGTCAATAATTATGACTTATTGACTTAAAACCTTGGAAATTACCCCTACTGATTTCCTTCTTTCGTCGATCATGGTCTTGGATAGTCATCTTCGACCCTGTGTCATCTTCATTGGGCTATGGGATATTCAGGCGCTCAAAACCCTAACATAGAACATGCAAAACAACAAACTGTTACGAAATCCTGCATTGTTTGGGTTGTGACTTATTTCAGAGGCTCTGGGGTGGCGGAGGAGCAGTGAGAAGGTATATGTATGTAGTGAAGAGATGGAGAAACCATGGCAGAGGCTGTACCAGGTTTAAATTTGAATATAGCGCAAAGAAATGGATTGTCGGTTTTTGGAAAACCATTAATGGTTTTCGCGTAGAAAAATGGGAGTAGGTGGTTTTTTGCGTTTGGAACGCGATTCCATAGAGCGATAGACACGTGGATTTTGAAAACCACTTTTATCGAGCGGAAGTAGCATACTACGGGGAGAGGCCAAAAATTACGTGATATCAATTTCTGGCTGTCAGATCACAGGTTGCAGATCCGACGATGCAGATAGAACGCGATGGGGGGCAAGATGCAGGGCAGAGAATGGAGTGGGGTCTACGGTGGCGTAGATTTTGTCATGTTGTGGATGGTTTTATTGGTGGTATCGGGTTAAGTCTCGATCGTTAGATCTCTTTGATGGAAGGTTAGGATTGAAATAAGGAGCAGATATATGGATGGAGGAAAAGGCAAGGCAAGATGGATGGGCGAAAGAATGGAGGTCCGATGGTCGTTGATATGCAGAGATCAACAATCCAGATTTGTTTTAAAATCATATGTCGGGAATGGAAAATAGAAGGGAAAAGGGGTTTTTTGCATGGGGGTTTATGTTCTAAGCGCCTGATGGCGAGGCTAAGGACATACAAGGAAGAGGGTTGAAGAATATAAGCTCTTGCGGGCTTAATGCCTTAGGAGTGTAAAAGACTCTTTTTAGGCCAAAACAAAGAGATTTTAAAGCCAAAACAGGGTTCCGATAGATGAGAGAAGGATTTTTAGGCTGGATAAAAGAGAGGTATAAGGCTTAAGGGGTTTTTGAAATGATTTCGAATTCAAATGAAGGTCTTTTTATGGGTAAAATTAGAGAGTGAAATGGAGAGGTGAAATGAGGGAAATGGAGCTTTATAAGCAGTTTTCTCTTGGTAATGAGCAGGTTCTTGAGGGCTTATAGTGAAATAGCATTGAATATTAATTCAAAGGACAAGGAATCATCATAAGACTTCAAAGATGATGGATTTTCAAATTAAATATATCTCTTGAAGGCTTGAAAACAAATTTAGCCACTACTAGGTATATCAGGATTTATAGGTGGCTAACATAGTGATCCGACGGTTATCTCTCACCTCGGTATTAATGACACTTGATCTGTGGCTTAACACCTGATCGGTCCATGATATCTATTTAAAGAGCATGGAGGGTCATTTTTCCAGTAACCGTTTATGAGAGAAACATATGTAACTTTTCTTTTATATTAATAAATTGCCTGAAGTAGCCGCGTTGGCTCAGGTCATGGACTGTTTCACTCTTTGATGGTTTTAACCACGTGATTATACTAGTGTGTACTGATTTGTGATTTGCTTTTGAGAAGTGACCTTTGATTCTTGATCTACGGAAGTTACCTTGTAAATTCCTACATGGTATCAAAGTTATTTTGAGGGCCACATCCGTTGTTGATCAAAATCCGAAGCCAGTTTGACTGCATGCGAATGTCGTTTTGTAGATCTACTATTTTTTAACATTTTTAGGCTTGGAGAACTGCTCTTTTTTTTCCGTAGCATCTGTTACAGTGAGAAAAGCCTTTCGTTTCATGCGAAAAGGTTTTCGACTACCCAAGTTATGACAATTTAGATCTGGAGGTATAAAGCATCCTTTTTGCAGTTATATTTGTTAATAGTTCTTATTTCGGTTTATTTTGTTTATTTTCGATTTATAGGTTTTATTTATTTTTTGGATCTGTACCCTATTCTCTGTGTATGCTTTTTTTTTTTGTGCTACGTGCGATCTCGGCAAATCAGAAATAGGAAAAGGGATTTTGTTTGCTACGTATGCTCTTTCCCCGTTTCTTTGTGCGATCTCGGGAAATCAAAAATAGCAAAAAAACTAGTATTTTCTGGTGAGGGTAGCTGAATTTCTAACATTCTATCGTAAGGATTTGCATCTCATTTTTTTTGTTCATTTTTTGTGTTTTTTGTGTAGGAAAATGCATGCACACCGAAGAGTTAAAAAAAAAAAAATAACAAAATAACCCTTCCTCCTTTCAAACAATAACATGATCCTTTTACTATCTCACTCCATGAGGGGTTAGTTTATGAGAATAGAGGTCTTGGGTTCAATTCTCCTTCTCAAGCTTCTTTTGTAAAAAAATTTGTTCAAAGGGGCGGTTTTTTTTTTTTTAAAGCCGCACTTCATCCCGTTCTTGTAACTATTCAGCATCTACAACTCAATTTTTTCAAAAGGCGTAACTTTTCATTCAGAAGCCATTTTTCGAGCCATAATTTTTGAAATGGCCTAATTTTTCGAGATATTTCCATTGGAGCAGTTAGTTTCAGCTTTTCTCAGCTTCATTTTTTTTTTAAATGGAAAGTGCATGCCTGATTATTCTTAACAACACCAATTATTTCCAATGGATATCTCACATGGTATATATACTTAGAAGTAAAGGGCTTTACATAATAGCCATGGGGGTAGAAACTAAACCTGTTGATGATGGTAAAGTTGCTAAATGGGAAAATAAACAAGATGAAGCACGAGGGTTGATAGGAATGTCCATTGCTCAAGATCTTCGATTTCATATTCTTGACATTGACACCCCTCATGAAGCCCTGGATAAGCTAAATACTGTCTTTGGCATTCAAAATCAAATCAGGGCTCACCAGCTTGAAAGTGAGTTGCTTACTTTGGACCCTAATAATTTCTCCTCTATTGAAGATTTTTTGTCCAAATTCAATACCCTTAGACTTCTTTTAGAAGGTTGTAAGGTAAAAAAGGAAGATAGTAGCCTCATCTATTGCATTCTTGCTAAGATTGGCCCTGCTTACTCTGTATTTTTTTCTGCCTTCCATTCCACTAGAGAAGCCATCATCTCTTCAGGAACCACCTACAAGAATCCCTCTTTTGATTCCTTTTGTGATTATTTGCTAAGAGAACAAGAAAAACTCTTACACCTTGGTCTTATCACTTCTAGAAATGCTTCTAAGAAAGCCTTAGTAGCCCAATAACAATCATATCAAAAGAATCCCAAGAAGCAATATCCTAAAAATTATGGTCTGAAACCAAACAAGGGTCCTAAGAAATTTCAGCCGCAAACTGAAAAAGAAACTCACCAAAATGATAAAGCATATAAAAACAAATGAAAGAAGACAGATAGACATTACAACTTTTGCAATTGTGATGGCCATATAGAGTCCAAATGTTTTAAGAATATGGAAGCCTTAGAAGTAGCAATGAAGAAGCACAACATCAATTTAGAGCACTCTTTAGCTTCCTCTTCAGGAATGGCACTTTCTCCTTGTGGTTGTCAAGCATCAAGATCTGGTTATGCATTAAATGTGTCTTCCTCTTCTCATTCTCATGAGTGGCTCATTGATTCTAGAGCTTATTATCACATGGCCAAAAATAAAGCCATGTTTTCTTATTTAAATGATTGTAACACCAAACATATTTATGTTGGTGATGATAGATCTCTTAGTGTTGTAGGATCTAGAACCATTCATCTCGATAATGGTTAGTTTAATGATGTATTATGTGTTCCTACCTTGTCATGCAACCTTCTCTCTGTTTATCAAATAACTCATTCAGGTGAAGGGAAAATAGTAGAATTCTCACCTCGTGATGTTGTAATCAAGGACCTCAAAGATCCTAAACATATTTTAGCTACTGGAATTTCTGATGATTCCACAAGGTTGTATAAGTTTGACAACTTTGGATCATCATGTCTTCCCTTCGTTTTTGTTGCTCATAATGATGAAGCGAGCAAACTTTGGCATGAGCAATTTGGTCACTTAAACTATCACTCTCTTCAAACTCTATGTAAGGAAAATATGGTGACGGGTCTTCCTATGGTATCTTTCCGAGATGGTGTTTTCTTCGGATGTGTACTCGGAAAACATCATTGGGATAGTTTTGAAAAACGTGACCCTTGGCACGCTTCAGCCCCTTTGCAACTTGTGCACAGTGATTTATGTGGTCCAATTCCTGTTGTTTCTTTCTCTGGTTGAAAGTACTTCTTAACCTTCATTAATGATTTTTCCGGACGCACTTAGGTATACTTCTTAAAACTCAAGAGTAAAGTTTTTAACATGTTCTTGGCCTTTAAGGCCTTTTTTGAGAAACAGTCTGGACATCAAATTCTTAAGTTAAGATCAGAAAATGGAGGATAATATGTTAACAAAACGTTTATGAACTTCTGCACTAAGCATGGCATTCAATTGCAACATACTATTCCATATACTCCACAACAAAATGGTGTAGTTGAAAGGAAGAATCACACCTTAAAAGAAATGGCTAATTGTATGCTTCAATCTAAAGGACTTGGTCTCAATTTTTGGGCAGAAGCCATTAACTGTGAAAATTACATAGTACATCACACTCCTACTAAGGTTTTAAATGATATAACTCCAGAAGAAGCTTGGAGCTCAATCAAACCAGATCTAAATCACTTTCGTGTTTTTGGAAGTGATGCTCGGGCCCATATTCCGGATGCAAAACATAAAACCTTAGAACCTAAGAGTGAAAAATGCATTTTTGTTGGATATTCTGAAGATGTCAAAGGATATAGACTTCTTCAACCAAAATACAAAAATATAATCATTAGAAGAGATGTAAAATTTGATGAAAATATATCATCCTATGAGCCTAGTTCGGCGGGTGTACCACCTTTGGCCTGCGAGCCTGATTCAGCATATGTGCCACCTCTCTCTCTCTCTTTTATTTTTAATAGCATTCCTTCTAGTTCAGATGTTGACAGAGAGAATGAAAATCCTCCTCCACCTCTTGAAATTGTTCCTTATACTCCACCGCTTCCAATATGGGTTTGGTCTACTCAGGATATAGCAGGTTCTCTTGCAGGTCACCCTGCCGACCGACGACGTACACGTTCTCAGTTCGAAAGAGCTTCTTCCTTATTGGCTCAAGTTCCAGAAAAAATTGATCTAGAAACATTTGAAGAAGCCTCCGGTCCTCTAGATTGGGATGAAGCTATGAATGAAGAGTATTGTTCCTTATTATAAAACGATACTTTGGATCTTTTTCCTCTTCCAAATGGAAGAAAAATTTTCAGATGCATATGGGTTTACAAAACCAAGTTTGGACCAGATGGAAAAGTGGATAGACATAAAGCTCGTCTTGTTGCTAAAGGATTTTCACAAGTTGAATGCATTGACTATACTGAAACCTTATCCCCTATTTCCAAAATGAATTCTATCCACCTTGTTCTTTCCTTTGCTGCCTCCTTTAAATGGGAAGTCGATCAGATGGATGTTAAATCTGCCTTCTTACATGGAGATTTACATGAAGAAATCTACATGTAAAAATCCCCTATCTTTATCCAAAATGACTTTAGCCTTGTTTGTCACCTTAGGAAGTCTCTCTATGGTCTCAAACAAGCTCCTCAGGCTTGGTATGCCAAAATGGATAGATTTCTATTAGATAATGGCTTTTCTAGGTGTCATTCTGACAACACTATCTACACCAAGAAAGTGGGTAAGTCCTTCACCATCCTTGTTCTTTATGTTGATGATATTATCCTTATTGGTAGTGATACAAACCATATAAAACATGTGAAGTATAGCCTCAAAAATAAGTTTGAAATGACAGACTTAGGACACTTACATTATTTCCTTGGTGTTCAAGTCTTACAATCCAAGGAAGGCATTACCCTCTCTCAGTCCAAGTATGCTTGTGATATTCTACACCAATTTCACATGGAATACTGTAATCCAACCCCTTCTCCCTTTCAGTTTGGATTCAAGCTTTCAGTTACTTTTACTACCCCTAAAGTTGATGCTACCTTATATCGTCAACTTGTTGGTAAACTTCTGTATCTAACCCATACCCGTCCTGACCTTTCCTTTGTCGTTGGTCTTGTTGCTCGGTTTATGCACCAAACTCATGAAAGCCACTGGAAAGTAGCTAAAAGAATACCTCGATATATTTGAGGTATAGTTCAGTTTGGGATTCATTACAATGTAGGAGCATCTCCATTGTTGATTGGTTTCACTAATTTTGTTTGGGCTGCTGACCCTAATGATCGAAAGTCTACTGCATGATATGTATTCACTCTTGGTTTAGGACCTATTACTTGGTCTTGTAAGAAAAAAAATTCCATCTCTCTTTCTTCATCAGAAGTAGAGTATCGTGGTGCAGTTGAAGCCAACAAAGAATCCATGTGGCTTCATCATATTTTGTATGAATTTCGTCTCCATCAGCAACATCCAACTACACTTTAGTGTGATAATCAGAGTACCATTCAGCTATGTAAAGATCCAGTTCATCATCAACATATGAAACACATTGAACTCCACACACACTTCACCAGAAAGCTCATTCATGATCGTGTTATTGAAGTGCAGTAATTTCCAACCAATGATCAAGTAGTCGATATCTTTACAAAGGCTCTCACAGAAGTGAAGTTTACCAAACTTCGATCCATGCTTGGAGTTCAGGAATGTTTTCATTAAGGGGGGATAGGCTATAATGCCTCCTTCCTTCTCCTATTGTGTCTCTTTTGTAAATCCTTCAATCCTATCCCATTTTTTTCTTAAGGGGGGGATGTTAGGATATTTCGACACATGGGAAATAGGCTCCTTTTGTGTCACCTTTGTAAATCCTTCAATCCTATACCAAGTTGTTCTTAAGGGTGGGGTGTTAGGATATTCCGACACATAGTAGATACTTAAGAATAACTTAGTCTAGTGTAGAGTTAGGTAAAGTGTGTTTCTTTACCATGTACATTTGTAACTTATAATCTGACAGTCATGATTTGTAGTGATCCAACAGTTATCTCTCACCTCAGTATTAATGACACTTGATCTGTGGATTAACACCTGATTGGTCCATGATCTCTATTTAAAGATCATGGAGGGTCATTTGTCCAGTAACCGTTTATGAGAGAAACATATGTAACTTTTCTTTTATATTAATAAATTTCCTGAATTGGCCGTGTTGGCTTAGGTTGTGGATTGCTTCCCTCTTTGAGGGTTTTAACCACATGATTATACTAGTGTACTGATTTTTGATCTGTTTGTGAGAAGTGACCTTTAGTTCTTGATCTATAGAAGTTACCCTAAAAATTCCTACAGATTTTGGGTCAATGACCCAATTAAAAAGTCTGCAGAGTTCGACGTGCCTGGAAATTATTTGTAAGTCTATAGGCACAGGTCGTTTGGGAGGATATTGTAAATATACCATGACTATGTATAGATGAGCTCAATTTTTTGGGCCTTACTGATGGTTTCCTCTTCGGATATGGGATTTTTTTGCGCTACATCCTTTGAAATCTCTACGATGAGGATTTTCAAGAACAGGTCTAACAGAACTCGATCGTTGAGTTTGGATTTGCACAAACTACGATGTCGCCGCCATTCATGGGGATGGTCTGAGATATGGACGACAAGGGTTTTCCTAAAGTGGGTCAGTAAATCTGTTCCCGAATCATGGTGGATGGGTATCTAAAAATAGGTCAGGAATGCAGTAGCTAGGGTGCTAAAGGTTCCATGTGTAGCAGAGGCCTTCTCCACATACCATTTCGTTGCTACTCCAGTTAGGGTGCGCTGAAACAATCTTATTCGAATAGTATCATTAATGATGTTGTTCGATGAACAACATAGGTGGAAATTCATAACATTATTTATGGGGTCTTCCACTTCTTCCCTTCGAATTTTGAAATTTCCAAAGGGAGCTTTGTGGGAATGGAAGGCCATATGGGGTTGTGTGCAATTGTATAGACCAATCTAGGGTTCTAGATTAGGCTCAATTTATTGTCAACCAAGGTAGGTAATCTTAGAGGCACGTGTCTAATGTTTATAGACCAAAAAGGATCTATTCTATTTACCTAGATAAATGCTTATTGTGATAGGCTCCAACACTCTTTTACAAGAGATTGGAATGTGGTTCCTTTCACACTTTAAACACTTATGTAACTAAATCTGATCTACTATTCTAAAAATAGAGTGCTACTAGTATGAGTTTTCAATCCTCTTACAAGGTTGTAGTTCACAAAAAATCTTTCAAAGTAACACACTAAAGCATACTAACAATTGAATTCATTAAAACAGAGATCACAGAAATGATTTGAGATTCAATGCTCAACTAAACCTCTTACAAGGACTGTTCATTAATTTTGAAATCGAATTCTCAAATTACTACTATGAATCATGAAATAACAATGATAAATAAAATCACAAGCACTTCTAGTTAAAATCAATGAACTCAAAAGCATGAAAATTAAATAAAATACTAATCAGATCTGAATATTAAATCTAGTGGAAATGTAAAGAAAGTGTACCAACTTCACATGGGGGGCCTTCCATGCTTTGAAGGCACACTTGGAAAACTTCAAATGATAAGAACGCTAACTCAAAAACACCATAAATGATGAAATTCTATCTCTGATTAAGATCTAGAAATGAGTTACATTAAAAATAGAGTTCTGAAGCACGTATACAGTCTCAAGTCTTCTCTTTCATTCAATGTTATTACCAACATCATTAGTCCATTACATGCTTTCATTCTCTTATTTATCAAAATTACAATCAAAGGAGGCTATTTTCATTCCTCCTAATCCTAACTGATCTCCAAAACAGATCGAATTAGTTTGGAGTTCCTAATCATAGGCAAAATATCAAGCTCATTCATTATGAATTCAGATTTTTCTGCTAGATTGGCTGGGTTTGACCAGTGTTGACCGGCTATTCAAGAGCTTCAAATCCGATGCTGGATAGATTTTTCATCATGTGTGTACATCCTAAATCACATCCTTGTCCTTCGTTTTGATCTACCTGCTATGCCACGTGTCAGAATATAAACCATTTATAGGAAGTTATCACATCCCGTAATTTTCTTGAAAATTTTCAATTTTTAACATAAAAATTCCATAAATTAAATTTAATGTAAAATAACAATTATAATGCTACCTTAATCAATTTCAATAAACTATAAGGGATTTATGGAAGAAAATGGTGGATAAATGATGCAATTTAGGAGAAAAAGATAGCCATAAAATAATACCAACATTTCCCCCAAACTCAATGATTTAGCATGACCTCATGCTAACCTGATGTACTCCCTTTATGTTTTGCTTCTGCTTCCGCTGCTTGTAGCAATACTTCTACATTCTTCTGGACTTGAAACTCATGCTTCATGTTTTTATATTTTTCTTTGAAAGCCTTTTTCTATGTATACCATTTTGTTTCCCATTTGCATATTTCAATTTGATCAATTTTGAGTTCTTTGACTTTCCTCTTCAATTTCTCATTTTTCTGTTGAATCTTCTTGCTCTGGGCTCTTAACATTTCATTTTCTTTCTTTATGACTTTCTCTAACATATTTGCTTCCACAAGTTCCTCTTTTAGCTCCTCAATTTGTTTCTCTAGCTTTCTCTCTTTCTTATTTGTAGGTACTGGCTCTTTTCTTTTTCCTCTGTTGCATTCAGTCTCCATTTCTACTTCTTGTTCTAACTGTGAATTAGCACTGCTTTCAATTTCCATTGGTGTATTTACATTTTTCTCTGGTTGATCATCTTGCATTTGATTTCTTTTTATTCTCCTTGATCTTCTTTTGTAAGTAGTGAAAATTTTGTCTTTTGCAATCTTCGTGGCATCTTCTTGCCTCATTCTCCTTGTTTTCACACTACTACTGGGTTGAGCAATAGTGCTTGACTTAAATTCAAGGGTTTCCTTATCAACATCATCCATAAACTCTATTCTTCCTTGTTTTTCCTGTTCATCTTCTTTGGTTTTGATTTGATTGGCAATTAAAAATCCTTCCCATGTTATCCCTCTCTTTTGCAGCTCAAATTCAATTATAATTTTTATCAAACCAAAATGATACAAGCTTCTATCTTCATTACCCTTTTGTTTCTGAATGGTCTTTGACATTTTAGTCAAACTTTTTAAAAGAAAATAGGGCAGACTGATAGTGCATTGACCCTTTAAGTGCAACAAAACTTTTATGTGATATAGGTATACTATGTTGTAATGCCCTTCACATGTGACAAATTTTTGAAGAATGTATACCATTTCGTCCCATTGGTGGATTAACCAATTTCTAGGAGCACCATTTTTCCAATTGACAGAAGAACCCCTTGACCTAGATATAAACTGAGTCCATGATTTTTCTCTAAATTTCTCGGTTTTGAAATACTTTTCCCCTTCTGTACTAATGTCTAATGACTGAGCTAATGTATCCTCTGAGATTCTGAAAGAGAAATTCCCTATCAAAGATTTTTCTCCATTAAATGAAAATGCAAACTGTTTTGTGACTTCTTCATTGTTTCCATTGAATTTTTCTAGAAAAGACAACCAGTGTTTTTCCCTCAAAATATTAACACAGTCTTCATGGTATTTTGAACTATCAAATTTCTCAGGCTCTGCTCTATTTTTCATTTTAAAAATCTCAGTTCTAACCTTTTTTTTATGCTCTATAAAACAAAAATTTTAACCAGGGTTTTTCAACTTGTTACCTCTCTTCTTGCATTCCACTGAGTTGACCTGGCTAACTTCCTCAATTTTCTGAACTTACTTCTTCCAATGTCTGAGCTGCTCTTCAAATTCTGGGCAGAAGTCAAAATTATGGATAAGCCCAACTGCTATGTTTTCTCCCTTTCACCTACTATCTCGGCCTTCATATTTTAAAAACTCAGGGTCCGAACATTAACTGACTTTATAAACTCAGAGTTTTATAAAATGAAAACTCAACGACTGACCTTGATTTTATTTGATGTCATAAGATGAAATTTCTATGATGATAGCGCAGAGAACATATTTTTACTTGTCAGAGGTCGTGAGCTTGTTTGCAGAGTCGGAAGGCGTGTCCCAAAGAGTTAAAATCATGAATACAGAGGAGCAATAATGATTTGCAGAAGCATAATCATGGTAGCATAGTATGCAAATCGTGTTGGTAATGAAATCATGGTGGATACATTCATAAGAAAATTTGGGTCGGAAGATTGTTTTTGTACTTCTGGCAGTCGGAATAAACGAAATTGTTTGAGGACAGGCGTTTTAACAGATGTCTTCCTATTGGGCGGACCTTTACATTGGGCGTCTATTAAGGCCACTACTTGTTGGTACTTTGTTGGCAGAGGTCAATTTGAAAGAATGATGAGTTTATGAAAAGGTTTTAAGAGCGTAGGTAGGAATAGGCTAAAGTTTAGAAGGATGTTATGTGTGATATGAAGATAGAAATGAACGTATAGAAATAGGCAGAGTAGTAATGAAGTGAGCATATAAGAATATTACAAAGAATGTGGGTATAAGGGTTATAAAAAGGCTTATGGGTATAAGGAATATGGGTTTTTGAAATGGATAATAAGAAATCATAATTATTATTTTTAACACTAAAATAATCTAGGAATTTTAAATGCTAAAACAAAAAAATTTCAATACATTACACTTGTTGGCTGACAAAATTCTGTTTTTTCTTGTACAGGTGTGACTGATCTGCTTGTCTGATCCTTATCTTCTAAAATAGGTCCCTTTGAAATTGAATATAACAGGTCCCTTAAAATCTGAAGAGCCATGTTTGCGAAGCTTCTTTTATCTTTGGTGTTGATGTAGCCTCGATTAGAATTCTGATAAGCAACCTTTGAAAAATTGTTGAAGTAGCCTTGTGTATCTTTGATGCAGTCTTCGAGTAGGTCCCTCTAATATTGATAGTATTTACATAACCTTTGAACAGGTCCCTCTGTATAATCATGTTGAAACAGGTCCCACTGCATATTTTGTTGCTTGAACAGGTCCCTTTACTGATTAGAACAAAACAACTCTTTGATTGATTACTGAAACAAATTCCTTGAAAATTTGAAATTGAGTTGATGAGATAGGGAAAAACCATTGTTTCTTCTCCCCCACTAAGTCTTTGACTTGTCCTCAAGTCATTATTGAATTTCTGAAAAACAGGAAACAAATAGAACAATGAATTCTTACCAGCCCAATTATTGGTTTTCCAGTAAGAATTCGGGTTTAGAGTGTGCCAAAGTCTGGTTTTCACATCTAAACCATTATTTTTTTTATTTTTGGTATTTTTTTATATTTTTTTATGTTTTATTTTTTATATTTTTTATTGTTTAAGAAATTTAAATGACTAAGGTAGAGATATCACAGTTGAAGGCTATGATATCTCAACCTCATTTTGCTGAGATACAGTTTGAATAAAATCTTCTTTGTTGATGGGCTTATGATAGAGTTTCAACCTATGTCCATTGACAATAAAGGTGTTGCCTTCTCCATCAATTGTAGTAAGTTTGACTGATCCATTTTCATGTACTTGAACTATTTCATATGGGCCCATCCAATGTGTTGTGAACTTGGCTTTATGATCTCTGAATTTGGAGTCAAAGAGTAAAGCCCAGTCTCCTTCTTTAAACTCTTTCTTTTTAATTTGTGCATCATGCCACTGCTTCCTTTGTTTCTGCATTAAGATTGTTCTCTCCTCTGCTTGCTACCTCATTTCATCTAACTGGTTCAATTGCATAATTCTCTCCTTTTGTGCTTCATTCAGATCAATTCCTAAATATGCAACCATTTTATAAGTATGTATCTGAAATTAAATAGGAAGCATTACCTCTTTTCCATACACCAGCTGATATGGTGTAAATTATGTAGTGTCTTTCCAGGTGATTCTATAAGCCTAGAGTGCAACCTTGAGCTTTTCTTCCCAATTATTTATGTTCATTGCTACTGTTTTAGTGATAATTCCTTCCAAAGTTTTATTTGTAGATTCCACCTGGCCATTGGCCTGTGGATGGTAAGGTGTACTTTTCCTGTGCTTGATTTTATATTTTTCTGTGATATCTTGAACCAGCCTTGAAGTAAACTGAGTACCTTGATCTGTCACTATCTCTCTAGGTACTCAATACCTTACAAAAATTTCTTCAAATTAGTTGCTTGGACCAGTGCTTTTGCTTCAACCCATTTTGTCACGTAATCAGTACATACTAAGATGTAATTTTTGCCCTTTGAAGGTGGATTGATGGGTCCTACAAAATCTAGAGCCCATTTTTCAAATGGCTCTAAATGTACTTGGGGTTGAAGTGGCATTTCATCTGAAGCTGTTGGTCTACCCATTCTTTGACAACTGTCACAAATTTTCACATACTTCTTGGAATCCTTAAAAATCGATGGCCAATAGTATGTAAGACTGAGGATCTTGAATGATGTCCTTTTTGCTGCAAAATTCCCACCACATGGTTCATCATGACAAGATTTTAAAATATCAATTATTTCATCATTTCTTACACATCTTCTAATAATCATATCATAACCGGTGTAAAATAAATCTCCATTAACCCATGAATATCTAGCATTTTTTTTGATGAGCCTCTTCTTCTCCTTTGTAGTAAAATATGGAGGTGTTTTTCATGTGGACAAATAATTAGCTAAGCCAACATACCATGGATCCACTACTGAAATTGCAAATAAATTTTCATTTGGAAAAGAATCTTCAACTGGAACAACCTCACCTGAATTCTGGAGTTTGGAAAGAAAATCTGCCACCTGATTCTCCTTACATGGTCTATTTAACACTGTAATATTAAATTCCTATAGTAATAACAGCCATCTAGTAACTCTTCCATTAGTGATTGGTTTGTTCATTAGATATTTAATGGCAGAGTGGTCAGTATGTACAAAAACCTCATAACCAGTTATATAATGTTGGAATTTATTCATAGCATGTATGATTGCAAGCATTTCTTTTTCAGTGACTGTGTAGTTTAATTTTGCAGGTGTTAGATTTTTACTAATAAAATAGATGGCATAATTCAAAGACTCTTCTTTTTGGCCTAATGAGGCACCTACTACAGTATCAGATGCATCTGTAAATATGTGAAAGGGTAGGGTCCAATTAGTTCCTTTTAAGACTGGTGTGGTTGATAAATTTTCTTTGAGTGTTTCAAAGGCTTTTTGACAATTTTCATTCCAGTTGAAAGGTGTATCTTTTTCTAGAAGCTTAAACAAAGGTAAAGCTATTTTACTAAAATTTTCAATCAACCTTCTATAATAGCTTGCATACCCAAGAAAGCTTCTTACCTCTTTTTGAGTCTTCGGAATTGGCAAATTGACAATGATTTGAATTTTTGATGGATCTACTTTAATGCCTTCAGAAGAAATATAATGACCCAATACTACCCCTTCATTTAGCATCATAAAACACTTTTCATTGCTCAGGGATAGATTAGCTTCAATACATCTCTTCAAAAATTTCTCCAGATTTTTTAATGAATGCTTAAATGAATTACCATACACTGAAAAATCATCCATATAAACTTCAACACACTCATGAACTAAATCAGCAAAAATAGCTAATACAGCTCTCTGAAATGTAGTTGGAGCATTGCAAAGTCAAAATGGTAAAACATTATAGGCATAAGTGCCCCAGGGACAAGTAAAAGTGGTTTTGTCCTGGTCCTCTAAGGCTATCCTGATCTGGTTATAGCCACTGAAACCATCAAGAAAAGAGAATCATGATTTCCCAGCTAATGTGTACAACACTTGGTCAATAAATGGTAGTGGAAAATAATCTTTGAGGGTTTCTTTGTTTAATTTTCTGTAGTCAATGCAAATCCTCCACTTACCATTTTTCTTGGGTACTACTGCCAATGGAGATACCCACTGACTGTCAGAGATGGGATAAATAAAATTGACTTTCAATAGTTTTTGTAATTCATCTCTAACAATATCCTAAAGGATGGGATTCATTCTTCTCTGTGGCTACCTCACTGGTTTTATATTACTATCTGTGTAAATATGGTGAGTGCATGTTTCAGGGTGGATTCCGTGCATATCAGTGTAGTCCCAAGAAAATGCTTTTTGATATTTTCTTAATAATTGAATCAATTTTTCTTCCTGAGATAAGTCTAGGTGAGTGCTAATATTCAATGTTTTTCCTGAACTAATCTTTATGGTCTTACTCTGTGTGTTTGTGATAGATTGAATGGGAAAAATGTTTTCAAATGATGTTTGCAAAGAATGAATAGTACATGTTTCTTGAAAAATATGTGCTAAAAGTTGATCTGCAGCATTGTATTGTTCATTTCTTAATTCTTCAGAAATATCAGGTTGAGAAAGGAACAATTCTACCAAATCATCATTATTATGTTCTTGAAAATCATAGATTTGATTGATGCTGAAAACAGATTGAAATTCTTCTTTATCATTGTATTTTTCATCAAGCCATAAGTTGTTTTCTACTGCTGGTGATTGTGCTGATGGATACAGAGTGAGTTGTTTCCTTTGAGTTCCTCATGAAATAATCATATTACCTGATCTACACCCTATGAATGCATCAGCAGTTGCTAACCATGGTCTACCAAGGATGATAAGGTGTCCTCCTAAATTAGATTTTGGCTGAAGAACTAAAAAAATCAACTGGATACTCCCAAGAGTCCAGTGAAACAATTATGTCCTCCAAAATCCCTTTAGGAATCACTTTAGACCTATCAGCTAGTTCTAAGACAATTGGTGTGTATTGCAAGTTTGTGAGTTGCAATGTTTTCATTGTTTCAAGGGTCATCGCATTTATTGCAGCCCCAAGGTCAATTAAAGTGTTTGGAATAGGTATGTTTTTAATGATTGTAGTGACTCTGGGAATACCATGATCAACAGAATTTTCCATTGAAATGGTGTTTTTCATAAGGCCATCTAGATGTCCAATAACATGAATAGTTTGTGGGTCAAGTCTTTTTCTTGTAGGCTTCTTGAGGCATAGTTCTTTGATTGCTTTAGTATATATCGGAATGTCTTTTATGGCTTGAAGTAGTGGAATTTTTATATAGACATTCTTTAGCTCATCTAAAACATCAAACTGTGGTAAAGACATGGGAATTTTTCGTGGATCAATCTTTCTAGAAAAGGTGGTGGATGCACTGGTTGCATTTGTTTATTTTTTATGTCATCATTTTGTTTCTTTTGAGTTGGAATTTCATCTTCATTATGTTTGTTTTCTTCTTGTTTTTCAGATACTAGAGGTTCTTTTTGAAGTATCTTACCATACCTAAGCTCGATATTTTGTAAAGGTAGAGTGGGATATGATGGTCCCTCATCTACACTGTAAGCTGGTCTATCTGCTCTATTATTTGGATCGGGTACAGGTTGAGCAGGAATCTGAGTAGGTCTAGGAGGCTGGTTAGATGGAAGTTGTAATTGAGATGGATTTATTGGTGGAGGAGCAGGCAATGTTTGTTGAGTGTTTTGAGGTTGATGGATAACTTGTTGTTGAGGATATTGTTGATATGTTTGAGGATACTACTGATATGGTTGAGGATACTGTTGATATGGCTAAGAATATTGTTGGTATGGTTGAGGATATGGTCGGTATGGTTGAGATTATTGCTGAAATGGTTTCCATTATTGATGTGGGTAATTTTGGTGTTGCCATGGCATGGGTACATTCCAAGAATTTTGATCATACATCTGATCTTATGCAGGAAATTGCAAATTTTGGTTTGGAAACATACCTGGAGGTGGAGGTCTTGGTTACCATGGTCTCTTGGTGCCCATGAAATACACATTCTCCATATCTGCGTTGGCTTCCAAATTACAATTCTGCAAAATATTGATTTTAGAACAATGAAATATATCATGATTTTCAGTGCAAAAGGCACAGACTTGAACATTTTGAACGTTTTCTAAAGGGCAGTCTTTCAAAGCATGTTTATTTCGGCACTTTGGGCAAAAGACAGCCATTAATTGATCTTCCTCTTCTTGTCTTTTCTTTGCTTTCAAAGTGTCAATTTGATTTCCTAAGGTACTTAATAGGTCTGTTTTGAATTCTTCTAATAAGTTTCCTATTTCAGCCCTTGTGACACTAGCTGAAGCAGATTTTGTGGCTTTGGATGATATGGTTCTTTTTCCGTTTCTAGCCTTGCTTCTAGAATATTTTTCACATAGACCAGCAATCTCATCGAAAGGTAAGGTGGAAATACCACCTTTGCCCATCAAATTAAGATCATCTATGTATTCCTCTCGAATTCCCTTCAAAAATATTGTTCGTATTAGATCAAAAGACATGGTTCTGTGTTTTCATTTTTGTAGATTGTAAGCAAATCATTCCAAATATTCCTCTAAGCTCTCATCCTCTTGTTGATTCATTCTAAATATATCATCCTTAGAATCTCTTGATCTACAATAAGGTTGGTATTTCTTTAAGAATATTTTTCTCATGCGATCCCAATCAGTTATTGCATGTTCACCAAGTCCCATGAACCACCTTAATGTCGATGATTTTAGTGTTGTTGGGAAGAGTCTAAGCCTATGGGCATCATCTGTGTAACCATATGTTCGACATACTATGTAAAATTCAAACAAGAATGAATCTAGATCTTCTGAAGCCATGCCATAAAAGTTTGGTAGCATAGATGGAGGTATGCTTTTCATTTGTATTTCCTCATCATTATTTTCTCTTGGTTCTTGAATAGGAAATTTAAAGGTTGACTCTTCCTCTTCTCTTCGATCTTGATCTTTCTTTTGTTTCAGTTCAGCCTCTCTTTTTCTTCTTCTTTCCTCTTGCTGTCTCTCATATTCTCTGAGTTGTTCAGGAGTGGGTCCTCTTGCTTATCATCCTCCTTCCTCAGTCATTTTGATAAGTTCTTCTATTGTCTTAATGTCTTGTTCAGTGTCACTTGTTTCAAAGACAGGTTGTTTTGGTGATTTTTCTCCTTCTTGAGATTTTTCAAAATCAGTAGGTTCAAGGAGAGATTGTTGAGTTGTTTTGCTACTTTCTCTTGTTATAGAGGATTCAGGGAGATGTTTCTTCTTTGCTTCGTTTGCCAATAAAATTTTCCTCTCAATGAGTGTGAGTCTCTGCCCTGATTTTTTTTTTTGTCCTCTAATTCTTGTACAGTGACTTTCCCGGCTGGAGTTGTGTGTTCAATCCTCTCTAAAGTGTCTGCTCCTAGTAGTGGATTAGTTCTTGGATGGGGGGTTTTTATGAATCTACCTTTATCATCTCTAGGTCTAGACATAAGTAACCATGACTTCTAAAATGTTAAATTAAAATTAAATCTGTGTTTTTGTTTATTTTTGTTTGTTTTTGTTTCTAAAAATCCTCTAGTTGCGCCTCCCCGGCAATGGCGCCAAAATGTATAGACCAATCTAGGGTTCTAGATTAGGCTCAATTTATTGTCAACCAAGGTAGGTAATCTTAGAGGCACGTTTCTAATGTTTATAGACCTAAAAGGATCTGTTCTATTTACCTAGATAAATTCTTATTGTGATAGGCTCCAACACTCTTTTACAAGAGATTATAATGTGGTTCCTTTCACACTTTAAACACTTATGTAACTAAATCTGATCTACTATTCTAAAAACAGAGTGCTACTAGTCCGAGTTTTCAATCCTCTTACAAGGTTGTAGTTCACAAAAACTCTTTCAAAGTAACACACTAAAGCATACTAAAAACTGAATTCATTAAAACAGATATCATAGAAATGATTTGAGATTCAATGCTCAACTAAACCTCTTACAAGGACTGTTCATTAATTTTGCAATTGAATTCTCAAATTACTACTATGAATCATGAAATAACAATGATAAATAAAATCACAAGCACTTATAGTTAAAATCGATGAACTCAAAAGCATGAAAATGAAATAAAATACTAATCAGATCTGAATATTAAATCTAGTGGAAATGTAAAGAAAGTGTACCAACTTCACATGGGGGTCCTTCCACGCTTTGAAGGCACACTTGGAAAAATTCAAATGATAAGAATGCTAACTCAAAAACACCATAAATGATGAAATTCTGTCTCTTATTAAGATCTGGAAATGAGTTACATTAAAAATAGAGTTCTGAAGCACGTATACAGTCTCAAGTCTTCTCTTTCATTCAATGTTATTACCAGCATCATTAGTCCATTACATGCTTCCATTCTCTTATTTATCAAAATTACAATCAAAGGAGGCTATTTTTGTTCCTCCTAATCCTAACTGATCTCCAAAACAGATCGAATTAGTTTGGAGTTCCTAATCATAGGAAAAATATCAAGCTCATTCATTATGACTTCAGATTTTTCTGCTAGATTGGCTGGGTTTGACCAGCGTTGACCAGCTATTCAGGAGCTTCAAATCCGATGCTGGATAGATTTTTCATCATGTCTGTACAACCTAAATCACGTCCTTGTCCTTAATTTTGATCTACCTACTATGCCACGTGTCAAAACATAAACCATTTACAGGAAGTTATCACATCCTGTAATTTTCTTGAAAATTTTCAATTTTTAACATAAAAATTCCATAAATTAAATTTAATGTAAAATAACAATTATAATGCTACATTAATCAATTTAAATAAACTATAAGGAATATATGGAAGAAAATGGTGGATAAATTATGGAATTTTAGGAGAAAAAGATAGCCATAAAATAATACCTACAGGGTCATTTGTCAACTTGGTTAAATCTAGTAGATTTAGCGAAGCAATAAAAGGTGATTGTGAGGTTGTAGCCATTGCGACTTGTGAAAAAACAATGTTCTGGTTAGGAATAGGGTTTTTTTGTGACATACCCTTCTATGAGTTCACCTGGCTTCCCGAATGGGTATCACTCCTCTGCCTGCTAGGGGTTGTGGGAGGGGTGGTGTGTGGTGACCCTATGGGGGTGTTCACCAGTGTGACGTTGGAAGACCGACTATGGTTCCCAACTAATGATGCCTCAATAAATGATGAACCAATAAGGGTGGCATTTTTCTGTCTTTGACGAATGTAAAAAGTCTTGGAACCCCTCTCGGTATTGGGGGGGGGGGGGGGTCCAAAATGCGTCTAGATTGACAAGGTCCCGTTGGATCCATTCTGGCGTCGAATAGGTATGGTTTTGGAAATATTTGAGAGGATAGAGAATATAATCAAAGAAAAAATCTGATCGCATACATAAAACAAAGCAAAAAAAATAAAAAATATCCCTTTAGATTAATCCTATGTGATCAGTCAATCAAAAAATATGGTTTTTGGTTGTTTGCGTATGATAATAAAATCCTAGAAGACATAATCGTCCTCACATACTAAAATTTAACTGGTCCTTGAGAGTATATCTTGTGAATTCTGGCACAACATCCCAAAAGAACTGGCGACGCCCCCAGTCAACCAAAAAAAATCCAGCAAGGTAAGGGTAGAGGATCTAATGATGCCTGCACCATCACCTATAGGGAAAGGATGCCCTAATTTTGGCCACGCACCCCCATCCCACATGAGTGTTCAAGTCTTGTGCTTCTTCATACTTCAACTACCAATGTTGAGTATCAGACGGGTCAGGTAGCCTCGAATGATATCGCACGCACTGGGCCTAAGCCTAACTCTCTCTTAATTGGGTCTCTGTCACACTCGGGTTTTCTTTTCCATGGGCAGATAGGAGCATTTGAAAGTTCCCTAAATAGTCAACTGCCATGTTTCAATATGAAGACTGACCAGGGTGGCTTATTGGATGCCTACCCCCTTGGTCCTAACTTAGACTATAAATTCTTTTGTGGCCCCTGTGGGGAGAATTTAGTGAGTTTTGTTAAGTTAGTTTTTAGGTGTCTTTACTTTACTTGGGGTGTGGATGTGTGTGAAAAATAGGTGAACAAGAAAATATTTTAAATGTGTGGATATGTGATGATCCTTTTCAAAATCCCCTATTTAAACTATGTTTTTTTTTTCCTTTCTCGAAAGAAAAACATGAGCGGATATGGGCCACTTTCAATTTTTTTTAGTTAATCTATATGAAAAAATATATGAAGATAGTGAGTTTTCAATAGAGAGTGTTCATATTCTTGCCTAGGATCACCTGAGGGTGCAAAGGTAGTAGATATTACTTTCTCTTCTACCGATAATTTGATCTTGTTCCCGAAATCCTAGTGCAAAAATTGAACTAAACTAATGACTTTTACACTAGAAAAATGAAAGAGAACTAGCTAAGCATGTGTGGACTTGGGCCACTTACTTCAGCTAATTAACTAGGTGTTTTGGTACCTAAATTTGCAAAACATAAATTATTTCGGAAGGCAAGTTAATTTTCCTCCTAATTAAACTATGTGTTAACTTTGCGAAAATCAACTTGAAATAAAACTAACACCTAAACTACTAAAAGAAGCTAAAAATAAGCATTAAAAAGTTGCGGGGTACCTAAACCAGTGTTGGAAGATGTATTATGGGATGCCAAACACTTTTATAAGCAAGAAAATATGGAAATAGTAGAAAAAATTCTACATCTGGTTTCCGCGCGGAAAAGGCTGAAACAGGCGCAAAGGCCGCATGCAGGTCACCTCTGAACGCACACACTAGGGTGCGTCTATCTGTGAAAAATCCATGAAGTTCTTGCAAAGTATTTTTTTGGGAGCTCTTCAACTTTAGCCTATCATTGAGGGTTAGGCAGTGAAGGAGAGAAAGGGGACAGTTCCAGCCCATCTCCACAACAAAGACAGAGGTCTCTGCAAAAAGGCACAACCACATAAACTTGGAAATAAAATTTAGTGGAGTCACCAATCCTGTGTTAGTGTGTTTGGTGAAGGAATGTACAAAATCACACTTTCTTAAGAGGGGTGGTTTTTCCCTCTTAATTTATTGGTCACATGCAGAAAATAGATGGAGAACATAAACATACTAGATAGAGAAATAGCATGCATATTCAAACATAAAAACTAAACTAAAAAAAATAAAATAAAAGCTATGAATAGGGTCAAACAACTTCAATAATCCAAATGACGGCGATTGTGTCCCCTCTTATTGAGTGCTAGTAGGAAATGAGGATTAAAATTTTACCCACTTGCCAATGTGCCCTTGGAACTATGGAGCTCCAAGTCCCGATGCAAGGATGTCTTTACTTCTAAGCTACCTTGGCGCAAAGTCTCCCTCTCTCTACTATGGTGGACTGGAAGTGTTGGATGGCCAACAACTAAGTCACCTATATCTCTGCTCCGAATTAGACACTGTTGGTATTGCTTGGGGCAATTCTTGCCAGCATAACAATGTGTTCTCATATTTTTTATCTCTTGGTGGCCTTTTATGAATTCAAATCCTCCTTCCCCCTCTTGGTAAATTGTGGATGGTGACCCAAGAGAGGAGGGTGATTCCATTTTGTGCCACATTTATTCCATTGTGTGCTCCCTTTAGTTCCTAAGGAGGCTTGGGCGGCTGTGCTTAGGCGACTTTAAGTGTGGGATCAATGTCCTGGAGTGTGCCTTGTGGTCCCGAAAAGTGACTTATGCCACTCTCTGGGCGGCGTGGATTTTTGAGGAAAATCCGTGCAAAGGCATTGTGATGTTCCAAAATTTTAGCCTCTAAGCTAAATGGAACATTAGAGTTAGCAACAGCTTTAGCCGGTGAATAAATGGGTAGAAAAGCCCATAAGTCTCCTAAGGAGAATTAAAAACACTCCAAGTTTGAAAGGGGACATTCTTTCTAGCCTAATAAACAACTCCATGTGTGAACAGAGATAAAATCAAGCTACTTTGACTAAGTCAACAACGCAATTTTAGTGGAGGAGGAATCCAAGGATGAATAACGCAATTTTGGCGGGAGATGTAACTTGGGTTAGAAGTAACCTAATTGAGTGGGGCCAAGGGCAAGAAAACTCAAGTCTTATATAAGGAATAGGATGGCAGCATTATTGATCATGTCTTAGTCTATTATTCTTGTCTACCAAGACTTGTTGCTGCTTTGCTGCTTAGCAAAGTTGCAGTGTTGTTTAGCACTGGGTGTTCCCGGGCAGGAATCCCACCCATTTCCTTTCAGGAGCCTCATTGGGAGAGTTTGCATTAATCATTCCACATCAGGTTTTCATGCCAAGCTTCATCCATCTTCATCAGCACAACTTTGTTAGAGATTGTGCAGTGTTGCTGGGTGCAGCAGTGGAAGGGATTGGAATCCTGACTTCTGAGCTAGTCTCTCATTGGAGGAAAGTTTCCTTCACCTGAGATATCTGTTTGGAGAGCCCCATAGCTTATTTCAGATATGTGGTATCAGACCACACATTTCCCATACATTCCCAGCATTGTTTTGCTAGGGAATGCGTTATTTTGGAGGCAGAGTTCATTGCATGGTTTGGTGGCTCCTGTTGGGGTTCCCATGTTTTGGCCAGATTGGCAAGACCAAAAGACGAGACAACATCAGAACCACTTTGGGGCCCTAGGATCTAGCCCTCCTGGACCCGGAGAGGGATCTCTCCAAATAGAGCAAAGAATGATATGTCTTTAAAGCTCAAAATGGGATGTTAGGCTAGGTATGAAGCACAAAGGGGGTTTTAAAATGATTTGGTTGAAGGGTTGCTGGGTTGGTCAGGAGATCATGGACTGGGAAAGAAATGGGAGAAAAGGAACAAAACAGCAGGTTGTTTCAGCAAAGAGGATAGGCCGAGACAATGCCAACCATTGGGCTATGGAGTCATAAAAGGAAATTACTTGCATCCACTAGCCAAGGCTTTCAAAGGGCAAGTCATCTACACTAAAGGATCTTTTAGGCAGATGGTGGGATGGAACATTAAGGAGGAAAGTGGAAGAAGGAGAGACAACCAATTTTCTGTCTATAGATCAGGTCTCGGTATTTAACTCTAGACACTGCTTAGACATACTAAAGGCGACTCTCAAAGACGAAAAGGCGGTTATAGATCGGACCGAAGGTCATTTAACTCCATGTCTGCTTCCATGACTCCAAGGAAACGAGAATAAGATTACAAAGAAACATCTAAGAAGCAAACCCCAAGTTCATACATCGACATTGGAACGACAACATCATTGCCTTTCGGTTAAACCCATGAATTGCTCTTAGATAACACTTCTAAGCAGGAGAAAACATACAAAAGTAGGGAAAGCGAGACGGCTGTCGGGCACCTAACAAGGGTGAATCCTATACCATTATTAAGTGCCCTCTTTTAGACATATCGCAAGCAGTATGAAAATGTAATAAACAGAGTTAAGAAACACATCACCAATAGTAATAGACCAGGATCCTGTGAAAAGTGCTTTGATTAATTGATGCAACACCAGTCATGTACAATATGGCTCAATGGTTGTTACACCCCAGACTTTCTCCTCCCAGCCTATTACATACAACTACTCTGCTACTCCCTCCCAAGACTGTCTTAACAGTCAAATGAATCCCTCTAACAGCAGCCTACCAGCAACTGAACAACAACCTTTACAATTCGTTTCTGGGAATTCTTATAGGACAAGAAGAGAGAAAACAGAGGTAGATAGACAATTAATGAATCTCATTAAGACAGACTCGGTGGAGTGTTCACGCCCATGTTGCTTAATGGATGTCTGCATCGCTGAATATACTCTAAGACTGGTTGGAGATCTCTGTCAGGTCGAAATCGACCTCTGATATTTCTTTGGAGTCCTTGTGGTGCTTGGAGCTCTGTGCTGCCACTCTGAAATAAATGAATTGGATGAAATATCTGCATGGATCCTCCATTCCTCCATTATTGCGGCTCAGACAGGGCAATTAATCTTTTCAGGGCTCGAGGAGGCATGGAGAACGCTGTGGGAAGTCGTACTTTAGGAGTAAACGTGCTCTGCTGTTAGGTGGCGCAATTATGACTTGCTGGTGCGCTCTTCGTCTTCAAACAGTGCCTTAATTATTTGAATGCAGGATTAAAACGTTAATTGTATCGATAATAAGCATTAATCCCTTTTAAATCCTGCTTCTGCTGCTTCTGTTGGCAGCGCTGAACTGGCCATCTCTGCGTTGTCTGCGCTATGAAATAAACATATTATAGACCGGGCAGAGGTGGAGAAATGTCGTGGAGGAGGAGAGATGGTGGAGCGATGGAGAAACAATGGAAACAGCGGAGCGGAGCGGAGAAATGAACGCACAGTGTGAAAAACCAAAGTTTAGCGTTCGGGCGAATTACAAAGGAAACACAGAAAACAATGGAGCGGAGCCGTGGAAGTGGGGCCAACCGTGGCGGGGGGCGATTAAACCTGAGCCGTGGATCTGCACGGGAAACGGACGACGGTCCATCACACAATCGCGATCGGAGAGGGTCGGAGCGAGGAACGGTCTCGGTGCACAACGAGAATGTTCCGGTGCAGTGCAAGGAGAGGCAGCTGCCGATCAAGCACTAGCCGTCGGATCATTGGATGGGATCGAGATCGACGGTCGTCTAATCGGAGGGACGCGGAGAGCGACGGAGCGATCGACAGCGGCGGCGGGTGAATCGGCCAGGAGAATGGACGGTGCGATGAAATGAGAAGGCGAGAGAGCAAGGAATGCGATTGCGATTGGAGGGGAGATTTCGATTGAGCGATAGATGTAGGATCGCAGGACAGATCAACGGTGGAAAAGTGGATCGGGGGGGGGGGGGCAGTGCGATTAAGCACTGGTCGTCGGATCGCGTCGGGGGTTTTCAATGATGCACGGGAATTGCACCTGCCCGACGCTCCGATTGTGATTGGCCCCCAAGGCTTAAGCACTTGGCTTTAGGGAAGGGTCACGTGGGGAAGTGGTTAAGGGACTGGCGGAAAGGGGCTAGGCCTATAACAAGGTCGGAATATGGGTTTTTAGCCCTTTTAAATGGATTTTAAGGAGTTTAAAGGGGGCGTGGGGAAAATTGAAATAAAGAGTAAAGGGAAGGATTCAAGTTGTGAAATGAAATGGGGAAATAGAAGGGGAGACAAGGGGGGATAAAAAGAGGCTAAATGAGGGTAAAATAAAGGGGAAAGGAGGCCTTTGGGCATTTCTTCACATAACAGAGAGGCTTTAAAAAAGGGGAATCAGCAGAGGGGATATAATCAAAGGATAAAAGGCACATGGAGGCTTCAAGGAGACTGTGTTTTCAGAGGAAATGCATTCCTTGAAGGCTCAACAATGATTTAGCCCCCTATTTTCTTGTCAAAAATTTCATTGGGGGGCTAATAGTGGCTCCACATGGGGATGGCTTCTTCTTGAAGGAGTCAAGAATTCAGAAGATGATCTCTTGGTGTAGGCCAGATGCCTGCTGCTTGAACGATCCTTTTCTTCTCTGATCAGCTGCCACAAGCTATGAAGACAACATATCAGCAGTAAAATTCTCCCAAACAACTACCTACCCATACTATAGTCCTAAAAAATTTTCTTCTGGGTGCACTTGGATTTGCAGACCCTTTTACATCATTAATTTTTACAAACAGAAAAAATAAACCTATTCTACTTCTACCCTTATTACTCCATGAGACCAGATTAGACTATTGGCCTCATATGTTTCTCTACCTACACTACTACCTGCTAGGATTAGGCATCCCCTAGCGGTCTCTTCTCTACATTCTAAGACGAGAAATTGAAACAACTAATCTGCTCATGCTCTTGAGCTTTGTTAGGCTACTACTCTACGCATATTTACGAGTCTGTCTCTTACAAGCTTGTTGTCTTCCAATATAGCGATCGTAAGTGATCATGTTGGTCCTTCTTGCTCAACTCCTTGAGCATGTTGGATAGGCAGGGCAGCTCCCACTCTTTTTGTTCAAAATCAACAGCTTTGAAAAAATTTCTTTCTGCTTGCAATATACTGCTGAGCAAGACCTTTGATCCTTCTTCAAATGTATGCAAGAAATGTGCATAAGGATCATGAAAAGATACCTGGCTGCAAATGTCTGGCAGGCTGGCTTCGACCAGGATCTCTTCTTCTTCCACTGGATCCAGAAGAAGACTCTCTTAAGAGAGAGAATCTCCCTCATCATCTAAACTGGAGGACTCATCGTATATTGGGGCTGAGTCCTCTCAGAGCTCCGATATGTTCTGCTCTGAGGTGCAGGGCTCCGTGAAAAGGTCTGTATATTCTTGAGCAGTGGTTTGTTCCATTGCTTCCTCCTTTTCAAGAGAAAGCTCTTTTCTTTCACTCTGCTCAAGAAACTCTTCTTCGCTTTCCTCCTCATGTTCTGAAAGGAAATACTGCTGGCGTCTGATCTCATGACACTCATCACTGATGCTTTCATAACTTTCCCCATCAGTGTCATAGATAGGCGGACCTGACCAAGTCCACCTTTCTGGGCACACAGCAGGTCTTTCTTCGTCCTGATCCACCGAGGAGTCTTCTGAATCTGAATCAACAAACTCATAAAATGGATGAGCAGGAGCGTGTGTTCTATAGAAGGCCTCAGAGGTGGACTGCTGATTTAATATCTGTTAAATCTCTTCATCTGTCAAAAGAGGGGTTTCCCTTTCATCATGGACAGAAGAGCAGCAATCCTCTCTCTCTTGCATTAGCTGACTGGGAGGCGGGATGTCTTCTTGAGCCTCTTCTTCAACATCAGACTTTGCCTCTTCTGTGCGGTCTTCTGCTTCCTCAGGGCAGCTTTCCCTATCAGCCTTTGCTAATAGGTCCTGATGTTCTCTGGCCAGCGTAACACAAGGCATAGATAAGTAATCAGGCAGTTCCTGATCACTTTCCTCTTCATCTTCTACAGATTCTTGAGCATCATATAGGTCCTGCTCATCTTCTAGATCTTGAGTTTGTTCTTGTTCTGAAGACGACATGGCCTGCTCTAAATAATCATCATCTGTATTCATATTGGCCATGTGCGTCTCCAGCATTTTGACAAGCACTTACATTGTGCACGTAGCACAATATACAAAGCATTATACTTTGCATCCTCTCCATGCTTGGATTCATGCTTATATCGAAAGGCTCTGTCTCTTCTCAACCGATTCGATGTTCTTCACAGTGGAAAGTCATTGGTCTTTGGATCTTGTAAAGGGTGTGGGTCGCGGTGAATGAATACTTATGACTATTTTGAACGGATCTTGTCACATCGGCCAATTAAAATCCAATCTAAAGACAAAGCGATTTCTTGACTCTCGATTTTCCCCGATGGAGTCTCCCATTATGTTGGGGTTCCCCGTATTTTGGCCGAGTTGGCGGGGCCAAAGATGAGACAACATCAGAACCACTTTGGGGCCCTAGGATCTAGCCCTCCTGGACCCGGAGAGGGATCTCTCCAAATAGAGCAAAGAATGATATGTCTTTAAAGCTCAAAATGGGATGTTAGGCTAGGTATGAAGCACAAAGGGGGTTTTAAAATGATTTGGTTGAAGGGTTGCTGGGTTGGTTAGGAGATCATGGACTGGGAAAGCAATGGGAGAAAAGGAACAAAACGGCCCGAAATTGTTTCGACGAAGGATAAGCGAAATTGCAACAGTGAGCTATAAGGTCATAAAAAGTGCCCATCCACTAGCCAAGGCTTTCAAAGGGCAAGTCATCTACACTAAAGGATCTTTTAGATAGATGATGGGATGGAACATTAAGGAAGGAAGGTGAAAGAAGGAAAGACAACCAGATTTTTGTCTATAGATCAGGTCAGAGGTCATTTAACTCTAGACCTGCTTGGACATACTCAAGGGCAGCTCTCAAAGAGACAACAGGGCTGCTTATAGATCAGACTAGAGGTCATTTAACTCCAGGTCTGCTTTAGCAACTCCAAGGGAAAAACAGAGATAAGATTACAAAGAAATATCTAAGAAGAAAACCCCAAGTTCATACATCAGCCAGCAGGCAATAACATCATTTATGTTAGTTAGAAAAACCGCAAATTACTCTTAGATAACACTTCTAAGCAGAAAACATAAAAGTAGGGAGAGCAGACAGTATAGGGCACCTAACAAAGGTGAATCCTATACCATTATTCTGATGCCTACTAGAAGAACATGAAACAGTATGTAAATGAAATAAACAAAGTGAGAAGCATGTCACCAATAGTAATACACCAGGATCCTGTGAAATGTGCTTTGATTAATTGATGCAAAACCAGTCATGTACAATATGGCTCAATGGCTGTTACAGCCCAAACTTTCTCCTCCCAGCCTATTACATACAACTACTCTGCTACATCCCTCCCAAGACTGTTCTAACAGTCGAATGAATCCCTCTAACAGCAAAATGCACAGCAACTGAACAACAACCATTTCAATTCGTTCTCAGGGATTTTTATAGGAGAAGAGGAAGAGACAGAGGTACATAGAAAATTAATGAATCTCATTAGGACAGACTCGGCGGAGTGTCCATGCCCATGCTGCTTAATGGCTGTCTGCAACGCTGAATGTACTCTAAGACTAGTCGGAGATCTTTGTCAGGTCGAAATCGACCTCTGATATTTCTTTGGAGTCCTTGTGGTGCTTGGAGCTCTGTGCTGCAACTCTGAAATAAATGAACTGGATGAAATATCTGCATGGATCCTCCATTCCTCCATTATTGCGGCTCAGACAGGGCGATTAATCTTTTCAGGGCTCGAGGAGGCATGGAGAACACTGTGGGAAGTCGTACTTCAGGAGTAAACGCGCTCTGCTGTTAGGTGGCACAATTATGACTTGTTGGTGCGCTCTTCATCTTCAAACAGTGCCTTAATTCTTTGAATGCGGGATTAAAATGTTAATTGTATCGATAATAAGCATTAATCCCTTTTAAATCCTTCTTTTTTTGCTTCTGCTGGCAGCGCTGAACTGACCATCTCTATGTTGTCTGCGCTATGAAATAAACATATTATAGACCGGGCAGAGGTGGAGAAATTTCAAGGAGGAGGAGAGATGGTGGAGCGATGGAGAAACAATGGAAACAGCGGAGTGAAGCAGAGAAATGAACGCACAGTGTGAAAAACCAAAGTTTAGCATTCGGGCGAATTACAAAGGAAACACGGAAAACAATGGAGCGGAGCCGTGGAAGTGGGGCCACCGTGGCGGGGGGCGATTAAACCTGAGTCGTGGATCTGCACGGGAAACGGACGACGAGGATCAAATCACACAATCGCAATCGGAGGTCGGAGCGGGGAGAAATCTCAATGCACAACAGGAATGTTCCGATTGCGATTGGGGAGAAGCTGCGATTAAACACCAACCGTCGGATCTGGGATCAGATCGACGGTCCACGTCTAATCGGAGGGAGATGGAGAGGGGCAGCGGAGCAGCGATGCGACGTGGCCCAGGCCGATCGTCGCGGGAGAATGGGCCAGGCGCGATGGCGGGAAGCGGAAGAGAGAATGGGTTGCGATCGGAGGGTTGCGATTGAGCGACCAAGGCGGGATCGCGGAACGGATCACTTGATGGAAAAGTGGATGGGGGGGGGGGTGCGATGCGCGCGCCGTCGGATCGCGGCCGGGGGGTTTTCAATGATGCCCAGGGTGCTGCCGACGCTCCGATTGTGATTGCTTCAAGGCTTAAGCACCAGCTTTAGGAAGGGTCACGTGGGGAAGTAGTTAAGGGAGGCCCAGCGGAAAGGTCTAGGCCTATAACAAGGTCGGAATATGGGTTTTTAGCCCTTTTAAATGGATTTTAAGGGGTTTAAAGGGAAACGATAAGGGGGAAAATGGGAAATAAAGAGTAAGGGAAGGATTCAAGGGGATTGTGGAGGTAAATGGGGAAATAGAATGGGAGACAAGGAGGAATAAAAAGAGGCTAAATGAGGGTAAAATAAAGGGTAAAGGAGGCCTTTGGGCATTTCTTCACATAACAGAGAGGCTTTAAAAGGGGAATCAGCAGAGGGGATTTGATCAAAGGATAAAAGGCACATGGAGGCTTCAAGGAGACTGTGTTTTCAGAGGAAATGCATTCCTTGAAGACTCGACAATGATTTAGCCCCCTATTTGCTTGTCAAAAATTTCATAGGGGGGCTAACAGCTCCGTTGCTGAGTTTCCTTGTGATTGAGAGGTTCATCCTTTCATGCGAGGAAGCCCTTGAGTGTTATACATCAGATCAGATATCTTTCCAGCCTTGTACACTCTTATGCTTCAGCGTTTCAGTGATTATTTAGTAAATTACTAAATCTCCCATTTTGTATGTACAGTGTTTGACAAGAAACCCTTGCCGGTTTCTTTTGTATTTTGTATAAGGATATTAGATCTCTGTTCTCAGAATTATTTATCAATACATGAGTAGATATATTTTTATCCTATTATTTTATGTGTAAACCCTCTCTTAGACTACGCAGTCCCTTGAGCAGCTGCTCCGACATTTTGCAGTCTTGGGGTTTTAGCACTTTTTGGCAATCCTAGGTGTGGGAGATCTGTTTAACCCACCTAGTTTGCTTTGTTTTAGCTCTAATATTGGATTTAGATTTTATATTGATTATTTTATGGGATCCAAGGGTCCATTTCATTATTTTATTTCATATGTTGCTGGAAATGAATTTTTGATGCATGTTTCATGAGTTGTTCCTAATTTGGAATATTACAGTGGTATCAGAGCATGATCTCTGGCTCAACCTATGAGATCCAGCTATCAAAATAAGGAGATATGGACAGAATCTAGAAAGCTTCAGTATGTGAAAGAAGAAAGGAAGACAATCTTACAAATCTTCTTCCAAAATCTATGCAGAGCTTTCAAGGAGAGGTGAAGAAAATACAATTGGAGATGGGATCTCCAAAGGAGGTTGAATCTAGAGCTGAATCCAGATTTTCACATGGTGAGTGTGAGCATGTAGCTGCACTCTGATGTAGGGGCATTACGTTCCGAAAAATACTCTGTATTTTAATAGACATGGGGGGTCTTATGTTTTTAATTTCTTATGTAATTCTTAAATAATTTGAGTGATTTTGATTAAATGTTGAGAGGAAATTGTAACCGTTCTCGAATGATTACAGAACAAGGGAATTTGATTAATTAGGAATGTGAAGAGACAATTCAAATTTGGGAATGAAATTAGAATCATTTTCAACAAATTTAGGGATTAATTCTAAATTTAGTATTTTAAGAGTTTTGTTGAGTTATTAGGGGAGCTAAATCGATTCATTATCATCTTGTATGAATGTAAGCCTCAAAGGCATTAAACAAAAAAATCTGGAGAGTGTGTGAGTGATTCAGTTTTGGGGAAACACGGGTTTGTTCCTGTAAGCCTGCGGGTGGTTGTAGAAGGGCCATTTGATTTGAAGATCAGGCCAAAAGACAAGAAGTTTTCGTAAGTGATTTCATTTGTATATATGAAGGAACCTGTTTCAGAATTATATGAGTATTGTTTGATTTGAATTCTGTGTGAATGGACTTCGAATTTCAATAACCAATTGTATGAACAATGCGGAATATAATATTTTTAATTTGGGGGTTAAATGATGCTCTATATATAATTGAAGAAATTGATGTTGATTAACGAGACAGTATTAATGTTAATATTGTGGTTTTAAGTTGAATGCAACAAGGGTTACATATATCTTCAAGGAAGTTGCGGAAAGCTACAATCATCAATCACTGGAAAGATCGATGACCATAGCAAGAAAAATGAATTATCAATCCAGAAGTCGATATTGGGTACATTGAATTGTGTGTAAAATGTTCAGGGTTATGAAGCAGAATTATGAACTTGTGCCATGGAGTATGGTGGAAGTGAAACTCTGAAATTATGTGGTGGAAGGTTTAGTAAAATCACAGAGGTTCCGTGAGGCAAAAACATAGCAGAAGGGATTGAAGACTGGCAACAAGTATGGTCTTTATTTAAAACCGTAACAGAGAAAGTGCAGGTTTGAATTGGGTTAACTCTCATTATGCAGAGTTGAATTTGAAGAAACGATGAAGCAGAGCCATGAACAGAATGGAAGCACACAGTCCTTTAATTAAAGAGAGTATTTGCATTAGTTAAAGGGCCAGAATTAGAATTAACCGAGAAGGTGCCGGGGTTAATAAACCGTGAAATAAAATGGGAATTCGATAGCACAGAAAAAGAAATGGAGCTGTGAGCACATAGCGAATTGAAATCGATGGAATGAGAAGGGTTGAAGTAGAGTTGTTGAAGGAACAACATATTAAAGAATTAGAGTGGTCTTCAAACTGAAAATTCAATGGTTCGTTGAGCAAAGAAGAAAGTGGAACCTTGAGCAATTGAAGCGGCGGAATGGTGAAAGTGGTTTGACAAATCAAACCAGTGGTTGAGCATAGCATAAGAATGGTAAGCAGAATCTGTTAAGGCAACGCGATATCGGTTCTTGCTTGACACGTGTTGTTAGTGGTATTTTAAAAAAAAAAATTATCACGTGAGGTTGATGGATTAAAACCTGAGCAAGTTTATTACATGACTACCATGGTATCGTTGAGTTAAAGTCCGATGATGTGCCAATCGTCCAATTTAATGAATGTTGGACATGAAGGTGGCCCATATATGGGGTGAGTCTCGACGAAACATTTGAATGGATGCATGGTAGGTTGTTAAAGTATCAACACATGTTAATATATGTGGTGAGAGCGAAGTTATACTTAGGGCTTAAAATGCATAGTCGAGCCTTGGTATAAAATGAATTCACAGTGAAAAGAACACCATATATACATATGGTTGGGAATGGTTATTTAATCAAAGCAAAGGTTGCACCTTTGGAATGTCTGTGTAGTTTAAATACGTGTGGATGAACTTTTATGTGGATTGGTTAAAAGTAAAACCATAGGGTTGAGAGCCATAAAGCAGGTTGGTGTATAAACTCTACATCATAATTATGATACCGAGAGGTTATTTAACCAAGTTTGATGATGGAGTTATTTTGGTTTTAAATTGACTCGCATTTTACGAAGTGGGTTTTTTTTCTATGGTTTGTAACCATGTATTACAAGTGAGGTATCTTCTTTGAAGACTAGTTGAGAAGCTTCCACATTAATATAAATTTTCCCAAGTCAGAGAAAAAATAATGGCTGTGTGCATTCCATATGCATTAAAAAGGTGAATGTGGGTTTGGTAGGGTGACCTGCCATCACACTCCATGATGCATAGCACAGTCAAGTGCTCTGAGCTATCTTGAGATGGATGGGAGGAAGAAAAATGCCTAAGAGGAGAAATCTTAGTGATTTGTTGCAAGAGTATGAATCTCAAATTGAGAGGTTTATAGGTCATATTGATTTCCAAGAGTTTTGCAAGATACAGGTGGAAAAGAACCAGCTGCAGGGTGCAGATAGATTTCTTCTATCTACCTTTGCCAGATCACCTACATGTTCAGCTGGAGCCTGGGTGAAAGAGCTAGATTCCTATTTGCAGCTGCACCATATTTCCAGAGATAAAGCCATCAGATTTGCAGCACTCCATTTCAGAGGTAAGGCTCATTCATGGTGGATTTGCGAATCTTATTCCTTAAATAATTCCAACACTTTCTCTTATTCAAGATTCATAGAAACTTTGATGGGAAGGTTTGGTGAAAAACTTCCTAAGGCACATGAGCAAGAAAAACTTGAGAGAGAAAAACCCTTGCATGTGATGAAGGAAACTCCACATCATAAAACCATGGGAGAAGAAAAAATCTTGCATTACACATTGCTGGAAGTAGAGCCTCCAATTCATATTCTTGGACAAGAGGATATGGGGAACTCTTTTCCACAAGAGGATCCAACTGTTGAGATTTTTCCCACACACATTGAAGAAGATGAGGGCAACAGCGCTGTCACATCTAGAGCACATCTAGTACCTCATGCAGAGGAAGGAGGAGCACATGATTCCATAGGATGGATTCTTGTATCATTGCAAGAAGTTCCCTAGGATCTCATACATAGAGGTCCAAGCACAATCAGTGAACAACATGATTGTGCAGCATTGGAGCTGGAAGGAGAAGGAAGGGATAAAGAGCAGCATCAGTTGACGAGAATCACACACCCTTCTCTATTTCAGAAAGCTAATGCAAGGAAGAGGTAGACTGATTTGTGTAGTGAGAGCAAGGGCAAGGTTGCCCAAACATATGTACAATCTACTCTTGACATTGATGTCTCACTACATGGAGGCATTCCACTGGGGAGGCCACCAGATCTGCAATTGATGAGAGATATCTTGTCTCTAGGTTCACCACTCTTGGATTTTGGAGGGATGAAGAGTTTGAAGGATAAATTTGGCATGGGGGATTTCAAATTAGCAGACAACGGCATGGGGAGAGCTTCACATGCTAGATCACCAGTGCTGTCCCTTAGGAGGATTGATCCTTATTGGAGATCTTAGCTTTTGGTATAGTACTCCAAGGATCTTGGTTCAAGCATGATTCTTGATGACCTGGATGGAGATGATAGATACATGGTGGATGATGCGGTCATCTATTCCTATGGCAGGATCTTCTTGACTAGATCTGCTAGTCTCAAGGGGACGCTGCTACATGCAGCACATGAGGACTTCTCTTCTATGAAATTTGATGCATATTTCCATTTGATGGAGGATTTCACTTTGGAGGGCATCCAGCAAGACATATATTAGCATATGGAGAGATACAGAGCCCAGATGGTGATAGAGAGGATGTCACAACCACCTTCCTACTCATTGGGAGCGAGGGAGAATTTCCAGTTGAGCCATTTCAGCTTAAGACCTCAAGTACATAATGGAGGAGGTGTCATTTCATGTTTTTTATTGTACTTCTTTCCCTTATTTGAGAAGCATGATGTAACAAGAAGAAATATTTCTCTTGCATATTGTATGATGATGTACTTGCAGCTACTTGTAGCATCGATCTCGGCTATCTTTTTGATGAGCCATGGAGGAAGCCGTATGTCTCTTGGTGTGCACCAATGACACCATATTGTAACTTCATGTTTTCATCTTATGAGATGACTATGGCAGAAAAAAAGTGGCTGGAAAAGCACTTGTTATTTCTAATTTTGATGCAGGCCAAGGATGCACTACGCTGGTTCCATGAGAGGGACCATGATTCACTCTCCAATTGTCATTTGGAAACTTTTTTTTATTGTATATTTCTTCCATGTATAGCTGATGTGTTTTTGTTCAAGGGAAGCTTGTGTGGAGAGAAAAACCAATTGGATGGCATGGCACCCATATGATAGAGCAGCAGAAGACTTGTTGTTATGGGCCATCATACAAGTTGACCTTCATGATCTTACTCTATGGCTTGTATGAGGGAGAGATGAGGCAGCAGCAAAGGTTGTTGTTGCTATGGTTGCACTTGGGAGAGTATGGGCAAAATTCTTCCCATACTTTTCATGATATTTCTGAAAAGAAGAAAGGAACATTCATGGTGCAAGGAGGATACCCTTCAGTATTGGAGGATCATGAGAGACTTCCATGTAGGAAGGAGATCTTCTCACATAGTAGCATGGTGGTGGATGGCTTTGGCATGTGGAATGTCAAAGGGATGAGTCATGGAGCCTTATTTCTAAGGCCTACAGCGCTGACACATGGGAGAGTGTTCTTATTGATGGAGTGTTCCAGGGACTGTATGTATCCCTTATTTTTGCAGATATTTATGAGGGGATCCACATGGGGTAGCTTATACATGGACCTCACTTTCAGCTCCCACATGATGCATGGTAAGAAAGGCATTGATGTGCTTGTTGATTACTCTATTTAGTTTTTGTACTTTCTCACCATATGTAAACAGTGCATTGCTCCACGTGAGAGCAATATTATTTATGGGTTTTGTGGTCTTTTTAGGGCCAAATATTGTGATGTTGATAACCCATATTTAATTGAATTTGGGAAAGTGTTGTATTGCTTTGATTGTGCACAACTGGTATATATTGTAGCTTACTACTTCATAGTAGATAAGCTAAAATGCGTAGCTGCAAATTCTTTGGAGGAAAACTTGCCACTTGATGCTCTACAACAGCAGTTGAAAGAACTGCGTTGTATCCACCAGAGAGACCATGTGTATCATCCAAAATTGCACATAACCTTCAGCCATTTTCTGATTTGGATTCCATGTGGTGATGATGTGTGATTCATCTTTAATGGAATGGTTTGGGTTGGCATGTCTCATGATTTTGGAGGAAGAGTCCTTGGAGGCTCAATATTCTTCTTACCATTGGAGGGCCATCATGTTTTAGCCCAAGATCAACAATCCCTCTACACTTATCATGAGTGGAGAGGAGGACAACGTGGGATAGGCCCTCTTGCCTATCATGTACATTCATTCAACCCACCTACATTTCAGGAGCACAAGGTGGAGGAGACTTTTCATGAGTTACTATGTTGAAGGGTGACTCACTTCATTTGAATGATAGCATGGGTGAGGGAGGCACTCATTCACCATGTTGTTCATCACTCCTACTTTGTAGAGGCCATGAGACAGCTAGCAAGTTTCCATTCACATTTTCGAACTTTTATTGATGCAGACACTTTGGTTTTGCACTCTTGGGAGGAAGCATTGGATGACAGTATATTTGCAGATTCTATTGATGCAGTGATGGAGGATATTGATGGAGGCCACATGAGGAATAGGGGAGAAATTTTGTTCTCCTTATGCATTTTATTTAGGACAAGAAAATATTTTTTAGGGGAGGACTGTAATGTTCCAAAATTTTAGCCTCAAAGCTAAATGGAACATTATAGTTAGTAGCAGCTTTAGCTGGTGAATAAATGGATAGGAAAGCCCACAAGTCTCCTAAGGAGAATAAAAAACACTCCAAATATGAAAGGGTACATTCTTTCTAGCCTAATAAAACACCTCCATGTGTGAACATAGATAAAATCAAGCTGCTTTGACTAAGTCAACAATGCAATTTTAGTGGAGGAGGAATCCAAGGATGAATAACGCAATTTTGGAGGGAGGTGTAACTTGGGTTATAAGTAACCTAATTGAGTGGGGCCAAGGGAAATTAAACTCATGTCTTATATAAGGAAGAGGATGGCAGCATTATTGATCATGTCTTAGTCTATTATTCTTGTCTGCCAAGACCTGTTGCTGCTTTGTTGCTTAGCAAAGTTGCAGTGCTGTTTAGCACTGGGTGTTCTCGGGCGGGAATCCAACCTCTTTCCTTTGAGGAGCCTCATTGGGAGATTTTTCATTTATTATTCCACATCAGGTTTTCAGGCCAAGCTTCATCCATCTTCATCAGCACAACTTTTCCGGAGATTGTGCAGTGTTGTTGGGTGCAGCAGTGGAAGGGATTGGAATCCTGGCTTCGGAGCTAGTCTCTCATTGGAGGAAGGTTTCCTTCACTTGAGAGATCTGTTTGGAGAGCTATAGAGCTTATTTCAGATCTGTGGTATCAGACCACACATTTCCCATACATTCCAAGTTTTTTTTTGCTAGGGAATGTGTTATTTTGGAGGCAGAGTTCATTGCATGGTTTGGTGGCTTCGTTGCTAAGTTTCCTTGTGATTGAGAGGTTCATCCTTTCATGAGAGGAAGCCCTTGAGGTTTCTAGATATGATAAGATATATTTCCAACCCTGTACACTCTTATGCTTCAGTGTTTCAGTGGTTATTCAGTAAATTATTGAATCTCCCATTTTGTATGCAGAGTGTTTGACAAGAAACCCTTGCTGTTTTCTTTTGTATTTTGTATAAGGAGATTAGATCTCTATTCTCAGCATTATTTATCAATACATGAGTATATTTATTTTTCTCCTATGATTCTATGTGTAAACCCTCTCTTATACTACACAGTCCCTTGAGTATTTGCTCCGACATTTTTCAGTCTTGGGGTTTTAGCACTTTTTGGAAATCCTAGGTGTGGGAGATCTATTTAACCCACCTAGTTTGCTTTGTTTCAGCTCTAATCTTGGATTTAGATTATATATTTATTATTTTATGGGATCCAAGGGTCCATTTCAGTATTTTATTACATATTTGGCTGGAAATGTGTTTTTTATGCATGTTTCATAAGCTATTCCTAATTTGGAATATTACAGTGGTATCAAAGCATGATCTCTGGCTCAGCCTGTGAGATCCAGCTATCATAAGAAGGAGAGATGGAGAGAATATAAAAAGCTTCAGTATGTGAAAGAAGAAAGGAATAAAAGCTTACAAAGCTTCTTCCAAAATCTATGCAGAGCTTTCAAGGAGAGGCGAAGAAAATGAGATTGGAGATGGGATCTCCAAAGGAGGTTGAATCTAGAGCTAAATCTAGATTTTCACATGGTGAGTTTGATCATGCAGCTACAATCCATGATGCACAGCGCAGTCAAGTGCCCCAAGCTATCTAGAGATGGATGGGAGGAGGAAAAATGCCTAAGAGGAGAACTCTTAGTGATTTGTTGCAGGAGTATGAATCTCAAACTGAGAGGTTTAGAGGTCATACTGATTTCCAAAAGTTTTGCAAGATCCAGGTGGAAAATAGCTAGCAGAAGGATGCAAATAGATTTCTTCTATATAACTTTTCCGGATCACCTACATGTTCAGCTGGAGCTTGGGTGAAGGAGCTAGATTCCTATTTGCAGTTGCACCATATTTCCGAAGATGAAGCCATCAGATTTGCATTGTTTCATTTCAGAGGTAAGGCTCATGCATGGTGGATTTTTGAATATTATTCCTTAAAGAATTCCAACACTTTCTCTTATGCAAGATTCATAGAAACTTTGATGGGAAGGTTTGGTGAAAAACTTCCTAAGGCACATGAGCAAGAAAAACTTGAGAGAGAAAAAACTTTGCATGTGATGAAGGAAACTCCACTTCAGAAAACCATGGGAGAAGCAAAAATCTTGCATTACGCATTTCCAGAAGTAGAGCCTCCAGTTCATATTCTTGGACAACAAGGCATGGGGAACTCTTTTCTACAAGAGGATCCAAATTTTGAGATGTTGCCCACACACATTGAAGAAGATGAGGGAAATAACGCTGTCACATCTAGAGGACATCCAGTACCTCATGCAGAGGAAGGAGGAGCACATGCTCCCACAACAGGGATTCTTGTATCATTGCAAGAAGTTCCCCACGATCTTATATATGGAGGTCCAAGCACAATCAATGAGCAGCATGGTTGTGCAGCATTGCAGCTGGAAGGAGAAGGAAGGGATAAAGAGTAGCATCAGTTGATGAGAATCACACACCCTTCTCTATTTCAGAAAGCTAATGCAAGGAAGAGGCAGACTGATTTGCGTAGTGAGGGCAAGGGGAAGGTTGCCCAATCATATGTACAGTCTAATCTTGACATTGATGTCTCACTACATGGAGGCATTCCACTGGGGAGGCCACTAGATCTACAGTTGATGAGAGATATATTGTCTTTGGGTTCACCACTCTTGGATTTTGGAGAGGTGAAGAGTTTGAAGGAGAACTTTGGCATGGGGGATGTCAAAGTAGCAGACAATAGCATGAGGAGAGCTTCACATGCCAGATCACCATCACTATCTCTTAGGAGGATTGATCCTTATTGGTGATCTTAGCTTTTGGTAGATTACTCCAAGGATCTTGGTGCATGCATGATTCTTGATGACCCGGATGGAGATGACAGATACATGGTGGATGATGTGACATATACACCATATGTCTCTTGGTGTGCACTAATGACACCATATTGTAACTTCATTTTTTCATCTTATGAGATGACTATGGAAGCAAACAAGTGGCTGGAAAAGAACTTGTTATTTCTTATTTTGATGCAGGCCAAGGATGCACTGCGCTGGTTCCATGAGAGGGACCATTATTCACTCTCCAGTTGTCATTTGGCAACTTGTTTTATTGTATCTTGCTTCCATGTATTTCTTATGTGTTTTTGTTCAAGGGAAGCTTTGTTGGAGAGAAAAACCAACTGGATGGCATGGCACCTATATGATAGAGTAGCAGAAGACTTGTTGGTATGGGGCATCATACAAGTTGACCTTCATGATCTTACTCTATGGCTTGTATGAGGGAGAGATGAGGCAGCATAAAAGGTTGTTGTTGCTATGGTTTCACTTGGGAGAGTATGGGAAAAATTCTTCCCATACTTTTCATGATATTTCTCAAGAGAAGAAAGGCACATTCATGGTGCAAGGAGGCTACCCTTCAGTATTGGAGGATCATGAGAGACCTCCATGTAGGAAGGAGATATTTTCACATATCAGCATGATGATGGATGGCTTTGGCATGTGGAATGTCAAGGGGATGATTCATGGAGCCTTATTTATAAGGCCTATAGTGCTAACACATGGGAGAGTGTTCTTATTGATGGAGTGTTCCAGTGAGTGTATGTATCCCTTCTTCTTGCAGATATTTATGAGGGGATCCACATGGGGGAACTTATACATAGACCTCACTTTCAACTCCCACTTGATGCATGGTAAGAAAGACATTGATGTGCTTGTTTATTAATCTATTGAGTATTTGTACTTTCTCACCATATGTAAACATTGCATTGCTCCACATGAGAGCAAGATTATTTATGGGTTTCATGGTCACTTTAGGGCCAAATCTTGTGATGTTGATGACCCATATTTACATGACTTTAGGAAAGTGTTGTATTGATTTGATTGTGCACAACTGGTATATATTGTAGCTTAATACTTCACAATAGATGAGCTAACATGCATAGCTGCAAATTCTTGGGAGGACAACTTGCCACTTGATGCTCTACATCAGCAGTTGAAAAAACTGTGTTGTATCCACCAGAGAGACCATATGTATCATCCAAACTTGCACATAACCTTTAGCCATTTTCTGATTTGGATGCCATGTGGTGATGATGTGACATTCATCTTGAATGGAATGGTTTGGGTTGGCATGTCTCATGATTTTGGAGGAAGAGTCCTTGGAGGCTCAATCTTCTTCTTGACATTGGAGGGCCATCATGTTTAAGCCAAAGATCATCATGCCCTCTAAACTTATCATGAGTGGAGAGGAGGATAGCGTGGGATAGGCCCTCTTGCCTATCATGTACATTCATTCAGCCCACCTACATTTCAGGAGCATAAGGTGGAGGAGACTTTTCATAAGTTACCATGTTGTAGGGTGACTCACTTCATTTGGATGATAGCATGGGTGAGGGAGGCACTCATTCACCATGTTGGTCATCACTCCCACTTTGTGGAGGCCATGAGACAGCTATCAGGTTTCCATTCACACTTTCCACCTTTGATTGATGCAGACACTTTGGTTTTTCACTCTTGGGAGGAAGCATTGGATGACAATATATTTCGAGATTCTCTTGATGCAATGATGGAGGCTATTGATGGAGGCCACATGAGGAAGAGGGGAGAAATTTTGTTCTCCTTATGCATTTTCTTAAGGACAAGAAAATATTTTGGAGGGGAGGACTGTAATGTTCCAAAATTTTAGCCTCAAAGCTAAATGGAACATTAGAGTTAGCAGCAGCTTTAGCTGGTGAATAAATCGGTAGGAAAGCCCATAAGTCTCTTAAGGAGAACAAAAAACACTCCAAGTGTGAAAGGGGAAATTCTTTCTAGCCTAATAAAACACCTCCATGTGTGAACAGAGATAAAATCAAGCTACTTTAACTAATTCAACAACGCAGTTTTAGTAGAGGAGGAATCCAAGGATGAATAACGCAATTTTGGAGGGAGATGTAACTTAGGTTAGAAGTAACCTAATTGAGTGGGGCCAAGGGAAAAAAAAATCATGCCTTATATAAGGAAGAATATGGCAGCATTATTGATCATGTCTTAGTCTATTATTCTTGTCTGCCAAGACTTGTTGCTACTGTGCTGCTTAGCAAAGTTGCAGTGTTGTTTAGCACTGGGTGTTCCTGAGCAGGAATCCCACCTCTTTCCTTTGAGGAGCCTCATTGGGAGAGTTTTAATTGATCATTCCACATCAGGTTTTTAGGCCAAGCTTCAACCATCTTCATCAGCACAACTTTTCCGGAGATTGTGCAGTGTTTCTCGGTCCAGAAGTGGAAGGGATTGGAATCCAGGCTTCTAAGCTAGTCTCTCATTGGAGGAACGTTTCCTTCACTTGAGAGATATGTTTGGAGAACCCTAGATCTTATTTCAGATCTGTGGTATCAGAACACACATTTCCCATACATTCCTAGTGTTTTTTTTCTAGGTAATGCATTATTTTGGAGGCAAAGTTCATTACATGGTTTGGTGGCTCCGTTGCTGAGTTTCCTTGTGATTGAGAGGTTCATCCTTTTATGGGACGAAGCCCTTGAGGGTTATACATCAGATAATATATCTTTCCAGCCTTTTACACTCTTATGCTTTAGTGATTCAGTGGTTATTTAGTAAATTACTGAATCTCCCATTTTGTATGCAAAGTGTTTAACAAGAAACCCTTGCTGGTTTCTTTTGTATTTTGTATAAGGAGATTAGATCTCTGTTATCAGCATTATTTATCAATACATGAGTAGATCTATTTTTATCCTATGATTTTATGTGTAAACCCTCTCTTATACTGCGCAGTCCCTCGAGCAATTGCTCCGTCATTTTGCAGTCTTGGGGTTTTAGCACTTTTTAGCAATCCTAGGTGTGGGAGATCTATTTAACCCACCTAGTTTGCTTTGTTTTAGCTCTAATATTGGATTTATATTTTATATTGATTATTTTATGGGATCCAAGGGTCCATTTCAGTATTTTATTTCATATGTTTCTGGAAATGCGTTTTTGATGCATGTTTCATGAGTTGTTCCTAATTTGGAATATTACAGTGGTATCAGACATACGATACCACTAGGCAAGCCCATCCAGGCTATGGACACTCACGGGAAATGGGGAATTCCTCCTAAAGAAGTGTCAACCAAACTAGGGATTTTGTCTACACATGTGATGGTTACTCTATAGTGTTACAATCAAAGGGAAGCATGCGTGGATGAAGTCAAGGGTAAAAAAAAAAACCATAAATTTGTTGCTAAAGAATGGATTTAAGGTAATATTGAGTCCTATATCATTATTTTTTCATACAATATCTAAGATTTAATTGTCCTTAGAAGTGGGATCTATGATCACAGAGAGTTAATGAAACTCAATTTCAAAGCTTATCTATAATACTTGGATGATTATAATACTTTGGGATTTGGTTAGTAATAGCTAATTTTTCATTCTACTACAATGTTATCCAGTCATTTTTATTTTACTAATAATACTTTTCATAACAATCTACGAGGAAGTGTGGCGGGGTGGAGCTCTGTGAACTATGGCTCTCTTACAACACTCTCGCCCCCTAGCAAGTAACTATTTCCTCTCCCCCTCCCACTGTTTACTTTTCTCATTTTTTTTTTATCTCCCTTCCCTTGGCTTCCGATGTATTCTCCCGACTCCTTCTACCCTTGCACCTAGTGGGATATTTTCTTTCGTGCCCCGCGGACTCCTCCCGACTTAACTATTGCCCTGGGTTGTGGCCCTCCTACTATTTTGATGGAATTCCTGGTCCCTCTGGAGGTTGGGGACCCTCCTCCTATCACAAACCCTCTTGACCTCAAAAATAATATAAAAATGGACCCCAAACAAAAAAGAGATAAGAATAAGACATTGAAGTGATGCAAGTCAAAATGCCACTACTAGTTACTTTTTACTGCAAAATAAATGATTATGTGCAGCTTGTTCAAAAAGCCATAATCCGTGATGAGTTAAATAACTTAATCTTGAATTTTTCATGTTGATAGATAGAGAATAATGATCTTGCCAAACAGCTTAATCTTGGTAGATCAGTAGCTAAGTAGAGAATAAATAAGGAGCTCAACAGTTTAATCTCAGCTCTTGGATGAAATAAGGTCAGATTTAGATAGTTTTATGTTTTAAGAGAAAAATGAATAAGGGTTTTGCAAGCTCAAATGCACCCATGCAAATAAAGGAAAAAATGTTAGAATAGCATATGGGTAGGAAGAAAGCAATTTCACAAGGAATGGATAAACATCATTTGGAAAATTACTAATTTCCCTCCCTACTATGTGTTCCAGTACTATACCCTTCAACTATAAAGACTCAGAGCATTTATTTGACTTTTGGTGGGACCGTACCCACATCTTAATGACTGATTGACACCAAGATATTGAAATTCCCCTCATTGAAACCCTTCCCCTGCATAAAAAACTTTTTTTCCCTTACATCATTTATTTTCCTTTACAAAATCCCCTTTTCCTAAAAATTTTAAAACACATTTTAGCTAGGAAAAGTTAAACCCCCTTGAATAATTCCCTTTTTCATACAAAAATATCCAAAAACCTACAAAAATGCTATTATCCTAAGTATAAGTGTGAAATTTTAAATATGGGGCGACCACTATGAAAATCCTGCCCAAATACATAAGTTACACTTTACTTAGTGTATTTTTTTATTCCCACATTCATTTCATTATTAACATGCTAATATAATGTATTAGCTCCATATTAATACCTTTCAATCCATAGTATATTAATTCATTGTATATTAAATAAAACCAACCCATATTTTACATTTATCCTATGGTATATTTTACCCACGTGATATTTTCCCCACTCCCCATAGGTTTAAACTATCCCTTTTTATATATTAACCCACCTAATGTTTACATTACACATATCGCAAATTTCATTTGTTGCATATAAACCTTACCCGCCTATCATATTCACGTATAAAAATATATATTAAAACGTTTTTTAATATACAATTTCAATCTCGCCACATAAATAACTTCCAGGCCCACACCCATTACCCCATCAGCTTCGACACTTAATCTTGACCATTCGCTTTCACCTGCCAGATCCAATGGCACATATCTACTATCGCAGATTTGATAGTGCAATCGTTAAACAAAATGAGATTTGTGATAAAATTTGTTTTTGGCCGTTCTCTCTCCTCCACACATCACCTTTCTATTGGATCGCATCGATTCATACAATACCATTTGCCGCCTTTAAATCATGCGAAAACCGCTCAACGGTAAATCTTTCCCCCGCGCCCAAACCGCTCCTGAGTTGGAATGGCTAGTAGTTAATGTGATTACTGTTTAAATCAAATTCATTATAAAAACAACTGGATACATTCATTTCAAACATTTTGTTGCTCTTTTGCTCGTAAACCCATTCCAGACTGAGAGAAATATGTTGCAGCCCCTGTTTTTACTCATGAACCAACAGAATTCAACCAAATTCATTGCTACAATTACTGAAAAGCTTCCAGACAGCATTTAAAGGTCACATCAAGCTTTTTAAAGCTTTCAACTCCCAGCAAACCCTTTTCCGCAATAAATTTCCTAAAAATCACAGGTATTCTTTAGAAAAAGGACCTCAACCATCCATTGAAAGAAGTATATTGTTGAATTGGAACCTTTTTAAGCCTGTATGCCTAAGGAATATCCATATTGCCTCAAAAATTCACCTCTGTTGTAAACTTGAGCATTCCCACAGTTTCTGAAGCTGGAATTTGTTTTTAAAGCAAAATCTGATTGATTTAGCCATCTATAAACTTAATAAGCCCTCTGAGTTATTTAAAGCCTTTTTACAATTCTCAAAAGCCCTTTTTGCATAAGGTTGGATGTTTTAGGATTGTTTTCATCAAAGAAATTTTCAGAAAAACCCTTGATATATTTTCCTGAGTCTATAAAGGTAAAGAAATTGGTTTTTGATACAGACTTAATAATTTGTGTCAGAATAACCTAAATTATTCGTTTTGTAGTCCAAGATATGCCCTCTGTTATACTTAAAGTCCTTCTATAAATGGTTTAATCTTACATAAGTGTGTTAAAAACCTAAAAACAGAGTTTTAAAGATCAAGAGAGGTTAAATTGATCAAACAAAATTATCAATGGCATCCAAAAGCACAATTGTAATCAATCCACTACAACCTCCCATTATAGATGTAGAACATACGCCATTGTCTAATGCAGACTACAAAATCACAGATCCTGTAACTAAATTTAACCTCCTTGAGCTCCACTGCTAGAGCCAAGAGAAATCCTTGGACCAAGTAGATGGTGTGATTATTTCGGAATCTAATCTGCCTAAGTATGTTGTTCCTCATACCCATCAATGCCCAGAAACCATCAGATTATGCCAATCCCATTATTCTCCAAATCAGAGAGCTATTGTCAATTCTGAAAAAGAAATATTATTCACCATAACAGCTGAATCCATAAACCAAATGCTTCAGTTGCAGCCTGAGCCTAATGAAGCTCCCCGATCTATTGAAGCTCTAACAAATTCATATTTGGAATTAGATTTTCCCAAAAGATTCCAAATTTTCCAAACATTCATGCCTTCCTATGTGGAAATTCCAAAGCTAAATCCTCCTTATTCCTCTTCTAAATTCCTACAAGAAACCAGACACATCATTTCTATGTTGTCTTTTATACTTGGATATTTCACAGATGAGCATATTGATGCATCTATACTTGGTTTCCTGTCTATCTTTGTACCTGGTCAGCCCCCTGCAATTATCTACAATTTTGCTGAGTATATTCTGATAGTATACATGAAAAAATTGTCAAAATTACCTATTGAAGGTGTCTTTAGGTATACTTCATTTCTTCTCCATATGTTCCTCTACTTTCAGTCAGACAAGTTTCCAATAACTCTTCAAAAGATGGATGTAGAAGGAAATGCACAGTCTATTATTTTTTGGACCTCCTTCATCAGAAAGGAGTCAAAAGATTTTACATATGTAGACTTTACAGATTGTTTCATTCATCCATTGGTAAATCTTCTTAAAAAAAGTTTGCAACCTAGGACCAGTGATGAAATTAAGAGGGTTTTATAGTTGTCATAATAGAGTAGAATGGGTGATCAGTATTTATACCAAAATCACATTGAGATTAGAGTTTATGGGACAACCCTCATTCCTTAAAAGTTTCCAAAGTATTTACCAATGAGGTTGTTTGATTTAGAATATATAAGAGAGATTTTAAACTCAGATTCAGTAAATTTCTTGGTTTCTAAGAATAAAACTCAGTTTAAATTGAAGAACCAAGTGGGTCCATTTATATGCAATAACAGAGAAGAAGGTATAGAGGCAGAAAATCAGTTGTTAGATTACAAATTCAGCAAAATATTTCTTTGGAACTATGATCCTTATGGTATAATTGCCAAAATGAGAGTAAAGTGTAAATTAACCCCCTATATTCATGAGAAGAAGACTTAAATTGAGAAATTTTTTAACCAATTTGAATGGTTAGAAAATACATTGGTAGAAGTTGACAAGGAGAGTGATACTAGTCACATTATGTAGACTCCAACTCAAGAAGACACAGGTACAAGAAGAAATAGGGAAGAAGGCTCATACACTACTGAAACTACCACAGAAACAAATTTTAAACTAAGGTACAAAAAAAATCCCAAGACAAATCTGGCAGACAAAGAAAAAAAAAACAAATGAGGTTATAGATACAGAGGTTCCAGATAAATACACTGTGCCTCCTACAGAGATTGAAAATGAACAACAACCTACTACTTCCAACACACAGTTGATTTATAAACAACATAGTGTGGAAGTATCATCATCAAAACAGATAGAGGATAAAGATATGGACATTAAGGAAAGGTATAAAGAGATCAAGGCTCAAAATGAGAAAAATTAAGAATGAAATTTATTTTGAATACTTGAAACAAACTCCAAGCATACAAAATAAGTTGCTTTCAGCCTTTTATTATAAGTATAATAAATTACTGATGACAGTGCTTCAACCTACAGTGCCAACTCTGAAAATAGCAGTTGATTACAAAAAGGTTGATATTGAAGTACCCGTCCAAGACATTCATCCCTTAGACCAAATTGAATTCCATAAACAGAGTTCAGAAATGATCTATTCTACATTAACTACAAAAGAAATTAGTGCTCAAAATCTCCAGAATACTTTGATAAATGTCAGGGATCTGCTTAAAGTTGAAAAAGCTTCTTCATATGCCAAGGATACAAGAATCAAATCCTTGGAGGAGTTAGTAATTGAGATGGGTTATGATCCTGCGAATGTAAAAGTTCTAGAAGAACTAGTAAAAAATAAAAATGTTGATATTGCAGCACTCTATTAAAAAATTTAAATTACCCCCTATAGAGCATCCACGTGCCAAGAAGTTAGCACAGATTAATGCTAAAACTGAAGAACAAAAATCTAAAACATTAAGTGAACAACTCAAAAAGTTAGAAATAGGGTTGACCTTAAAAGAGCCTATGGCAAATATCAAAAATCAACTATGGTCCAATATCATTGAATCAGTCAATGATACTTGGCCATCAATACGGGTGATTTATGAACAGAAGGATTTGCTAAAAGCAGCTAGAGAAGAAATACATAATACAAAAGAGGAATTGGGAACCAAACTTGAAGAAGCATTGGAAATTATCAAATTCCTCAACTCTAAAAATAAGCGGGAATTGCATGAAATTGGAATAACAAACAGAACAGAAACCATTCTTGAGGTAAGAAAAGTAATTTCCAAGAAGAATTTGATGAAACAGTTGGAAGAAAAATGACAAAAAATGGATATAGCCATCACAAGATTCATGGTGAAATTTGACATTTTGAGGCAAAAGGGACTTCCAAATCTTCTAGTAATCAATGATAAATTGATGAAACATGAAGATTATAACAAAAATATAAGGGAATTTTCCAAAGAATAGGTAAACAAATCATATTGGCAAGGGATACCAACAGGAAACTTTTTTCATAAAAGTATTGAGAATCTGTTTTACTTGCAGCATGAAGTAAAACACCTTTTCGTGGTCAAGCCAACCTTTTAAAAATACACTAAAGCTGATGAAAACTTCAGGAAACTCATGAATATCAAATTACCAGAAGCTGAGTTCTAGGAAAAACTAACAGACTTGCTGTAAAAATCAATTTGCAATAAGAAAACATAAAAACAGAGTTGTTTTTTTTTACTCTAATAGTAAACAGATTTCAAAAAGTAAAACAGTTTTCAGTAGTCAAAATCAGAAGTCAAAGTGTATCAGGTCAAAGAGTATCAGTTGAAAAAGTGTATCAGATGAAAGATAAGGTTCAAAACAGATTTAAGACCAAACTTCCAGCGTGAGGGACACCTCATTTTCCCAGCTGCAGCCCAAATCCAAATAGAAAGCTAATTAAATTCAATAAATAGGACAACTTGCAATTAGTTATGCAGTTGTCACTATATTCTTGCAAGAATATTTTTTATTTTCCAAGAAAATTTCCTAATATTTTTCTAGGATATTTTGTACTACTTTTTTTATAAATACTTCATCTTTTGAAGTATTAGAGGTGGATTAATTGTTGAACATTTCTGTAGTCATATTTTCTGAACCTCAAGGGTTTTTTGTATCATGTTCAAGTCAGCAAACTGGATCAAAGGAAATAAAGAATCATGTTACAAGATTCATGTGTTGTGCCATTTAACTGAAGTATTTTTTTATGGTTTTCATCCATTCATGAATGTGTTCTAAATTTTAATGTGAAATCGGGAATTGTTATCTCAGAATTTGTTAAAAGCACTCTGTTATTGACTGATTTTAATTTGAATTTTTTCTCCTAATATCTAGACCAGGGAACCCTTAATTGCTCCTTGATTTCAATTGAACTCTACCTTTTCACTCCTTATCTGGATTAAATAATCCTTAATTGCTCTTTATCCGGATTAAAACAATTTCACAATCAACCTTTAAAGATATGAAGTGACTCTACTATCTTTCCCTGTGAAAATTTGCCTTTAGAACTTGATCTTGATCTGTCTACTTGAAAAATTGAATCCATGTTCCCAATGGAAAACAGATATGTAGATATCCATTTCAATAATTTACTTTCCCACCAAACCAAATCAAAACCCCAAAACCAATTTGTCCTATATAACTAGCCTAAAATCATATATATAAAAAAGTTAAATCTTATAGAGAGAGCCCTCTCTGAGCATTAGGAAGGATAGATCCTAAAGCTTAAAAGTAGATTTGTGGTTACCTCTGATATTCTTTAAACTATAATAAAAAATCTCACAAATTTGAGAATTATTAGAGTGATAACGTACTGGCGACTCCACTGGTGACCAACCAATCCTTAGTTTTAAAATAAATCTTAAAGGAAATCTTTTCATTATCTTTTCACCTTAAGATTGTTTTAATACATTGTGAGTATATTTTCATAAAATATTGTAATTTTGGCTTCCAGAAGAGTCTAATATACCAGGTCAAATCCATATCCACAACCTGCTATCATAGTAGATAATCTTGACATAATTGGAAAGAAAAAGAAAAGAGTAGAACATTTAGGTAATAAAGTTTCATTAGTCAAATAAAATTCCCTTCCAAAACAACTATCAAGTTTACAGGACATAGAATTTGATTTAAATTTTGAACAATATTTATTCAGAACCAAATCATCAAGTGATTTACATAGCACTATTATAGATCTTGATTTTATTTCATTTATTGAAACTAAGAAGGAAACTATTTCAGTAGATTTTGAGGAAAAGATTTTTGAAGTTTATGATAAGCTTGATGTAATAACTGCTACTTTGATTAAAGAAATAAATGAATCTTATTTACAACATTCATTTGAATTGAGTGATTTATCAACCTATACCCCTAAGCCTTCTACCACTCATTTAGATACCAGCCTTCTAGAATCTGTAGGTTCATCTCTATTCACTACCACTTCATCTATTATTTCCACCATACTTCATTCCACAGATTCATTTTTTCCTAAGGAACCATTTCAACCTAGAATATTATTCCCATCCTCCACCACCTCAAGTCCATCTGCTATTTTTTCTTTTGGATTTTCCAATACATAATTCTCATTCCCAAACACCTCTTCATATATCCAAACTTCATCTTCTAGCATCTTAACCACATTTTCCAATACATCTTCTTATATTCCAATCTCATCTGCAAGTTCTTTAACTACATCAGCAAGTACTTCTAGCTCTTCTCCAAATACATCCAACTTACCCCCTATCCAAGCTAGAATTCAAGCCATGGCTGCTAGATATGCTCCCTTGGTCCTTCCAACACAATTACATGACATGCCCCAAGATTATCAAAGAAAAATACCTCAATTTGATGCAACCACTAATTACACTTCCCAACAACATGTTAATAAAATGAAAGATTATTTTGAGTTGCATGAAATTGATGAGGTTGATGTCCAAGTAAGAATTTTTTCTCAAACTTTAACTGGTGAAGTAAAAAATTGGTTTAAAGGTTTAAATGCTTGTAGTATTGCTGATTTAGCAGTTTTTCATAGATTATTTCTTAATACATTGGAAAAGAAGAAAAATTCATTACAAATCTTATCTGAATTTGAAAATATAAAAAGAGCACCAAATGAAACAGTTCAATATTATTGTACTAGATATAACAATATTTATAATGCAATTCCTGCTAATCTTAAACCTCCTCTAGACTCTATCCTTATCAAATTCCCTGATTGATTTGATACATATATAGCCTATCAAATAAGAGAGATAAATCCAGAGACTTTAGAGTAGATGCAAAGTAACGATGTTAGTGTAGAGGCAACCCTATTAGCAAAGAAAGCTAGATTAAGGAATGAAAGGAGAGTAATAATAAAAGAACAGACATCTACTTCAGATTTAAAAATAGATCAATTAGCAAAAACACTAGAGAGAGTGATGGATATGTTAGATAATATGGAAAGGAAACCACAGTGGGATAACCAACAACAAGGACCTCAGATTAGAAATCCCAATTTCAGGAAAAACACTAATATTCGAAAATATAGAGAATCAACACCTGACCAAACAATAAGACCACCTTTCCAAGAGAACTATGCTGAGAGTTCTCATCAAAATGAAGATGATGAAGACACCATAAATCTAATGGGTATTAATGATGATAACACTATTTTTCTTACACAAGAAGATCAGGAGTTATATGAATTACAACAACTAGAATTAGATTCTTGTGAGTCTTTTGATTAAAAGCAAGGTTACGAGTTTTCTATCAATGAAGTACATAAGCAATATAACCATAGGAGAAATAAAAATATAAAGCCTTATAATAAGAAATCTATCCAAAAATAAACAAATAAAAAAATAAAGGCTCCTACAACTAAAGTTCTGCAAATTCTCCCTAGGGAAACCAAGCAAAACTCTAGTTCATCTTAGAAAGATTTAAGCCCCAAAATTTCACCTAGTCCCAAAATTGTTGACATCACAGATGATGTTGTCCAAACATCAACAGATTTACAAAAATATGCTTCTTCCAAGACAACTAATTCTGCTAAAACAACAATTTTAGACTCCAAAACACCTACTGATGATCCAAAATCAGCTAATCCAAAAGTTGCCACTGCTAAAGTAGTGGCTGAAAATACAAAATTTGAAAAAACATCTACTGTTTCTCAAACTGTCCCTGAAAATAAAACTAAAAATAGTAATATAGTAGAAACATAAATAGAGAATGAGAAAACATCTATAGAAAAAGAATAGAAACCTACCCAAACTACAGTTACAAAAGAAGAGATAATTCAGCTAGCAAAATTACAAGCTCGATTTAATATCCAAGCTGAAATTGCCAAATTAAATATACTAATTCCTTTGATAGAATTGGTAAAACATTACCTATATAAAACACCTATCACTGAAACTTTGAATATGAATGATGGAGAAGATTCAGTAAACTTGGGTTATGATCAACCTGAATTAATTTTTGGTCTTGATGTTAATGGGAAACACCAAGATGGAGTAGTTCCACCTTTTTACATTAGCTTAATTGTTCATGATCAGATTTTACATAATGCAATACTACATGCAGGGGCTTCACACAATTTGATGCCAAAAGCAATAGTGGAACCCCTGAATGTAGATATCACTAGGCCTTACAAAGATCTCTTCTCATTTGATTCCAGCAAAGTAAATTTTTTAGGTTTGATTAAATATTTATGTGTTACTTTAGTTCAATATCATGGGAAAATCATACTCATGGACATTGTAGTAGTTAACATCCCTCCCAAGTATGGAATGATGTTATCTCTCTCATAGGGAGCTAAATTGTAGGGATCTCTACTAATTGATATGTCATATGCAACAATATCAGTTTTTGGACAACCAAAGAAACTTTACAGAGAAACATTGATGAAGTATATGGTTAGTAGTGTAGAAAGAGCAAGAAATTATCCTATTTACTCTACACCTACTAACATGGATTCATTCATTTTATGTAACTCCGAAACTAGAATTTAAAACAATACTGAACTAAAAGAGTAAAACAAAGCACCAGACAGTGAAAACATCTTTCATGAATCATTATGGCACCTAGATTTTGATGGATCAGTCAATAAATTAGGAGCAGGAGCAGGATTTTGGATACATAATATGGAAAACAATCATGCAGAATGTCATGCTTTCAGACTAAATTTTAAATGTACAAACAACATGGCTAAATATGAAGCTCTTATTTTAGGACTGCAAATTGTTAGGAATTTAGGAGGTAAAAGAGTGTCAATTATGGGATATTCAGAGTTAATTGTGAAATAGGTACTGGAGAATATTCTGTTTATAATCTAAGATTAAGCCGATATAGAGATATTGTTTTAGATTTAATTAAGGAACTACTCCTTAATATAAAGGCCCACTCCTTAGTAACTTTTGCCAGTACCTGTAATCTGCCATTTCAACCAAATCATAGATATACTGCAGAAGTTAAACATAAGCCTACAATTCCAGACCATCTTAAATATTGCCAGATTTTCTCACAGGATGAATGAATTTATCATTTCATGAACAATGAATGATAATTTCAGGGTTGTACTATAGATACAGATTGTACAGTAGATAAGAACTTAGATAGTGAAATTGATTTGAATAATGTAGATGTAAATAACTTAGATTTTTCTAAACCTACTAAATTTAGTCAATTATACATAAATCATTTATAAAAAAGTAGAGATTGAAGAGTTAGCATATGATGAATCTGATGTTTTAAACCTAAAAGATAAGTTTTTACCTAAGGGATTAGCCCCTTTAGAAGATCTATTTGACTCTAATGATGTTGCAAGAAAACCTAAGATGGAGCCACTAAGATCTGATATTGAGGAGTTTAATATAGGTACAGAATTAAAACCTAAGATGACTAAAATTTCAAAAGCCTTACCTCAGGAAGAAAAAGAAAAATGTATAGCTCTGTTTAAATAATTTCAAGATGTGTTTTCCTAGAGTTATGAGGACTTAAAATCTTATGACACTAGCATAATACAACATAAAATCACATAAAAGAATATCAAAAACATTTTAAACATAAGCTTATAAGGATCAATCATGTTTTAATACCTTTAATTGAGAAAGAGGTAAAAATAATGTATGATGCCCAAATAATTGCACCAATCAGATATTCCGATTGGGTTTCTAATCTAGTTCCCAATAGGAAAAAGATAGGAGAAATGAGACTATGTGTTGATTTTAGAAATTTAAATAAAGTGTCCTTAAAAGACAACTACCCTCTCCCTAAGATGGATCACATTTTACAGAGGGTGGTTGGTTCTTCCAGAATTTCATTGTTAGATGGATTTTATGGATATAACTAGATTTTAGTTCAACTAGAAGACCAACCTAAAACTGCTTTTACTACTCCATCGGGTACTTTCATGTATGTGAAAATGCCTTTTGGGTTAATGAATGCAGGAGCCACTTTTCAAAGAGCTATGGATATAGCCTTTGCAAAAGAAATTCATGAATTCCTTTTGATTTATTTAGATGACATTATTGTATTTTCAAAGACTGATAATGAACATTTGGATCATCTCATACAAGTATTTCTTAAATGTAGGAAATTTGGCATCTCTCTAAATACTAAGAAGACTTTATTTGGATTGGAAGAAGGTAAATTATTAGGACATATTATATCTAAAGAGGTAATTAGGATATACCTAGCTATAATAGAGGTCATTCTAAACATTAGTCTTCCTAGTAACATTAAAGAATTACAAAATTTCTTAGGTAAAATTAAATTTCTTAGAAGATTCATCTCAAATCTAGCTAAAATAATTAGGGAAATTAACAATGTGTTGAAAAAATACTCAGTACTTAAATGGACTATTGATGCAAAGAAATCATTTGAATCTATTAAACAAGCCTTAATAAAAACACCAGTCCTTATAAGTCCTGACTTCAAAAAAGATTTCATTATTTTTTATATTTCTTGAGAACACACTATTGCTGTAGTTTTACTGTAGAAAAATGACGAGGGCTATGAGTAACCCATTGCTTTCTTTAGCAAATCACTCAGAGATTCCACTCTAAAATATAACATAATGGCAAAACATGCCCTAGCTTTAGTAAAGGCCATCAAAGACTTTAGAGTGTACATTCTTTATTCGCATATCATTGCCTATGTTCCAAATGTAGTTGTAAAGGAAATTCTAACACAGAGTGGGCCTGATGGCAAAAGAGGCAAGTGGATTGCTACAATTTTAGAATATGACATAGAAATCAAACACACCAAACTCATAAAAGTTCAAGGTTTAGCCAAACTCATGGATGTATCAAATTTTCATGCTTTAGATATTAATTTTATTGCCCAAATAGATGATCAGGAAGAGATGGTGACTCCAGAGATCAGTGAAGCCTTTTCAGACTCACCATGGTATGCAGATATTATGTTTGTATTACTAAATTTACAAGCTCCTCATGGAGTATCAAGAACAAAAGCTAGATTAAAGGCAGTAAGAGTTTGTATCATAGAAAATGTACTATTTTGGATAATCATGGTGGAATTTTATTGAATTGTTTGCTTAAAGAAGAAGATGACAAAGTTTTGGAAGAATTTCATGCAGGTGACTGTGGAGAACATCTCTACTGGAAGACTGCTGCACACAAAATCTTGAGAGATAGTTTTTACTAGCCTACTTTGTTTGCAAATGTAAAAAAGTATGTGACCTCCTATCACAAGTGCCAAATATTTGAAGGAAACAAAAAGCTGCTACCCCTGCCCTTAAAACCCATCTCAACAGAAATTCCTTTTCAACAATGGGGTCTTGACTTCATTGGTGAAATTCACCCTCCATCCTCAGCACAACACAAGTGGATTATGACAGCCACTGACTATTTCACTAAGTGGATAGAAGCCATACCTTCCAGGAAAGCCACTGACACTGTCATAATATCATTTTTAGAAAATAACATACTCTCAAGATTTGGATGCCCCTAAAATATTATCAATGACAACGTAGTTGCATTCAAATCCAAAATTATGATTGACTTCTGTCATAAATACCACATTACCCTTGGCCATTCTACTGCATATTACCCTCAAGGTAATGGCCTTGTTGAATCCGCAAATAAAATCCTTGTGAACATCATCAAGAAATTACTAGAAGACAACAAGAAAAATTGGAACAAGAGGTTATTTAATGCCCTATGGGTAGATAGACTTACCACTAAGAAATCTATTGGTACATCTCCTTACCATCTTGTTTATGGTATGGATGATTTTTTTCCATCTTCCTTAGGAGTACCGGTAATGAAGATAATTGAAGAACTGCAAGTTGAGACCAATGATATTCAAAGAAGGATTAACCAAACGATACACTTGCAGCAAACAAAAGAAGAGGTTTATCTTAAGTCTCAAGTTATCAAAGACAAGATTAAGAATATTTTTGACAAGAAAAGAAAAGAAGATGATTTCTATATAGGTGACAAAGTTCTAAAGTAGGATTCAAGGAGAGAAGAGAAAGGTAAACATAGAAAATTTTATCTCCTATGGAAAGGACCTTATGTTATTTATGGTTATAGATGTAACAATGCTTTATTTTTGAAATAGATGGATGGATCGTATTTTCTAGGTGGACCTGTCAATGGAAGAATGCTGAAGCATTACTACTCTTCAGAATAAAAAGTAGTTAACTTTGTTTACTTTAATCATTATACATAACATTGCAAATTTTAGATTGGATTGGATGTTTTTCCTAACAAAGTTGAAGCCCAGAGAGAGGGCCCTAAGCTTTGAAGGATAAAATATCATAAGTATGAATGATTGTAAAGCTCAGATAACATTTCCAAGGCCAACACAGTCAAAATTCAAAGGCTACTAGTCTCAAAGTTCTTGACATTTCACCAGGAAATGCCATCCCCATGTGGAGCCACTGTTAGGGTCCCATAATGATAGGATTCATAATTTTTGAATTGAATTTAATTAGTCTTGTAATACATACATAATCTTCTTTCTGCAAATTGTCTTCCCATATTAGAAAATAAAAAATGTAAAGAGATTAAAAGTCCTAAAAGAAAAATCAAAGGACTTGAAAAGAAAAATATCAAAAAGAATATAAAAATGGACCCCAAACAAAAAAGAGATAAGAATACGACATGAAAGTGATGCAAGTCAAAGTCCCACTACCAGTTACTTTTTACTGCAAAATAAATGATTATGTGCAGCTTGTTCAAAATGCCATAATCCATGATGAATTAAATAGTTTAATCTTGACTTTTCCCTGCTTTAAATTTCATGTTGATAGATAGAGAATAAATATCTTGCCAAACAGTTTAATCTTGGCAGATCAATAGTTAAGTAGAGAATAAATAAGGAGCCCAACGGTTTAATCTAAGCCATTGGATGAAATAAGGTTAGAATTAGATAGTTTCCTGTTTTAAAAGAAAAAATGCACCCATGCAAATAAAGGAAAAATAGTAGAATAGAATATAGGTAAGAAGAAAGAAACTTCACAAGGAATGGATAAACATCATTTGGAAAATTACTAATTTCCCTACCTACTATGTGTTCCAGTACTGTACCCTTCAGTTATAAAGACTCAGATCATTTCTCTGACTTTTGGTGGGACCGAACCCATGTCTTAATGGTTGATTGACACCAAGGTATTGAAATTCCCCTCAATGAAACCCTTCCCTTGCATAAAAAACCTTTTTTCCCTTACATCATTCATTTTCCTTTAAAAAATTCCATTTTCCTAAAAAAATTAAAACACATTTTACCTAGGAAAACTAAAACCCCTTTGACTAATTCCCTTTTTCATACAAAAATATCCAAAAACCCACAAAAGTGCTATTATCCTAAGTATAAGTGTGAAATGTTAAATATGGGGCCACCACTATGAAAATCCCGCCCAAAGACATAAGTTACAATTTAATTAGTGTATTTGTTTATTCCCGCATTCATTTTATTATTAACATGCTAATATAATGTATTAGCTCCATATTAATACCTTTCAATCCATAGTATATTAATTCATTGTATATTAAATAAAACCAACCCATATTTTACATTTATCCTATGGTATATTTTCCCCACGTGATATTTTCCCCACTACCCATAGGTTTAAACTATCCTTTTTTATATATTAACCCGTCTAATGTTTACATTACACATATCGCAAATTTCATTTGTTGCACATAAACCTTAACCACCTATCATATTCACGTATAAAACTATATATTAAACCGATGTTTTAATATATAAGCTCAATATCATCGCATAAAGAACTTATGGGCCCCACACCCATTACCCCAATAGCTTGGATGCTTAATCCTGACTGTTCGCTTTCACCCGCCAGATCCAACAGTGCATATCTACTATCGCAGATTTGATAGCGCAATCATTAAATAAAATGAGATTTGCGATAAAAGTTGTTTTGGGTCGTTCTCTCTCCTCCACGTGTCACATTTTTGTTGGATCACATCGATTCATACAATACCATTTACCACCTTTAAATCATGCGAAAACCACTCAGCGGTAAATATTTCCCCCGCGCCGAAACCTCTCATGATTTGAAATGACTGGTGGTTAATGTGATTACTATTTAAATAAAATTCATTATAAAAACAACTGGATACATTCATTTTAAACATTATTTTGCTCTTTTTCTCATAAAATTGTTCTAGACTGAGAGAAATATGTTGTCGCCCCTGTTTTTACTCATAAACCAAAATAATTCAACCAAATTCATTGCTACAATTACTGAAAGGCTTCCAGACTACATTTAAAGGTCGCATCAAGCTTTTGAAAGCTTTCAACTCCTAGCAAACCCTTTTCCGCAACAAATTTCCTAAAAATCATAGGTATTCTTCAGAAAAGGACCTAAACCATCCATTGAAAGAAGTATATTGTTGAATTGGAACCTTTTTAAGCCTATATGCCTAAGGAATAGCCATATTACCTCAAAAATTCATCTCTGCTGTAAACCTGAGCATTCCCACAGTTTTTGAAGCTTTAATTGGTTTTTAAAGAAAAATCTAATTGATTTAGCCATCTACAGACTCAGGAAGCCCTCTGAGTTATTCAAATCCTTTGTACAATACTCATAAGCCCTTTTTGCATAAGGTTGGATGTTTTAGGATTGTTTTCATCAAAGAAATTTGCAAAAAAACCCTTGATATATTTTCCTGAGTCTATAAAGGTCAACAAATTGGTTTTTAATACATAATTAACATTTTGTGTCAAAATAACCTAAATTATACCTTTTGCAGTACAAGATAGACCCTCTATTATACTTAAAGTCCTTCTGTAAACAGTTTAATCTTACAGAAGTGTGTTAAAAACCTAAAAACAGAGTTTTAAAGATAAAGAGAGGCTAAATTGATAAAACAAACTTATCAATGGCATGCAAAAGAACAATTGTAATCAATGAACTACAACCTCCTAGTGTAGATGTATAACATACCCCATTGGCTGATGCAGACTACAAAATCATAGATCCTGTAACTAAATTTAACCTCCTTGAGCTCCACTATTGAGCAAAGAGAAATCCTTGGACCAAGTAGATGATTTTCTTATATGGGAATCTAATATGCCTAAGTATGTTGTTCCTCATACCCATCAATGCCCAGAAGCCATCAGATTGTGCCAATCCCATTTTTCTCCAGATCAAAGAGCTATTGTTAATTTTGAAAAAGAAATATTATTCACCATAACAGCTGAATCCATAAACCAAATGCTTCAGCTGCAACCTGAGCCCAATGCAGTTCCCCTATCTATTGAAGCTCTAACAAAGTCCTATTTGGAATTAGATTTTCCCAAACGATTCCAAATTTTCCAAACATTCATGCCCTCCTATGTGGAAATTCCAAAGCTAAATCCTCCCTATTCCTCTTCTAAATTCCCAGAAGGAACCAGACACATCATTTCTATGTTGTCTTTTATACTTGGATATTTCACAGATGAGCATATTGATGCATCTATACTTGGTTTGCTATCTATCTTTGTACTTGGTCAGCCCCCTGCAATTATCTACAATTTTTCTCAGTATATTGTTGATAGTATACATGAACAACTTGTCAGATTACCTACTGAAGGTGTCTTTAGGTATACTTCATTTCTCTTCCATATGTTCCTCTACTTTAACTTAGAAAAGTTTCCAATAAATCTTCAAAAGATGGATGTAGAAGGAAATGCACAGTCTATTATTTTGTGGACCTCCTTGACTAGAAAGGAGTCAAAAGAGTTTGCATATGCATACTTTACATATTGTTTCATTCATCCATTGGTAAATCTTCTTAAAAATAGTTTGCAACCTAGGATCAATGATGAAATTAAGAGGGTTTTACAGTTTCCAGAATAGAGGAGAACAGGTGATTGGTATTTATACCAAAATCACACTGAGATCAGAGTTTATGGGACAACCCTCATTCCTTACATGTTGCAAAAGTAGTTACCAATGAGGTTGTTCGCTTTAGAATATATCAGACAGATTTTAAACTTAGATTCAGTAAATTTCTTGGCTGCTAAGAAGAAAAATCAGTTTAAATTGAATAACCAAGTGGTTCCATTTATATGCAATAAAAGAGAAACAAGTATAGAGGCAGAAAACCAGTTGTCAGAGTACAAGTTCAGCAAAATATTTCTTTGGCATTATGATCCTTATGGTATAATTAGAAAAATGAGAGTAAAGTGTAAATTAACCCCCTATATTCATGCGAAGAAGACTGAAATTGAGAAAAAAATTAGCCAATCTGAATGGTTAGAAAATACACTGGTAGCAGCTGACAAGCTTAGTGATACTAGTCACATTCTGCAGACTCCATCTCAGGAAGAAAAAGGTACAAAAAGAAATAGGGAAGAAGGCTCATACATTGCTGAAACTACCACAGAAACAAAGTTTAAACTAAGGTACAGAAAAAAGCCCGAGACAAATCTAGCAGATAAAGAAAAATAAACAATTGAGGTTATAGATACAGAGGTTCTAGATAAAGACACTGTGCCTCCTATAGAGATCGAAAATGAACAACAACCTACTACTTCCAACACACAGTTGATCCAGAAACAACATAGTGTGGAAGTATCATCATCAAAACAGATAGAGGATAAATATATGGACATTAAGGAAAGGTATAAAGAGATCAAGGCTAAGAATGAGGAAATTAAGAATGAAATTTATTCTCAATACTTGAAACAGACTCCAGGCATAAAAAATAGGATGCTTTCAATGTTTGATTATAAGAATAAGAAATTATTGATGACAATGCTTCAACCTATAGTGCCAACTCCCAAAACAGCAACTGATGACAAAATGGTTTATTTACTGCAAAATAAATTATTATGTGCAGCTTGTTCAAAATGCCATAATCCATGATGAGTTAAATAGCTTAATCTTGACTTTTTCATGCTTTGAATTTCATGCTGATAGATAGAGAATAAAGATCTTGCCAAACAATATAATCTTGGTAGATCAGTAGTTAAGTAGAGAATAAATAAGGAGCTAAACAGGTTAATCTGAGCCCTTGTATGAAATAAGGTCAGAATTAGAGAGTTTCCTATTTTAAAAGAAAAATGAATAAGGGTTTTGCAAGCTCAAATGCACCCATGCAAATCAAGGAAAAAATGGTAGAATAGCATATAGGTTGGAAGAAATCAATTTCACAAGGAATGGATAAACATCATTTGGCAAATTACTAATTTCCCTCCGTACTATGTGCTCCAGTGCTATACCCTTCAGTTATAAAGACTCATAGAATTTATTTGACCTTTGGTGGGATAGGACCCACGTCTTAATGACTAATTGACACCAAGGTATTGAAATTCCCCTCATTGAAACCCTTTCCCTGCATAAAAAAAACCTTTTTTCCCTTACATCATTCATTTTCCTTTACAAAATTCCCTTTTCCTAAAAAAATTAAAACACATTTTAGCTAGGAAAAGTTAAACCCCCATGACTAATTCCCTTTTTCATACAAAAATATCCGAAAACCCAAAAAAATGCTATTATCCTAAGTATAAGTGTGAAATGTTAAATATGGGGCCACCACTATGAAAATCCCGCCCAAAGACATAAGTTGCACTTTACTTATTGTATTTGTTTATTCCTACATTCATTTCATTATTAACATGCTAATATAATGTATCAGCTCCATATTAATACCTTTCAATCTGTATTATATTAATTCATTGTATATTAAATAAAACCAACCCATATTTTAAATTTATCCTATGGTATATTTTCCCCACTCCCCATAGGTTTAAACTATCCCTTTTTATATATTAACCCGCCTAATGTTTACATTACACATATCACAAATTTCATTTGTTGCATATAAACCTTACCCGCCTATCATATTCACATATAAAACTATATATTAAAACGATGTCTTAATATATAAGTTCAATCCCGCCCCATAAAGAACTTCCAGGCCCCACACCCATTACCCCAGCAGCTTCGACGCTTAATCCCGACCATTCACTTTCACCCGCTAGATCCAACGACGCATATCTACTATCGCAGATTTGATAGCGCAATCGTTAAACAAATTGAAATTTGCGATAAAATTTGTTTTGGGTCGTTCTCTCTCCTCCACGCATCACCTTTCTATTGGATCACATCAATTCATACAATACAATTCACCACCTTTAAATCATGCGAAAACTGCTCAGTGGTAAATCTTTCCCCCATGCCCAAACTGCTCCTGATTTGAAATGACTGGTAGTTAATGTGATTACTGTTTAAATAAAATTCATTATAATAACAACTGGATACATTCATTTCAAACCTTCTATTGCTCTTTTTCTCATAAAATTGTTCCAGACTGAGAGAAATACCTTTTCACCCCTGTTTTTACTCATAAACAAACATAATTCAACCAAATTCATTGATGCAATTACTGAAAAGCTTCCAGACTACATTTAAAGGTCACATCAAGCTTTTGAAAGCTTTCAACTCCCAGACCCTTTTCCGAAGAAAATTTCCTAAAAATCATAGGTATTCTTCAGAAAAGGACCTAAACCATCCAATGAAAGAAGTATATTGTTGAATTGAAACCTTTTTAAGCCTGTATGCCTAAGGAATAGCCATATTGCCTCAAAAATTCATCTTTGTTGTAAACCTGTGCATTCCTACAATTTCTAAAGCTGTAATTTGTTTTTAAAGCAAAATCTGATTGATTTAGCCACCTACAGACTTAAGAATCCCTCTGAGTTATTCAAAGCCTGTTTCGAATACTCAGAAGCCCTTTTTGCATAAGGTTGGAAGTTTTAGGATTGTTTTCATCAAAGAAATTTGCAGAAAAACCCTTGATATCTTTTCCTGGGTCTATAAAGGTCAAGAAATTGGTTTTTGATACAGAATTAACATTTTGTGTTAGAATAACCTAAATTATACCTTTTGAAGTCTAAGATAGACCCTCTGTTATACATAAAGTCCTTCTGTAAATAGTTTAATCTTACATAAGTGTGTTAAAAACCTAAAAATAGAGTTTTAAAGATCAAGAGAGGTTAAATTGATCAAACAAACATATCAATTGCATCCAAAATCACAATTGTAATCAATCCACTACAACCTCCTGTTGTAGATGTAGAACATACCCCATTGGCTGATGTAGACTACAAAATCACAGATCCTGTAATTAAATTTAACCTCTTTGAGCTCCACTGCTGGAGCCAAGAGAAATCCTTGGACCAAGTAGATGATGTGCTTATTTGGGAATCTAATCTACCTAAGTATGTTGTTCCTCATACCCTTCAATGCCCAGAAGCCATCAGATTGTGCCAATCCCATTATTCTCCAAATCAGAGAGCTATTGTCAATTTTGAAAAAGAAATATTATTCACAATAACAGCTGAATCCATAAACCAAAAGATTCAGTTGCAGCCTGAGCCCAATATAGTTCCCCTATCTATTGAAACTCTAACAAAGTCCTATTTGGAATTATATTTTCCCAAAATATTCCAAATTTTCCAAACATTCATGCTCTCCTATGTGGAAATTCCAAAGTTAAATCCTCCCTATTCCTCTTCTAAATTTCCAGAAGGAACGAGACACATCATTTCTATGTTGTCTTTTATACTTGCATATTTCACAGATGATCATACTGATGCATCTATACTTTGTTTCCTGTCTATCTTTCTACCTATTTAGCCCCCTACAATTATCTACAATTTTGCTCAATATATTGCTGATAGTATACATGAACAACTTGTCAAATTACCTACTGAAGGTGTCTTTAGGTATACTTCATTTCTCTTCCATATGTTCCTCTACTTTCAGTCCGACAAGTTTCCAATAACTCTTCAAAATATGGATGTAGAAGGAAATGCACAGTCTATTATTTTCTGGACCTCCTTGATCAGAAAGGAGTCAAAAGAGTTTACATATGCAGACTTTACAGATTGTTTCATTCATCCATTGGTAAATCTACTTAAAAACAAATTTCAACCTAGAATCTGTGATGAAATTAAGAGGGTTTTACTGTTGTCAAAATAGAGCAGAACAAGTGATTAGTATTTATAGCAAAATCACACTGAGATCAGAGTTTATGGGACAACCCTCATTCCTTACAAGTTTCCAAAGTATTTACCAATGATTTTGTTTGCTTTAGAATATATAAGACAGATTTTAAACTTAGATTTAGTAAATTTCTTGGCTACTAAGAAGAAAACTCAGTTTAAATTGAAGAACCAAGTGGGTCCATTTATATGCAATAACAGAGAAGCAGGTATAGAGGCAGAAAATCATTTGTCAGAGCACAAATTCAGAAAAATCTTTCTTTGGCACTATGATCCTTATGTTATAATTAGAAAAATGAGAGTAAAGTGTAAATTAACCCCCTATATTCATGAGAAGAAGACTGAAATTGAGAAATTTTCTAGCCAATATGAATGGTTAGAAAATACATTGGTAGAAGCTGATAAGCATAGTGATACTAGTCACATTCTGCAGACTCCAGCTCAGGAAGACAGAGGTACAAAACTAAATAGGGAAGAAGGCTCATACACTACTAAAACTACCATAGAAACAAAGTTTAAACTAAGGTACAGCAAAAAGCCTAAGACAAATCTAGTAAATAATGAAAAAGAAACAATTGAGGTTATAGATATAAAGGTTCCAGATAAAGACACTGTGCCTCCTATAGAGATTGAAAATGAAAAACAACCTGATACTTCCGACACACAATTGATCCAGAAATAGCATAGTGTGGAAGTATCATCATCAAAACATATAGAGGATAAAGATATGGACATTAAGGATAGGTATAAATAGATCAAGGATCAGAATGAGGAAATTAAGAATGAAATTTATTCTCAATACTTGAAACAGACTCTAGGCATACAAAATAGGCTAATTTCATCCTTTTATTATAAGAATAAGAAATTATTGATGATAATGCTTCAACCTATAGTGACAACTCCCAAAATAGTAGTTGATTACAAAAAGGGTGATGTTGAATTACTAGTCTAATACATTCATCCCTTGGAACAAATTTAATTCCATAAATAGAGTTTAGAAATGATATATTCTACATTGACTATAAAAGAAATGAGTGCTCAAACGCTCCAGAATAATTTGATAAATGTTAGGGATCAGCTTAAAGTTGAAAAAGCTTCTTCATATGCCAAGAATACAAGAATCAAATCCTTGGAGGAGTTAGTAGTTGAGATGGGTTATGATCTTGTTAATGTAAAAGCTACAAAATAACTATTAAAAAAGAAAAATGTTGATATTGCAGCACTCATAAAAAAATTGGAATTACCCCCTATAGAGCATCCACATGCCAACAAGTTAGCACAGATTAACACTAAAACTGAAGAACAAAAGCTAAAAGGTTAAGTGAACAACTCAAAAAGTTAGAAACAAAGTTGACCTTAAAAGAGCTCATGGCACATATCAAAAATCAACTATGGTCCAAAATCATTGAATTAGTCAATCATACTTGGCCATCATTACAGGTGATTTATGAATAGAAGGATTTTCTAAAAGCAACTAGAGAAGAAATACAAAAGACCAAAGAGGAATTAGGCACCAAACCTAAAGAAGCATTGGAAATTATCAAATTCCTCAACTCTAAAAACAAGTGGTAATTGGATGAAATTGGAATAACAGACAAAATAGAAACCATTATTGAGGTAAGGAAAGTAATTTCCAAGAAGAATTTGATGAAACAGTTGGAATAAAAATGCCAAAACATGGATATATTAGCCATCACAAGATTCATGGTGAAATTTGACATTTTGAGGCAAAAGGGACTTCCAAATCTTCTAGTAATCAATGATAAATTGGTGAAACAGGAAGATTATAACAAAAAGATAAGGGAATTTACCAAAGAACAGGTAAGCGAATCATATTGGCGAGGGATACCAACAGGAAACATTTTGCATAATATTATTGAGAATCTGTTCTACTTGTAGCATGAAGTAAAACACCTTTTTGTGGTCAAGCCAACCTTTGCAAAATACGCTGAAGATGATGAAAAATTTAGGAAAATCATGAAGATCAAATTAACAGAAGCTGAGTTCTGGGAAAAACAAACAGACTTGCTGTAAAAATCAATTTGCAGTAAGAAAAGATAAAAATAGAGTTGTTGTTTTTTACTCTAACAGTAAACATATTTCAAAAAGTAAAACAGTTTTCAGCAGTCAAAGTGTGTCAGGTCAAAGAGTATCAGTTGAAGAGTGTATCAGATGAAATATAAATTTCAAAACAGATTGAAGACCAAACTGCCAACATGAGGGACACCTCATTTTCCCAGCTGCAACCCAAATCCAAATAGCAAGTTATTTAAATTCAATAAATAGGAAAACTTGCAATTAGTTATGCAGTTGTCACTATATTCTTGCAAGAAGATATTTTATTTTCCAAGAAAAATTCCTAAGATTGTTCTAGGATATTTTGTACCACTTTTTGTATAAATACTTCATCTTTTGAAGTATTAGAGGTGGATTAATTGTTGAACATTTATGTAGTCATATTTTCTGAACCTCAAGGGTTTTTTGTATCAAGTTCAAGTCAGTAGACTAGATCAAAGGAATTAAAGCATCATGGTACAGAATTCATGTGTTGGGCCACTTAAGTGAAGTATTTTCTCATTTTATTTGTCAATTTTCTTATGTCTTTCATCCTTTCATGAATTTGTTCTAAATTTTAATGTGAAATCAGGAATTGTTATCTCAGAGTTTGTTAAAAGCACTCTGTTATCAACTGATTTTCATTTAAATGTTTTCTGCTGATATCCAGACTAGGGAACCCTTAATTTCTCCTTGATTTCGATTTACCTCTACATTTTCACTCCTTATCCAGATTAAATAATCCTTAATTTCTCTTTATCCCAATTAAAACCATTTCACAATCAACCTTTGAAGATCTGAAGTGACTCTGCTATCTTGCCCTGTAAAACTTTGCCTTTAGACCTTGATCCTGATCTGTCTGCTTGACACGTTGACTCCACCTTCCCAATGGAAAACAGATCCATAGCTATCCATTTGAGTAAGTTATTTTTCCCACCAAACCAAATCAAAACCCCAAAACCAATTTTTCCTATATAACTAGCCTAAAATTAGACATAAAAACAAAGTTAAATCTTATCGAGAGAGCCCTCTCTGAACATTAGGAAGGCTAGATCCTAAAGCTTAAAAGTAGGTTTGTGGTTACCTCTGATATTCTTTGAACTATAATAAAAAACCTCACAACTTTGATAATTATTAGAGTGATAACATATTTGCGACTCCACTGGGGACTAACCAATCCTCAGTTTTAAAATAAAGCTTAAAGGAAATCTTTTCATTATCTTTTCACCTTAAGACTGTTTTAATAAGTTGACAGTATATTTTCATAAAAAATTGTAATTGTGGCCTCTAAAAGAGTCTACTATACCAGGTCAAATCCAGATCCACAACCTATTGTCATAGTAGATAATCCTGACAGAATTGGAAAGAAAAATAAAAGAGTAGAATATTTAGGTAATAAAGTTTCATTAATCAAAGAAAATTCCCTTCCAAAACAACTATCAAGTTTACAGGACATATAATTTGATTTAAATTTTGAACAATATTTATTCAGAACCAAATCATAAAGTGATTTACATAACACTTTTATGGATCCTAATTTTATTTCATTTATTGAAACTAAGAAGGAAACTGTTTCAGTATATTTTGAGGAAAATATTTTTGAAGTTTATGATAAGCTTGATGTAATAACTGCTACTTTGATTAAAGAAATAAATGAAGCTTATTTACAACATTCAGTTGAATTGAGTGCTTTATCAGACTATACCCCTAAGCCTTCTACCACTCATTTAGATACCATCCTTATAGAATATGTAGGCTCATCTTTATTCACTACCACTTCATCTATTATTTCCACCACACTTCATTCCATAGATTCATTTTTTCCTAAGCAACCATTTCAACCTAGAATATTATTCCCATCCTCCACCACCTCAAGTCCATCTACTATTTTTTCTTCTGCATTTTCCAGTACATCATTCTCATTCCCAAAGACCTCTTTATATACCCCAACTTCATCTTCTAGCATCTCAACCACATTTTCCAGTACATCTTCTTATATTCCAATCTCATCTGTAATTTCTTTTAACGACATCAACAACTACTTCTAGCTCTTCTCCAAGTACATCCAACTTACCCCCAAGCCATGGCTACTAGATATTCTCCCTTGGTCCTTCCAGCACAATTACATGACATGCCCCAAGATTATCAAAGAAAAATACCTCAATTTGATGCAACCACTAATTACACTTCCCAATAGCATGTTAATAAAATGACAAATTATTTTGAGTTGCATGAAATTGATGAGGCTGATGTCCAAGTAAGACTTTTTGCTCAAAATTTAACTGGTGAAGTAAAAAAGTGGTTTAAAGGTTTAAATGTTGGTAGTATTGTTGATTTAGCAGTTTTTCATAGATTATTTCTTAATAGAAGGGAAAAGAAGAAAAATCCATTACAAATCTTATCTGAATTTGAAAATATAAAAAGAGCACCAAATGAAACAATTCAAGATTATTGTACTAGATATAACAGTATTTATAATGCAATTCCTGCTAATATTAAACCTCCTCTAGACTCTATCCTTGTCAAATTCCCTGATGGATTTGATACAGATATATCCTATCAATTAAGAGAGAGAAATCCATAGACTTTAGAGAAGATGCAAAGTAATGTTGTTAATGTAGAGGAAAATCTTTTAGCAAAGAAAGCTATATTAAGGAATGAAAGGAGAGTAACAATAAAAGAAGAGACATCTACTTCAGATTTAAAAATATATCAATTAGAAAAAACACTAGAGAGAGTGATGGATAGCTTAGATAATATGGAAAGGAAACCACAGTGGGATAACCAACAACAAGGATCTCATATTAGAAATCCCAATTTCAGGAAAAACACTAACACTGGAAAATGTAGAGAATCAACACCTGACCAAACAATGAGACCACCTTTCCAAGATAACTATGCTGAGATTTCTCATCGAAATGAAGATGATGAAGACACCATAAATCTAATGGGTATTAATGATGATAGCACTATTTTTCTTACACAAGAAGATCAAGAGTTATATGAATTACAACAACTGCAATTAGATTCTGGTGAGTCTTTTTATTACAATCAAGGTTATGAGTTTTCTATCAGTGAAGTACATAAGCAATCTAACCTTAGGAGCAAGAAAAATATAGAGCCTTCTACTAAGAAATCTGTCCAAATGCAAAAAAACAAAATAATAGAGGCTCCTACCACTAAAGTTCTGCAAATTCTCCCTAGGGAAACCAAGCAAAACTCTAGTTCATCTCAGAAATTTTTAAGCCCCAAAATTTGACCTAGTCCAAAAATTGTTGACATCACAGATGATGTTATCCAAACATCAATAGATTTACAAAAATCTGTTGCTGCCAAGACAACTAATTCTGCTAAAACATCAATTTTAGACTCCAAAACACCTATTGATGATCCAAAATCAGCTGATCCAAAAGCTACCACTACTAAAGCAGCTGCTGAAAATACAAAATCTGCAAAAACATCTACTATTTCTCAAATTGTCCCTGAAAATAAAACTAAAAATAGTAAGACAGTAGAAACACAAACAGAGAATGAGAAAACAACTGTAGAAAAAGAAGACAAACTTACCCAAACTACAGTTACAAAAGAAGAGATAATGCAACTAGGAAAATTACAAGCTCCATTTAATATCCAAGCTGAAATTTCCAAATTAAAGATACCAATTCCTTTGATAGAATTGGTAGAACATGACCTATATAAAACACCTATCACTGAAACTTTGAATATGAATGATGGAGAAGATTCAGTAAACTTGAGTGATGATAAACCTGAATTAATTTTTGGTCCTGATGTTAATGGGAAACACCAAGATGGACCAGTTCCACCTTTTTACATTAGCTTAACTGTTCATGATCAGATTTTACACAATGCAATGCTACATTTAGGGGCTTCACACAATTTGATGCCAAAAGCAATAATGGAAACCCTAAATTTAGATATCACTAGGCCTTACAAAGATCTCTTCTCATTTGATTCCAGCAAAGTAAAATGTTTAGGTTTGATTAAATATTTATGTGTTACTTTAGTTCAATATCATGGGAAAAGCATAGTCATGGACACTGTAGTAGCTGACATCCCTCCCAAGTATGGAATGCTCTTATCTCGCTCATGGGGAGCTAAATTGCAAGGATCTCTACAACTTGATTTGTCATATGCAACAATATTAGTTTTTGGCCAACCAAAGAAACTTTACAAAGAAACATTGATGAAGTATATGGTTAGTAGTGTAGAAAGACCAATAAATTATCCTATTTACTCTACACCTAATGACATGGATTCATTCATTTTATGTAACTCTGAAACTTGCATTGAAAACAATACTGAACTAAAAGAGTAAAACAAAGCACCAGATAGTGAAAACATCTTTCATGAATCATTATGGGACCTAGATTTTGATGGATCAGTCAATAAAATAGGAGCAGGAGTAGGAGTTTGGATACATAATATGGAAAACAATCATGCATAAGGTCATGCTTTCAGACTAAATTTTAAATGTACAAACAACATGGCTGAATATGAAGCTCTTATTTTAGGATTGCAGATTGTTAGGAATTTAGGAGGTAAAAGAGTGTCAATTATGCGATATTCAGAGTTAATTGTGAAACATATAACAGGAGAATATTTTGTTTATAATCCAAGATTAAGCCGATATAGAGATATTGTTCTAGATTTAATTAAGTAACTACTAGAATGTGACTTTTCTGCAATCCCAAGAAAACAAAATATACAGGCCCACTCCTTAGCAACATTTTCTAGTACCTGTATTCTGCCATTTCAACCAAATCATAGATATACTGTAGAAGTTAAACACGGGCCTACAATTCCAGAAAATCTTAAATATTGGCAGATTTTCTCACAAGATGAATAGATTTATCATTTCATGAACAATGAAGGAGAATTTCAGGGTTGTAATATAGATACAGATTGTACAGTAGATCAGAACTTAGATAGTGAAATTTATTTGAATAATGTAGATGTAAATAACTTAGATTTTGCTAAACCTACTAAATTTAGTCAATTAGACATAGATAATTTATAAAAATTAGAGATTGAAGAGTTAGCAGATGATGAATCTGATATTTTAAACCTCAAAGATAACTTTTTACCTAAGGGATTAGCCCCTTTAGAAGATCTATTTGACTCTAATGATGTTGCAAGAAAACCTAAGATGGAGCCACTAAGATCTTATATTGAGGAGTGTAATATAGGTATAGAATTAAAACTTAAGATGATTAAACTTTCAAAATCCTTACCTCGGGAAGAAAAAGAAAAATATATAGCCTTGTTTAAATAATTTCAGGATGTATTTTCCTAGAGTTATGAGGACTTAAAATCCTATGACACTAGCATAATACAACATAAAATACCCATAAAAAAAGATCAAAAACCTTTTAAACAGAAGCTTAGAAGGATCAATCATGTTTTAATGCCCTTGATTGAGAAAGAGGTCAAAAGAATGTATGATGCCCAAATAATTGCACCAATCAAATATTTTGATTGGGTTTCTAATCTTCTTCCCACTAGGAAAAAGGAAGGAGAAATTAGAGAGTGTTGATTTCAGAAATTTTTAAAAAGTGTCCTTAAAAAGAAAACTACCCTCTCCCTAAGATGGATCACATTTTACAGAGAGTAGTTGGTTCTTCTATAATTTCATTGTTAGATGGATTTTTAGGATATAACTAGATTTTAGTTCAACTAGAAGACCAACCTAAAACTGATTTTACTACTCCATGGGGTCCTTTCATGTATGTGAAAATGCCTTTTGGGTTAATGAAAGCAGGAGCCACGTTCCAAAGAGCTATGGATATAGCCTTTGCAAAAGAAATTCATGAATTCCTTGTGATTTATTTAGATGACATTACTGTATTTTCAAATACTAATAATGAACATTTGGATCATCACAGGAAAGTCTTTCTTAAATGCAGGAAATTTGTCATCTCATTAAATCCTAAGAAGACTTTATTTGGATTAGAAGAAGGTAAATTATTAGGACATATTATATCTAAAGATGGAATTAGGATAGACCCATCTAGAATAGAGGCCATTCTAAACATTAGTCCTCCTAGTGGCATTAAATAATTACAAGCTTTCTTATGTAAAATTAACTTTCTAAGAAGATTCATCTCAAATCTAGCTGAAATTATCAGAGAAATTAAGAATATGTTGAAAAAAGACTCAGTACTTAAATGGAATGCTGATGAATATCAATCATTTGAGTCTATTAAACAAGCCTTAACAAAAACACTAGTCCTTATAAGTCCCGACTTTAAAAAATATTTCATTATTTTTTCCTTTACTTCAGAATACACTATTGTTGCAGTTTTACTGCAGAAAAATGACCAGGGCTATGAGCAACCCATTGTTTTCTTTAGCAAATCACTCAGAGATGCCACTCTAAAATATAACATAATGGAAAAATAGGCCCTAGCTTTAGTAAAGGCCGTCAAAGACTTTAGAGTGTACATTATTTATTCCCATATCATTGCCTATGTTCCAAATGCATTTTTAAAGGACATTCTAACATAGAATGGGCCTGATGGAAAAAGAGGCAAGTAGATTGCTACAGTTTTGGAATATTACATTGAAATCAAAGCCACCAAACTCACAAAAGGTCAAGGCTTAGCCAAACTCATGGCTAAATCAAATTGTTATGCTTTAGATATTAATTTTATTATGCAAATATATGATCAGGAAGAGATGGCAACTCCAGAGATCAGTGAATCCTTTTCAGACTCACCATGGTATGCAAATATTGTATTTGTATTACTAAATTTACAAAATCCTCCTGGATTATCAAGAATAAAAGCTAGATTTTTAAAATTAAAGGCAGTAAGATTTTGTATCTTAGACAATGTACTCTTTTCGAAATATCATGGTGGAATTTTATTGAATTGTTTTCTTAAAGAAGAAGCTGACAAAGTTTTGGAAGAATTTGATGAAGGTGACTGTGGAGGACATCTCTACTGGAAGACTACTGTAGACAAAATCTTGAGAGCTGGTTTTTACTAGCCTACTTTGTTTGCAGATGTAAAGAAGTATGTGACCTCCTGTCACAAGTGCCAAATATTTGAAGGATATAAAAATCTACTACCCCTGCCCTTAAAACCCATCTCAACAGAAATGCCTTTTCAACAATGGGGTCTTGAATTCATTGGTGAAATTCACCCTCCATCTTCAGCCCAACACAAGTGGATTATGACAGCCAGTGCCTATTTCACTAAATGGATAGAACTCATACCTTCCAGGCAAGCCACTAACACTATCGTAATCTCAGTTTTAGAAAATAAAATACTCTCAAGATTTGGATGCCCCCAAAAGATTATCGCTAACAACACAGTTGCATTCAAATCCAAAAATATGATTGACTTCTGTCATAAATACCACATTACCCTTAGCCATTTTACTACATATTACCCTCAAGGTAATGGCCTTGTTGAATCCTCCAATAAAAGCCTTGTGAACATCATCAAGAAATTAATAGAAGACAACAAGAAAACTTGGAACAAGAGGTTATTTAATGCCCTATGGGCAGATAGACTTACCACTAAGAAATGTATTGGTACATCTCCTTACCATCTTTTTTATGGGATGTATGATGTTCTTCCATATTCCTTAGGAGTACCAGAAATGAAGATAATATAAGAACTAAAAGTTGAGACAAATGATATTCAAAGAAGGATTAACCAAACCATACACTTGCAGCAAAAAAAAGAAGAGGTTTATCTTAAGTCTCAAGTTATCAAAGACAAGATTAAGAATATTTTTGAAAATAAAAGCAAAGAAGATGATTTCTATATAGGTGACAAAGTTCTAAAGTGGGATTCAAGGAGAGAAGAGAAAGGTAAACAAGGGAAATTTGATTTCCTATGGAAAGGACCTTATATTATTTATCTTTATAGAGGTAACAATGCTTTATTTTTGAAAGAGATGGATGGATCTGATTTTCTAGGTGGACTTGTCAATGGTAGAATGTTGAAGCATTACTACTCTTCAGAATAAAAAGTAGTTAACATTGTTTACTTTAATCATTTTACATAACATTTCAGATTTTAGATTGGATTGGATTTTTTTCCTAACAAATTTGAAGCCCAAAGAGAGGGCCCTAAGATTTTAAGGATAAAATATCATAAGTATGAATAATTTCATAGCTCAGACAACATTTCCAAGGCCGGCATAGTCAAAATTTAGAGGCTACTAGTCTAAAAGTTCTTGAAATTTCACCAGGAAATGTCATCCCCATGTGAAGCCACTCTTAGGGTCCTATAATAATAGGATTCATAATTTTTTAATTGACTTTAATTAGTCTTGGAATATGTACATAATTTTCTTTCTGAAAATTCTTTTCCCATATTAGAAAATAAAAAATGTAAAGAGCTTAAAAGTCCTAAAAGAAAAATCAAAGGACTTGAAAAGAAAAATATCAAAAAGAAGAGAAAAATGGACCCCAAACAAAAAAGAGATAAGAATACGACATGAAAGTGATGCAAGTCAAAATTCCATTTCCAGTTACTTTTTACTGCAAAATAAATGATTATGTGCAGCTTGTTCAAAACGCCATAATCCATGATGAGTTAAATAGTTTAATCTTGACTTTTTCATGCTTTAAATTTCATGTTGATAGATAGAGAATAAAGATCTTGCCAAACAGTTTAATCTTGGCAGATCAATAGTTAATTAGAGAATAAATAAGGAGCTCAATAGTTTAATATGAGCCCTTGGATGAAATAAGGTCAGAATTAGATAGTTTCCTGTTTTAAAAGAAAAATGAATAAGGGTTTTTCAAGCTCAAATGCACCCATGAAAATAAATGAAAAAATGGTAGAATATCATATGGGTAGGAAGAAAGAAACTTCACAAGGAATGGATAAACATCATTTGGAAAATTACTAATTTCCCTCCCTACTCTGTATTCCAGTACTATACCCTTCAGTTATAAAGACTCAGAGCAATTCTCTGACTTTTGGTGGGACTAAACCCACATCTTAATGACTGAGTGACACCAAGGTACTGAAATTCCCCTCAATGAAACCCTTCCCCTGCATAAAAAACCTTTTTCCCCTTACATCATTCATTTTCCTTTACAAAATCCCATTTTCCTAAAAAAATTAAAACACATTTTACCTAGGAAAAGTAAAACCCCCTTGACTAATTCCCTTTTTCATACAAAAATATCCAAAAACCCACAAAAATTATATTATCCTAAGTATAAGTGTGAAATGTTAAATATGGGGCCACCACTATGAAAATCCCACCCAAAGACATAAGTTACACTTTACATAGTGTATTTGTTTATTCCCGCATTCATTTCATTATTAACATGCTAATATAATGTATTAGCTCCATATTAATACCTTTCAATCCGTAGTATATTAATTCATTGTATATTAAATAAAACAAACCCATATTTTACATTCATCCTATGGTATATTTTCCCCACTACCCATAGGTTTAAACTATCCCTTTTTATATATTAACCCATCTAATATTTACATTACACATATCGCAAATTTCATTTGTTGCACATAAACCTTACTCGTCTATCATATTCACGTATAAAACTATATATTAAAATGATGTTTTAATATATATAAGTTCAATCCCATCGCATAAAGAACTTACGGGCCCCACACCCATTACCCCAGCAACTTGGATGCTTAATCCTGACCGTTCACTTTCACCCACTAGATCCAACGGTGCATATCTACTATCGCAGATTTGATAGCGCAATCATTAAACAAAATGAGATTTACGATAAAATTTGTTTTGGGCCGTTCTCTCTCCTCCACGTGTCACCTTTCTGTTGGATCACATCGAATCATACAATACCATTTACCGCCTTTAAATCATGCGAAAACCACTCAGCGGTAAATCTTCCCCCCGCATCCAAACCGCTCCTGATTTTAAATGGCTGGTAGTTAATGCGGTTACTGTTTAAATAAAGTTCATTATAAAGACAATTGGATACATTCATTTCAAACCTTTTGTTGCTCTTTTGCTCATAAAATCGTTCCAGACTGAGAGAAATACGTTGACGCCTTTGTTTTTACTCATAAACCAACAGAATTCAACCAAATTCATTGTCGCAATTACTGAAAAGATTCCAGACTGCATTTAAAGTTCACATCAAGATTTTGAAAGCTTTAAAATCCCAACAAACCCTCTTCTGTAGCAAATTTCCTAAAAATCACAGGTATTCTTCAGAAAAGGACCTAAACCATCCATTGAAAGAAGAATACTATTGAATTGGAACCTTTTTAAGCCTATATGCCTAAGGAATAACCATATTGCCTCAAAAATTTATCTCTGATGTAAACCTGATCATTCCCATAGTTTCTGAAGCTGTAATTTGTTTTTAAAGAAAAATCTGATTGATTTAGCCATCTACAGACTTAGGAAGCCCTCTGAGTTATTCAAAGCCTTTGTACAATACTCAAAATCCCTTTCCAAAGCTAAATCCTCCCTATTCCTCTTCTAAATTCCCAGAAGGAACCAAACACATCATTTCTATGTTGTATTTTATACTTGGATATTTCACAGATGAGCATATTGATGCATCTATACTTGGTTTTCTATCTATATTTGTACTTGGTCAGCCCCCTGCAATTATCTACAATTTTGCTCAGTATATTGCTGATAGTATACATGAAAAAATTGTCAAATTACCTACTGAAGGTGTCTTTAGGTATACTTCATTTCTCTTCCATATGTTCCTCTACTTTCACTTAGACAAGTTTCCAATAAATCTTCAAAAGATGGATGTAGAAGGAAATGCACAGTCTATTAGTTTTTGGACCTCCTTGATCAGAAAGGAGTCAAAAGAGTTTACATATGCATACTTTACAAATTATTTCATTCATCCATTAGTAAATCTTCTTAAAAGTAGTTCGCAACCTAGGATCAGTGATGAAATTAAGAGTGTTTTATAGTTTCTAGAATAGAGGAGAACAGATGATTGGTATTTATACCAAAATCACACTGAGATCAGATTTTATGGGAAAACCCTCATTCCTTACATGTTGCCAAAGAAGTTACCAATGAGGTTGTTTTCTTTAGAATATATAAGATAGATTTTAAACTTAGATTCAGTAAATTTCTTGGCTGCTAAGAAGAAAACTCAGTTTAAATTGAAGAACCAAGTGGGTCCATTTATATGCAATAATAGAGAAGCAAGTATAGAGGCAGAAAATCAGTTTTCAGAGTACAAGTTCAGCAAAATATTTCTTTGGCACTATGATCCTTATGGTATAATTAGAAAAATGAGAGTAAAGTGTAAATTAACCCACTATATTCATGAGAAGAAGATTGAAATTGAGAAATTTTTTAGCCAATCTGAATGGTTAGAAAATACACTGGTAGAAGCTGACAAGCAGAGTGATACTAGTCACATTATGCAGACTCCATCTCAAGAAGACAAAGGTAAAAAAATAAATAGGGAAGAAGGCTCATACACTGCTGAAACTACCATAGAAACAAAGTTTAAACTAAGGTACAACAAAAAGACCAAGACAAATCCAGCAGATAAATAAAAAGAAACAATTGAGGTTATAGATACAAAGGTTCCAGATAAAGACACTGTGCCTCCTATAGAGATCGAAAATGAACAACAATCTACTACTTCCAACACACAGTTGATCTAGAAACAACATAGTGTGGAAGTATCATCATCAAAATAGATAGAGGATAAAGATATGGACATTAAGGAAAGGTATAAATAGATCAAGGCTAAGAATGAGGAAATTAAGAATGAAATTTAGTCTCAATACTTGAAACAGACTTCGGGCATACAAAATAGGGTGCTTTCAGCCTTTAATTATACGAATAAGAAATTACTGATGACAATGCTTCAACCTACAGTGCCAACTCCCAAAACAGCAGCTGATTACAAAAAGGTTGATGTTGAAGTACTAGTCCAAGACATTCATCCCTTGGACCAAATTGAATTTCATTAACAGAGTTCAGAAATGATATATTCTACATTGACTACAAAATAAATGAGTGCTCAAAAGCTCCAAAATACTTTGATAAATTTCAAGTATCAACTTAAAGTTGAAAAATCTTTTTCATATGCCAAGGATACAAGAATCAAATCCTTGGGGGAGTTAGTAATTGAGATGGGCTATGATCCTGCTAATGTAAAAGCTGAAAAAGAACTAGTAAAAAAGAAAAATGTTGATATTGCAGCACTCATAAAACAATTTAAATTACCCCCTCCAGAGCATCCACATCCCAAAAAGTTAGCACAGATTAATGCTAAAACTGAAGATCAAAAAGCTAAAAGGTTAAGTGAACAACTCAAAAATTTAGAAATAGAGTTCACCTTAAAAGAGCCTATGGCACATATCAAAAATCAACTATGGTCCAATATCATTGAATCAGTCAATGATACTTGTCCATCAATACAGGTGATTTATGAATAGAATAATTTGCTAAAAGCAGGTAGAGAAGAAATACATAAGACCAAAGAGGAATTGGGCACCAAACCTGAAGAAGCATTAGAAATTATCAAATTCCTCAACTCTAAAAATAAGCAGGAATTGTATGAAATTGGAATAACATACAGAACAGAAACCATTCTTGAGGTAAGAAAAGTAATTTCCAAGAAGAATTTGATGAAACAATTGGAAGAAAAATGCCAAAACATGGATATAGCCATCACAATATTCATGGTGAAATTTGATATTTTGAGGCAAAAAGGACTTACAAATCTTCTAGTAATCAATGATAAATTGATGAAATAGGAAGATTATAACAAAAAGATAAGGGAATTTTCCAAACAACAGGTAAACAAATAATATTGTCAAGGGATACCAACAAGAAAATTTTTGCATAAAAGTACTGAGAATTTGTTTTACTTGCAGCATGAAGTAAAACACATTTTTGTGTCAAGCCAACCTTTTCAAAATACACTGAAGCTGATGAAAAATTTAGGAAACTCATGAGGATCAAATTCCCAAAAGTTGAGTTGTGGGAAAAGCTAACAGACTCGCTGTAAAAATCAATTTGCAGTAAGAAAAGATAAAAATAGAGTTGTTGTTTTTTACTCTAACAGTAAACAAATTTCAAAAAGTAAAACAATTTTCAGCAGTCAAAGTGTATCAGGTCAAAGAGTATCAGTTGAAAAATTGTATCAAATGAAAGATAAAGTTCAAAATATATTGAAGACCAAATTTTCCAGCGTGAGGGACACCACATTTGCCCAGCTGCAACCCAAATCCAAACAGCAAGCTATTTAAATTCAGTAAATAGGACAGCTTGCAATTAGTTATGCAGTTTTCACTATCTTCTTGCAAGAAGATATTTTATTTTCCAAGAAAAATTCCTAAGATTTTTCTAGGATATTTTGTACTACTTTTTGTATAAATACTTCATATTTTGAACTATTAGAGGTGGATTAATTGTTGAACATTTCTATAGTCATATTTTCTGAACCTGAAGGGATTTTTGTATCAAGTTCAAGTCAGCAAACTAGATCAAAGGAAATAAAGCATCATGTTATAGGATTCATGTGTTGGGCCAGTTAAGTGAAGTATTTTCTCATGTTATTTGTAAATTTTCTTATGTTTTCATCCTTTCATAAATGTGTTCTAAATTTTAATGTGAAATCGGGAATTGTTATCTCATAATTTGTTAAAAGCACTCTGTTATTGACTCATTTTCATTTAAATGTTTTTTGCTAATATCCAGACCAGGGAACCCTTAATTTCTCCCTAATTTTGATTGAAATCTACCTTTTCACTCCTTATCCAGATTAAAGAATCCTTAAATATTGCTCTTTATCCCGATTAAAACTATTCCACAATCAACCTTTGAAGATCTGAAGTGACTCTGCTATCTTGCCCTATGAAAATTTTCCTTTAGACCTTGATCCTGATCTGTCTGCTTGACACATTAAATCCATCTGCCCAATGGAAAACAGATCTATAGCTATCCATTTCAGTAACTGATTTTCCCATCAAACCAAATCAAAACCCCAAAACCAATTTGTCCTATATAACTAGCCTAAAATCAGATATAAAAACAAAGTTAAATCTTAGAGAGAGAGCCCTCTCTGAGCATTAGGAAGGCTAGATCCTAAAGCTTAAAAGTATATTTGTGGTTACCTCTGAAAAATCTCACAACTTTGAGAATTATTAGAGTGATAACAAGATCCAAGCAGGGGACAAGAATACAACCTTATTCCAAAAATTGGCAAAGACCAGAATGATAAGAAATAAAATAGAAACAATCACAGGAGGAGGGGTTGAGGTTAAAGGAAAATAATACATCAAAAAATAAGTGTACAGACACTTCAAAACTTTGCTAACAGAAGAGGACATCAATAAAGATGCGGAGGAATTCTTAAAGCACATAACACAAATCATAAATGAAGGAAAAAATAAAGAGCTTAACAAAGAAGTAATAGAAGATGAAGTCAAGGCAACCATTTGGAGTCTCCATCGGATAAGGCTCCAGGTCTGGATGGGTTTCCCATCTCCTTCTACTATTCCTTTTGGCACTTAATAAACAAGGATCTGTTAAAAATGGTTCGATATTTCATTAAAAAGAAAAATATGGGCAGCTTTTCAAACTCCACCTACCTAGCCCTCATCCCCAAAGACCCCCGCCCTTCCCTCCTTAGAAGATTTAGACCCATATCCTTATGCAGTGCCTCTTACAAAATCATCTCCAAAATTCAGGTAGACTCACTGAAGCCTCTTCTCCACCCCCTTATTTCTGAAAATCAAGGCGGGTCTGTTCCCAACCGACAGATTGTAAACAACATTATCCTAGTCCAAGAGGCACTCCACTCAAGTATTACTCACAATGAACAAGGATTCAATATGAAAATGGATATGGCTAATGCATTTGATAGAGTAAATTTATCCTTTTTAACAATTGTTCTAAAAAAATTCGGTTTCTCAGCTAACTTCATTGAAAATATCAAAGCCTGTACTATTGGCCCCTGGATTTCCCCCCTTTTCAATGGAAGACCGTGCAATTTCTTTCATAACTCAAGAGGGCTTAGGCAAGGATGCTCCATGGATCCTTTCCTCTATATCATTATGGAAAATTATCTAAGCAGGAAGCTTGAGCATTGCAAAAGAAACTCCTTCTTGAAAGGGTTTATCAATAAGCAGGGGGGTCAAAGGTGTTAACCACTCATTGTTCATAGATGACACACTTATTATGGGGGGAGCCACATGTGTAGTCGCTAGAAGATTCAAATCAGTACTAGACAACTTCATGGAAATCTCTGGCGGCTTGGTGAAAAAAGGAAAAAGATGTATCTATGGTTGGAACACTCCCAACAGAACATTTCAAAGAATGTCCCAAATACTTTAAATCCAATCTTGATCCAATTGGAACCATTTCCAATACGTCGGGCTACCTATTACGAATAAAAATACGAAGACTAAGATCTGGAACAAGTATGCGGAGAAGATGAAATGAAAAATCTAATCATGGGGCATGATCTAGCTAAACCAGGTGGGCAAAGTCACCCTCAATAAAATCCATCCTCTCTGCCCTTCCCCTCTATCGGTTTGCTCTGATTTTAGCCCCCGCCATCATTCATAAGCAAATATAAATCATAATCAGAGGATTCCTATGGAAAGGAGGAAAAACTTAAACCAAGAAATTCAATTTGGTCAACTCGAAAACAGTCACTGCTCACTACAAGAATTAGGGCCTCTCGATTAGAACCGCAAAATTAATGAATCTAGCCCTTGGATCCAAGATTGCACAGAGTCTAATCACAGGGGAAAAAATTGGTGGAAACACTCCTTAGAAAAAAATATCTAAATGCTCAAATGGCCACCATCCTAGATAGAAAACCTCCTATAATACCATGTACTCAAATCTGGAAGCTCATCTCCAAGGTAGTACCTCTGATAAAAAGAAATATTTCAATAAAGTCGGGAAATGGAAAAAAAACAAACTTATGGATAGACAACATCATTGGAAATAACCCTTTAGACAATAACCCATAAATTCAAGGCTTAAGGAATTGGATGGCAGCATAGGGCCTTTCTAACTTATCGAGCATTTCAAAATGGGACAATGATGGAAACTGGAAACAATGGGGAAATCCAAATATTGTTCAGGGAATGAGGGAGAAATGGAATGTCATGATAGCTCTTCTAAAAGGAGAAGCCCCCTTAAACCAACACATACCAAATGAGCATATATGGATTCCAACTAGGGGAAAATACACATTCAAATCTGGCTATGATTTGCTTCAAGAGTAACAAGGGCAGCAAGAATGGCAGCAGTGGAAATCTGACTAGAAGGCATAATGTCTCCCAAAGATCAAAATTTTCATCTGGACTCTCCTCCACAGCAAAATACTTACATCTGATAACCTAAAAAAAAGAGGAATATATGGGCCCTCTCAATGTCCTTTGTGTCTTCAGGAAGAGGAAAGTAGCCAACATATATTCTTAGACTGCAAATTCTCCAAAGATTGTTGGATGGGTATTGCCTCCCCTCTAGAAGTAATTTTAAACTACAACACTACTTTCAATCAATTTCTTATTAAATGGAAAACCAACTATCCCTATTCCTTCAAGAAAAATATTACAGATCAAAGATATTGGTCCAGTATCCTGTCTTTCCTCTGTTGGCAAATCTGGCTACCTAGAAACAACAAGGTCTTCAATAACAAAAATCCATCTATGGAGAGATTAATCACCAAAACCTAGGGCCAAGTCACGGAATTATTTACAGAAAAAGGGGCAAAAGGAATTGCAGTGAATCATTGTTATGTATATTTTATTAATTATTAGTTAAATATAGTTATCTTAGGTTTATTAATGTGGAAGGGCGTGATAAACGATCGTGCCTCTTCGCCAAGGGACACCATAAGGCTATATTTAAAGCCTCGGTGATTCCCCATTGTAATCATCTCTCATATTTTATCAATAATAATATATACTTATAAAGTTTACCAGAGTTTTTACACTCCATTGGTATCAGAGCCATCGCTCTTCGGGATCTGTGTGATCATCCAAAATTAAGGAATTACAAGAAAATTCTAGAATTGTAGATTTTTTTAAAACCAAGTGCTTGTGGGCAACAACATTTGTTTAAAAAAGAAGAAGGAAGAAATATATATATATATATATATATATATAATCAAACGAGAGAAGGAAAGTCAACATAAAGGGGGAAATAAATTAAAAAGAAGAAAAAAAGAAAAAGAAAAAAGAGATATATATAAAGAAGTAAAAAGAAATAAGGAAGAGTAATTGCTCGTGGTTTACAAGCTCATGGTTTTGGAGCCCATGGTAATTTCCCATGGTATTAAAACCCATTCACCCTTTTCAAAACAACGTGACTTTTAAAAACAACGTGACTTTTCAAAGTTAACAAAATTTTCCCCATATATATATATAATTATTATTATATATAAATAATTATTTATATATATATATTATTATTATTTAAAAATAAATAAATTTAATTAATTAATTTAAAAAAAAAAAAGGAGAAACTGGTAGAAAAATATTCCCCACCTCATACACGTTCAATGTCTTCATCGATGTCGATGACCGAATTCCAGAAGAAATTGGTGGATCTTGAGAAACAAATCAATAATAATTCCGAAGAATTCGGAAAAAGATTAGTCGATCTTGAAGGTACAGTTGCAGGACACTCCGACGACATCAAAAAGGTTCATGACACGACAAATCGAATAGAAAGAAAAATGTGGCCAAATCATCATGAGACCACAGAACTCTTCAATAAGCTAAATGATAAGATAGATAAGTTAAGTCAGACACAACCTCCAATATTCCCAAATTTCGAACATAATCAACTGAAAAATTCAGCTAATTTAGATCATCATCATGAATATAACATGTTTGAAGAAGAGCAATTAAATGAGGTTGAATTGGAAATCAGCTCACATGAAGGCTATAGTGTTGAACCACCTAGAAGTAGAGACTCTGAGATCAACCATGAAAATTATAGAGTTGAGAAACCAAGAGAAGAAAATGCAACTCAATCCACTAATAAAGCCAGTAATGCAGCAACAGAAGTTATTGAGAATGTTTATATAAATGAAAATCCAATGGCAGAAAAAGAAACAATGTTGGTATTCAACGTGACTTCTATCACAGATGCAACAACAGACATAGTCATTGAAAATGAAAGAAACCATGAAAATGCAAATGCTTATAAACAACAAAATGTTTCATCCCCGGAATTGAAAGAAAAATGTGAAGAGACAAACACATCCAAAGCCACTGATACAGTTCCAAAAGCTGTTGAGGCCTTCGGTGATGAAGCAGATATGGTTGTTAAGAATGAAGCATTTGATGATGAGGAGAAGTTGCATCGAATGATAATTTTTGGTAACTTACCTCTAAATCTAAAAAGGAATCACGAAAAATCACCAGAAGAACAAGGAATAGTTAGGAAACATGAAAAAGTCTTCCAAGACCTGCCAATAAAAATACCTCCTAATAAGGAACATGAACATCCAATAGAAGTCAAGAAAGGACCCGACCCTGTCAATATCAAATCTTGTCGCTATCCACATCACCAACAGATTGAGCTCGAGAAGATGCTCCACAATCTTTTTAAAATGTGGGAAGCAAGAGCCCACCGCTCAAGAAACCCAGGCGTTCGTCAACATGTGTCCATCATTACGTATGCTTTGAGGACAAAGCATATTTAAGAGAGGGGCAATTTTATGTATATTTTATTAATTATTAGTTAGATATAGTTATCTTAGCTTTTATTAAGTGAAAGGGCATGATCAAAGATCATGCCTCTTCACCAAGGGACACCATGAGGCTATATTTAAAGCCTCGGTGATTCCCCATTGTAATCATCTCTCATCTTTTATCAATAATAATATATACTTATAAATTTTACCAGAGTTTTTACACTCCAATCACTTACAGGAAGAAGAAAGAAACTGGATAAGGTTTTCCCTCAGCAAGCCTATCTACAAGGAAGTAGCCCAGCCCATAAAGGGAAACAAAAATTGGAAAATCAGACTATCTGAAGAAGAATTTCAAAATGGACTTAACTCCCTCAACAGGCCATGTCTCTTCTATGACAGAGCGGCCTCAAAAAGAAATCCAAGAAAGGGAGGAGCAGGTGGAACCATAATCATCAGTGACAATACAAACCCCATCCAATACAATTGTGGTTTGCACATAATGACGAGTAACAGAGCTAAATCATATGGCCTTCTTGTAGGAATGAAGATCCTGAAAGAAAATAACCTTCTTAACCGAATAATATTTGGAGACTTGTTGATTATAATCCAAGCAATGAAAAACGGGAAAATACCTAAGAACGCAGCTCTCCGCCACATCCTGGAGAGAGCCAACCAATACGCCAACCATGTAGGAAACTTTGATTACTTCCACATTCTCAGAATAAATAACAAACAGGCTGACCTACAGGCTAACAGGGCTATAGACAAAAATTTGGGCCAAGCCTGTATTGCCAGAGAAATCATCATGATACTAGTCCCATGAGGAACAAATATCCTCAGAAATTCAATATGAGGTTAAGACCTCACAATGGGAAGATCCATCTGGTTCAGGCTGGCACTTCCATTACAACAAAAGTGCTCAAACCTTCACCAAAAATCAAAGGAAGTAACCAAAAAAAGAAACACTTATCGCATCGTAGTCCCGCCTTGGTCCCCATTGCACATCGCATTCGCAATTTTGTTGTCTCCATCTCTTGCAACCTCCCAACCACCCGATGTGATATTTCACACCACAATCATTATCGCTCTTCTTTTATCACATCTTCCTTTTCGTTCTTCCTTCATCACTCTTGTTCCCTGAATTTGCACTTCGCATCTTGCAAGTGCAATCATCCCTCTCCCTTGACTCCCACTTTTCCTCTTCTGATGCGATTTTCCACTATGACCCCTCCATCCCGACCTTTAGTGATATTTCCTTTTGCCTTCACTTTCTGCTTATCTCTTTCCTCAAGCGCATTTTGCACCACCTCGGCCCTTATCGCAATCACATTTTGCCACAATTCTCTACTATCGCATTCGCATCTCGCTTTCGTCGATCACAATCGCTTCTCGCCTTCGCTCCACGTTTTCTCTCTTAGAATTTCACTTCCGGTTTCACCTTTCGCTATCGCACTCTATCTTCGTTATCACCTATCGCATTCACACTTCACCCCCTGTTTCGTTCCTTCGCCTTTAGTTATCTCTTACTTCCCTTCGCTTCCAGCATTCACCTTTTCCTTTTCTTTTTTCATTGGCAACCCCCCTCCCTTCTTTTGATGCGAAACTTGCATTTGCTTCTTTCCAGCTGCCATTCGCAATCACATCTCGCAGATTATAATTTCCTTCTCTCTTAACATCCACTCCCCTTCCCCAATGTGAAATCATCTTCGCTTCCCACATGCCCCCCCGCTTCCTTCAATCCTTTTCCATCTCGCATCTCGTATTTTTCTCTTTCCTCATCCCTCTTTAGTGCCTGCTCCCTTTTATCTGATGTGATATCCTCTTTGCTGATACCCCCTTATTTTACTCTTGCATCTCTTTGTCCTTCTCCTCTGTCTTATCTCCTTTCTGCAGCTTTACCCCTCGAATGCAACTTCGCCACCTGAAAGGAGTCCCACCTCCTAAAATAAGCTTCGCCTCTCGTCAACAGCTCCACCTTTCGATGGGAGCTCAGCCCCTTGGAAGCAGTTTTGTCTCTGAAAAGAAACTTCGCCCCTTGAAAGAAGAACCGCTTCCCGCCAGCAACTCTGCCTCCCAAACGTGGCTCCACCTCCTGAAAACAGCTCCACCTCTCGAAAGCATCACCGCCTCCAGAATTTGTCTTTGCCTCTCCTCCATTACACACCAATGAACAAAATATGGAACCCAGAAAAGACGAGCCCAAGTTCTGAGCACCCTACAGAAACCACAATTCCATAGAATGAAAACGAAATGCAATTTTCTACTGTAGCATTATGTAAAAATCTACAATCTGAATGCAATAGAAAATCAAAGCAATAGAAGGGAAATAGGTAGAAGAAGAATCCATGTAATTGGTAAACTAAATACCCAACAGACATAACTGAAATTTTGGCTTGCAAGGGCAGCTCTGTATCGGGGAATTAAAACTCTCCCTTTTTTCTGATATAATATATCATAACTGAACACATCCAACTCTATAATTGGGTCTTTAACTAGGTTTGATATTCAAACTCACATATTAATTGAAGTACATGAATAACCAGCAATGAGAGGATCCTAGAGCTGAGATTGAAGCATGGCCCTGAAGCCCTAGGGATTTCCTTGCGCTTCTCTGCAGGCGGCGCCATTGCTTCTAGCTCCTCCACATCGTTGTCCACATAGCCTATGCAGCTTGATTCCAACATGCCGGATTCCAAAGGGGGGGACCTGTAACCCCCCAACCCTGGGGATCAAAGAGGATCTGGCAATCCTAGTTCCTCGCTCAACTCTGATACGCCTGCCCACTCGACACCAGCAACAGATCCATCAGATCCAACCACCCCACGATCACCGCATCACCCCAGCAACGAGATTGGGTCCAAGAACGCGCAATCTATGAGATCTATGACCTGCATTCCAATTCAAATGAAAAGACCGGAGATACACCTCCCAGTGGAGAGCATCAATGGACGCATTCAATACATGCATGATCATGCGTTGATTGGTGTTTGGTCAATTTAGTGTATCCTAAATTGCTGCATTTAATTTGTCAATCCGGGATTCGTAAGCTGATGAAGTGCGGCGCACTATATGTGCAAGATAACCTATTTCTTAACTTTTTGTCGTTTTTGGTTTTCTAAGGTGAAATGGAAATTCTAAAATGAAAACAAGTATGGTTATATTTGTTCAAGGAAATGATATCCCCTATAATGATTTACCAACTTGAAACTTAAAAAAGAATTTGAAATTTTCAATGACAAAACTTGAAAGGAAATGAAAATGTACTGCTGAAATGAAAAGATGTTGTATGTCTAATAAATCAAAAATAGTGAAATAGTGAGCATGAAACTAAACTATTCTTGCTGCTGTCTAAACAAAAAGAAACTATGCTTAAAGAAATTCAAAATTGCAACAAAGTAAATCTAAATCAGATTACATCAATTTATCTTCTGATCCTTCATCATTAGTCCAGCTATGATTTTAGGAAGTAACCATAAACAACTTGAGTAACTGATATCTAACTTGCAGAAAGTAAACTAATATCAAACCATACATTCATAATTCAATCCCTCACCATCAGTCCAGCTGTGGCTTTTGGAGGTAACTGAAGATGTCATGCACAATTTAATATTTCTAACTTGCAGAAAGGAAACTAATACTAAACTACACACTTCATAATACAATCCCTCACCATCAGTCCAGCTGTGGCTTTCGGAGGCAACTGAAGATGCTATGAGCAGTTTAATATATCTAATTTTTCAGAAAGGAAACTAATACTAAACTACACACTTCATAATACAATCCCTCACCATCAGTCCAGTTGTGGCTTTCGGAGGCAACTGAAGATGCTATGAGCAATTTAATATATCTAATTTTGTAGAAAGGAAAATAATACTAAATTACACATTTCATAATACAATCCCTCACCATCAGTCCAGCTGTGGCTTTCGGAGGCAACTAAAGATGCTATGAGAAGTTTAATATATCTAAATTTAACTACTGAAACAATTAAGCAAAACTGATTTAAACAAAGCAATACTGAAATGAAACAGAAACTAAGAAAAACACATTAGCAGCAGAACAATGTTAATTCCATGTCATTAGTCAAAAAGCTATGAAAATGCCCGGGATGCCTATCTATAACCTAAAACAAGAACACTGATCAGTGATTAACAACATAAAACATGAAAGACAGAAGTGAAATGGAAAGCAGGAAAGTTTATAAACAGAAATGAAAAAAATGAAATGTATAAACATGTGAATGGATTATGGGACAATGAGCTTTAAAGAAATGAAATAAGAACTATACACTAATGCAAAAAACCTTAGCTGAGCAGGGGCCCTCTACACCAGCCTTGGCAACGATCTTCAAGTACGAATTAAGTTGGAAAACAGAGTCTTCTTATATTAAAAATGCAGTCATAACAGTATGGTAGTATTACGGCTCAAAGGCAGCGTAATTACATTACAGAGCAGACTTAATAAAATTAACAGAGACTAATCGGGACTAACTCTATATGCGTATGCAAAAACGTTATATATAACAAAAGAAATATAACTGTCTCCTAAAGTTTATGCTGGTGTAGAACACGTAGACCATTACGTCCACGGATCTAGGATCATGGCCGTGTTGGAAAATAAATCTATGAGAAGTGGATGCTTGAATTTGACTATGGAGCCATGTACAGATGTCGACTTGTCCTCCGCAAGCTCAGAAACGGCCATATGAACCTTTACGTGACACAGAACAGAGTCCTGTCACCGTAAGACTCTATGGTTGACTTCCATGTGGACGCCTTTGACCGCAGCTTCTTTAGATGAGTTTTCTTGAACCAATAGGACACGAACCATGTCCACATCATTCCTGACTTGCCCATGTGGCTCGTTTTCCCTGTAGACACCTGTAACATAGAGTTTCACAAAATAGCTGCGGAAAGTTGTAGTAGCTGCGGAAAGTGGCAAGATTCGGCAGCTGAATGAACAAAATCTAAATCAAATAGCAAACACAAAAATATAATTAAAAACCATGTTAGATGCTCTTTTGCAAATGATATTGACAACTTGGGAGGTTCAGGTGAGTGAAAAAGGTATAGAAAAGTGTATGGAAAAGATGCATAATTGAGACTCAACATACCCCCACCGTGAAGGTGTTGCATGTCCTCATGCAACCAAAATTTTAATATTCCTTCCTTAGTTCATGTGCCTTGACACTTCAGCCAACACATCCAATCCTCTCCTCCTCTTCCTTGGTGCTGCTAACATTATGGGTTTCTTCATTAAGCACCTAAATTTGATATTAACCAGTGCTCTGCTCAACTTCTGGCATTTTCTTTTCAATTTCTTGTTCTTCTTTTGCCATATTCCCAGATGTAGCATAGTATTATCATGGATGATTTTGTCCAGTTTTCCTTGTTTCTTCAATGTCTCATTTTCATTTTTGATATGTTTATTCAAAAGCTCTAACTCAAAAATTTCCTGTTTTAGTGATTGGACTAAATCATCCTGTACTGTATGAGGTTGGATAGACGAAGTACTGGGACCTGTAGCTGCCTTTTCCAAAGATTCTATATAGTCATATACTTCCTGCTGCTTGGGGTCTATTTCAGGTGTCATTTTTATTGGGCTGTCCCCAAAATGCCGTGAAGGAGAATAATCTAGCTGAGGAGAGCTCACATCAATATCTTGCTAAGAATGGGATGGAGTATGTTCAATGTCTGATTGGGAATGAAACCAGGTTCACTAACTGACTGAGATGGACTATGGTCAGCTGGGGACTGTTCAGATGTTTCCTCTCCCAAATCAATGAAATGAGGACCCTTCATATTCGTTTTCCTCAATTTCCCCTTAAGTCTGCTGCTTCTTCTCACACGCCGTGGTGCACTATCCTTTTGTTTTTGTTTTCCTTTCTCCGTCTTCTTGGCTATAGAGGACTGTTTTTGAAGATAAACTAGTCTTTCAGATAACACTTGATTATCTTCTTCTTCAGAAGGAGTTTTATGTATAGCCTCAATAATTTTTCTTTCTTTTGGTGTTATTGGCTTCTTACCCTTGATTTCTTTCTTCTTCCTCTTTGACAGTCTTTCTTCCCTATCAGTTCTTTCAATTGCAGTAGTAGGAGTATTTTGGATTTCATCAATTGTTCTTTTTCTCCTACTTCTTCTTACTTTGCTACCTTCAGGAATTTCCTGAGGTTCCTCAAAGAAATTTCTAACCAGAAATTGTTCCCATGTGTCTTTCTTTTCCTTTAACTCCTTTTCAATCAAAATTTTTATAAGGCCGTGGTGATATAGATGAGGTTCTACATCTCCTAAATGTTTCTGAACAGTCACATACATTTTCTTCAAGCTATTTAACAGAAAATATGGGAGATTGAGAGCTTGATTATCTAGAAAATTCATCAGTAACCTGGTATGGTACATGTACATGGACCCAAAATGGCCTTCACATGTAATGAATTTCTGAACAACTAGCAGCAAAGTAGCCCATTCCTCTTTCAATGTATGCACAGGAATTCCTCTTTTAAAAACAGTTATGTCCATACCTTGGTTTCATAAGATTGTTCTCCATGCTTCATCACTGATACTTTTATTCTTAAACCAACGCTCACCCTCCTGAATAAGTTCCGTGGTTGTTGCTATAGATGCTTCATTGACCGCAAACTTAAGGTCTCCAATCTCTGCTTCCAAGCCATTAAACGACCTTGCGAATGCCTTCGTCACTTCTTTATGATACCCTCTGAATTTATGGATAAACCGCAGCCAATTTTATTTCTTCAATACATCCCTTACTTGTGGATATCCCTCCATGAACTTTGGTCCTTCCAGTTCTGCTCTTAGCAATTTACCCATTTTTTTCTTTCTGCTCTTCAAAGACTTTCCTGCGTGGAGGATTCAAATGGAAATAGAATGGTTGAATGCATAGAAACGAGCTCAATGACTGTGGGAATATATTATAGAATGGGAATGAGCATAATGAACAGAATGGAGTGAGACTGTGGGTAGATATCCGAGAGTGGAAATGAACACAATGAACGGAATGGAGTGAGACAGAATAGAAAAGGGTTTCGTGAGCATAACAGAGATACGACTGTGCAATTGACAGAGTATAACACATTCGGCAGCGTTTTGAAATTTGGTGGCTGCGAAATAAATGTGAACACGTTTCAATCAACGGTTATGGATTTATGCGGCTGTAAGAGTCCTTAGTCAAATCAAATACGTCTCATTGTCACCGGTGGAATATTGGATCATGAGTGAAAATCAGGGGTTTAATGATGGAACCGTTTGTGAATGAATGCGAGAGGATAATATGGAGATCGTGAAAGGTTACGGAATTGTCAATATAATCATTGCACATAATGGATAGAGCTCATGGTTCATAACTATATAAAAATGTGTTTTTCAATGCTATTTGAAATAAATTTTATTCATACGTTTGGAATCTTTGCCTTTTCCTTTGGTCTTCAACTAATTGCTCTTCATTGGTGTCTTGAATGCTCCATGTCTTCATTTTTGATCCTCTCACCTGCATTTTATTTCATGATTATGGAAATAACATCTGACTGTACATTCTTTTTGAAAATAGAGTAGTAGCTGCGGAATCTGCTTCTGGCTGCGGAAACTGGAGTCAGCTGCGGAAACAGATGTCAGCTGCGGAAATTGACACAGCTATTACTTGGATGAACGGAAATGAACAGATGACAAATGACCAGATGGAAATGGTCATGAAAAAGATTTTTATTAATTAAATGGAATGAAATGGATGAAATGAAGTGGAGTGGAGTGAAATGAAGTGAAATGAAATGGAATGAAGTGGAATGGAATGGAGTGAATGATCACAAAACTTGTGAAATGAAAGAGAGATTTTTTTTTGGAAAATATAGAGTGTCAGGTGTTCCTGATTTTCACCCTATATTTTCTGTATAAGACTGCCAATCAGTGATTGGTTTTCAGGCTTATACATTTTTTATTTTTTTTTAACTGAAAAGAACAAAAGCTAGGCTGGTGGAGAAGAAGAATTCTTCTGCACCAGCCTGATTGCAGAATTCTCTTGAAACATTTTGACAAATTCCTCCTTTGAGAGTGGCTTATGATAAACTTTCAATCTGTGGCCATTCACAATAAGAGGAGTTTGAAACTCATCAATGGTCTTGATTCTTACCGCTCCATTGCTAAAGATCTTGTCAATCTCATATGGCCCAAGCTAATGAGTCTGAAATTTTCCTTGAAAATATTTAAACTTGGAATCAAATAACAATGCCCAATCTCCTTCTTGAAACTTATTCTCTTTGATGTACTTGTCATGCCATTTAGCTCTTTGATATTGAACTAGATCAGTTCTTAGAATTTCCTCTTGTCTGATCTCATCTAGCTCATTCAATCGCTCCATTCTATGCTTTTGGGCTTCTGATAAGTCCATTCCCAACTGAACTGCTATCTTGAAGGTCTTGACTTGGAACTCAATGGGGAGCAGGACTTCTTTCCCATAAACAAGTTCATAGGGAGAATGTCCTGTTGTATTTCTCCATGTAGTTCTATAGGCCCACAAGGCTTCAGAAAGCCTTTCTGCCCAATCTCTTCTATGTAGATGAACATTTTTGGTGATGATACTTTCGAGAACTTTGTTTGTAGACTCCACTTGACCATTTGCTTGCGGATGGTAAGGATTAGATCTTCTGTGCTTGATTTTGTATTCTTCCATCAACTTCTCCACCAAGTTGGATGTGAATTGACTCCCCTGATCTGTCACAATTTCTCTTGGAACACCAAAGCGAGTAAAAATATCCTCATAAAGAAAATGAACAACTGAATTTTCAGTAGCAGATACTAATGCTTTGGCTTCTACTCATTTAGTAACATAATCAGTACAAACCAATATATACTTCTTTTGCTTAGATGGTGGATTAATAGGTCCAATGAAATCTAAAGCCCATTTTTCAAAGGGTTCAATGAGTACCCGTGTTTGCAATGGCATTTCATTTGAAAGGGTAGGTTTCCCTACTCTTTGGCAGCTGTCACACCTTTTGACATATTGTTTTGCATCTTTGAAGAGGGAAGGCCAATAATATCCAAAAGAGAGGATTTTATAGGCCGTCCTTTTGTCTGCAAAGTGTCCGCCGCATGGTTCATCATGACATGCCTTAAGAATATCAGGCATTTCATCTTCCCCGACACATCTTCTGATCACAAGATCTGGCCCTGTTTTAAACAATTCGTTAGAAATCCATGAATATTTTGAACTCTCCTGAATAATTTTTCGTTTTTCACTTGGAAATAAATGTGAAGGTAGTTTCCATGTAACCAAATAGTTAGCAATATCTGCATACCAAGGTGTCTTAATAGTTACTACAAATAAGTATTCATCAGGAAACTGATCCTCTACAGGAGAATCTTCTTTAGTATTCTGAATCCTAGACAAGAAATCAGCTACTGTATTTTGTTTTCCTGGTCTATCCAACACAGTAATATTGAATTCTTGCAAAAGTAAAAGCCATCTTGTCACTTTGCCATTAGTAACAGGTTTGTTCATCAAATATCTAATTGCAGAATGGTCAGTATGAATAAAATTTTCATAGCCTGTTATGTAATGTCTAAACTTATTAATTGCATGAACAACAGCTAAGAACTCTTTTTCAGTCACAGTATAATTCAACTCTGTGGGAGTCAAATTTTTACCGGTGTAATAAATGGCATAAGGAATTAAATATTTTTGACCCAACACAGCTCCAAGAGCTGTATCTGAAGCATCTGTAGAAATATGGAAAGGAAGTTTCCAATTTGTTCCTCTCAAGATAGGTGCTTCAGATATTCTTGTTTTCAAAGTTTCAAAAGCTGATTGACAATCAGGATCCCATTTAAATTCACAGTCTTTTGTAAGCAACTTGAAGAGTGGAGATGCTATTTTAGTGAAGTTTTCTATAAATCTTCTATAGTAACCAGTAAATCCTAGAAAACTTCTAACATCTCTTTGAAAATTTGGAATAGGCAACTTGGAAATGACTTCAACTTTTGATCTATCAACCTTAATCCCATCTCCTGAAATATGATGTCCTAAAACAATCCCTTTAGTAAACATCATAAAGCATTTTTCATGGCTTAATGAAAGGTTTGTTTCTTTACATGTTATAAGAACTTTTTCCAAATTTTCTAATGCCTCTTCAAATGAATTACCATAAACTGTAAAATCATCCATATAAACCTCTACACAATCATGGATTAGATCAGAAAAAATTCCTAGTACTGCTCTTTGGAATGTTGCATGTGCATTACATAACCCAAAAGGAAGCACTCGGTAGGCAAAAGTTCCCCATGGACAAGTAAATGTGGTCTTATCTTGATCTTCAGGTGCTACCTGAATTTGATTATAGCCACTAAAACCATTCAAAAATGAAAAGTACTTTTTACCTGCTAATGTATCTAATACTTGATCGATAAAAGGCAAAGGAAAGTGATCCTTCAAAGTTGCTTTGTTCAATTCCCTGTAATCAATGCATAACCTCCATTTACCATTCTTTTTAGGTACTATAACCAAAGGAGAAACCCATCGGCTATCTGAAATTGGATAAATGAAGTTTACATTGAGTAGTTTTTGGAGCTCTTCTTTCACTATCTCCCTAAGATTTGGATTCATCCTTCTTTGAGGTTGTCCGATTGGTCTACTGTTTTCCTCAATATAGATATGATGGATGCAAGTCTTAGGATCAATACCCTTCATGTCAGTATACTCCCATGCAAATGCAGTAGAATGTTTTTGCAAGATTTTGGTTAGTTCTTCTTGTTGTGATTTTTCCATATGTTTGTTGATATTCAATGTTTTTCCTGGAAAAATCTCAATAGTAGAACTACCAAACTCTTCCATAGAGTAAAGAGACATTTGTCTTGATGATAAATATTCTATGTCAGATTCCAACCGAAATTGTGTGGGGTCATATTCTGAAGATATCTCAAAATTTTCTAATGTGTTCAGAATTTGACTATCCTCACTGATTTCAGAAATGGTAAAGACAGGTTGTATAGTGTTCTCATCATCGACCCATTCATTGTCTCCTATTTCTGTGATTGCTCTTGCTGGAGGATACAAATTGAATTTCTTTGTCTAATTACCATTAGAAATGTACATGTCTCCAGATCTACAACTAATAAAAGCATCAGCTGTGGCCAGCCAAGGTCTTCCTAAGATAATTGGATGTCCTCCTAGATTACTTTTGGGAGTCAAAATCATAAAATCTACTGGATATTCCCAAGAATCTAAGGAGACCGAAATATCTTCTAATACACCATCTGGTTTAATAACCGATCGATCTGCAAGTTGCAATAAAGTAGGTGTAAAAAGAAGGTTAGGAAGTTTTAACTGTTCCATAGTCCGTCTACTCATAATGTTGATAGCAGCCCCTAAGTCAATCAATGTGTTTGGAATTTCTATCCCATTTATATGTGTCTTGACAATTGGACTTCCTGGATCTACATACTTCCGCATGGTAATTTTTCCCATCATAATATCTGCAATCTTTCCTACCAGGTGGATTCTTCTTGTGTCTTTTAGTTTCCTTCCTGGTCTTTTGAAACTCAACTCCTTTATTTTTTTTGCTAGAATAGGAATCTCTCGAATGGCTTGTAGCAAGGGAATCTTGATACAGACATTCTTCAATTCATCTAGGAAGTCATAGTTAGGCAACAAGATTTGTTTTTCCACCCCTTTGTCAATTTGTAGTCTTTCAGGAAAAGGAGGTGTAGATGAAGATGCAGGTTGCTTAACTATAGGAGTTGTGGGTGTTAACTTTTCTTTTTCTTTTTGAATATTTGAATTTTGAAGAGATTCTTCCTCAGAACCCTTATTGACTTGAAGAGAATCCTCCTCAGAGGTATCTTTCTCTTGGATATCTATAGAAGGTTTTTCTAAAACTCTACCAGATCTGAGTTGTACATCGTTGAGAGGAACAATCATATAGGTAGGAAATTGTTGTCCTTCTACCATGTAGGTATTCTGAGGATTCTTATTGTTAGGATTTGGCAATGGCTGAGCTGGAAGTTGATTTGTCTTTTTTTGGTATGGGAGCATGAGTTGAGGATTTGGATTTTGTTGAGAAGGTTGTTGTTGTGGAAATGGCAATGAAAGTTGTGGATTTAGGTTTGGAAGTTGTGGAGCTTGTTGATTTTGAAAAGATGGAGGATATTGATTAAATTGAGCAAATCTCCCATAAGGATTTTGCATCCCTTGTACCCATGGCTGATATGGATTTTGATGTTGGGGCCAAGGTTGTTGCCAAGGATTCCAATTTGGTGGGGTTTGAAGATTCATAGGGTTGTTAAACCCTTGAGTTTGTTGTCCTTGCCAAGGTCTTCTTGCAACAAAACAGAGAGATTCTACTGAATTTGGGTCTTCTTGAAAAACAGCTTTGAGTCCAGGAATTGAAGGACAATCCTTGATCTCATGATTCTCTGAGAAAATCATACATGTTTCTACAACTTTTGCATCCAAGGGACATTCCCTTAAAGCATGTTTCTTCCTACATTTCGGACAAAAGATGGCTAAAGCATCCGTTTCTGCTTTCTGCTTGTTTTGGATTTTAAGGGTGTCTAGTTGTTCACTAAGGCTCCCTAAGATATCAGTTTTGAACTCATCAAGCATATTACCAATCTCTGCCCTACTTACCGATCCAGTTGCAGATTTGTTAGCCCTAATAAGAGAAGGATCCCTAGGCCCTTTTCCTGTTTTAGATTTTCCTCTTGAGAGATGGACACATAGTTTTGTTATGTCACGAAGTGGGAGTTGAGAAATGTCTCCTTTCCCCATCATGTTTAAAATATCTATCCATTCATCTCTAATGGCTTTTAATATGAGGGCTTTCAAGGTTTCATCATCTAAGTTTCTCATCTTTGCTCTTTTCAAGTTGTATTGAAATCTTTCAAGTAAGTCTTCCAAATTTTCATCTTCTTTTTGCATCATCTTGAATACCTCATCCTTTTGATTGGTGGGCATACAATAGTCCAAGTATCTATCCAAAAATGTTTTTTTCATATCATTCCAAGTCCTAATAGATTGAGTGGCTAATCCCATGAACCATTTCAAAGCAGATCCTTTCAAAGTTGAAGGAAACAGTTTGAGTTTTTTAGAATCTTCCATATAGTCATAGGTTCGGCACACAACTTCAAACTCAAACAGAAATGTTTCAGGGTCCTCACTTCACAATCCATAAAAGTTAGGGAGGATAGATGGTGAGATATTTTTCATTGTTGCATGAGTTTCCTCATCAACTATAGGGAATCCAAACAAGTTGTCCCCTTCCCTATTTCTACCATTATTTCCTTCACCATTGTTGTCTCCATTGTTTCCTCCTCTTCTACCTCTACCTCTACCTCCATCTATTACTTCCTCCGCCATGATAGTTTCTTTAGAGTCCTTAAAGTCCTCTAGTTTTTCTACCAAGGGAGAATGAGAGAAAGTCTCTTTGTTTTCTAAATGGGATTGAGTAGGTGGTATAGGATAATCCTCTAATTCAGATGTTCCTTGACTTCCAAAAATCTTAAGGCTAGGGGTAGATGGTGGTGAATCTGGTCTATGCCTTGAAGAAGATGGAGTTGTGAAAATCGAAATCTTGGCTTTAGCTATAAACCTTCCCCTAGAATCTCTTGCTCTATGCATGTCATTTTTTATTTTATTATTTTTTTTTATTTTTTATTTTTTAAAAGTTGGGCTAATAATCCTCTTTCTGATCTTCCAGGTCACACTAGGTGCAAGAAGAGAGCATACTTAAGAAATTACTAAACCAATAACTCTCTTTTCTGATCCTCCAGATCACACTAGGTGCAAGAGGAGAGCATACTTCAAGAAGTTATCAAGTTTTCCCTTCTTTTATGATTTTGTGTTTTTTTTTTTAAGAAATTGGCTACCTAGTTACACTTCCCCGGCAACGGCGCCAAAATTTTTGGTCAATTTAGTGTATCCTAAATTGTTGCATTTAATTTTTCAATCTGGGATTCGTAAGCTGATGAAGTGCGGCGCACTATATGTGCAAGATAACCTATTTCTTAACTTTTTGTTGTTTTTGGTTTTCTAAGGTGAAATGGAAATTCTAAAATGAAAAAAAGTATGGTTATATTTGTTCAAGGAAATGATATCCCCTATAATGATTTACCAACTTGAAACTTTAAAAAGGAATTTGAAATTTTCAATGACAAAACTTGAAAGGAAATGAAAATGTACTGCTGAAATGAAAAGATGCTGTAAGTCTAATAAATCAAAAACAGTGAACTAGTGAGCATGAAACTAAACTATTCTTGCTGCTGTCTAAACAAAAAGAAACTATGCTTAAGGAAATTAAAAATTGCAACAAAGTAAATCTAAATCAGATTACATCAATTTATCTTCTGATCCTTCATCATTAGTCCAGCTATGATTTTCGAAAGTAACCATAAACAACTTGAGTAACTGATATATAACTTACAGAAAGTAAACTAATATCAAACCATACATTCATAATTCAATCCCTCACCATCAGTCCAGCTGTGGCTTTCGGAGGTAACTGAAGATGTCATGCACAATTTAACATTTCTAACTTGCAGAAAGGAAACTAATACTAAACTACACACTTCATAATACAATCCCTCACCATCAGTCCAGTTGTGGCTTTCGGAGGCAACTGAAGACGTTATGAGCAGTTTAATATATTTAAATTTGCAGAATGAAAACTAATACTAAACTACACATTTCATAATACAATCCCTCACCATCAGTCCAGCTGTGGCTTTCGGAGGCAACTGAAGATGCTATGAGCAGTTTAATATATCTAATTTTGCAGAAAGGAAACTAATACTAAACTACACATTTCATAATACAATCCCTCACCATCAGTCCAACTGTGGCTTTTGGAGGCAACTGAGGATGCTATGAGTAGTTTAATATATCTAAATTTAACTACTGAAACAATTAAGCAAAACTGAGTTAAACAAAGAAATACTGAAATGAAACAGAAACTAAGAAAAACACATTAGCAGCAGAACAATGTTAATTCCATGTCATTAGTCAAAAAGCTATGAAAATGCCCGGGCTTCCCATCTATAACCTGAAACAAGAACACTGATCAGTGATTAACAACATAAAACATGAAAGACAGAAGTGAAATGGAAAGCAGGAAAGTTTATAAACAGAAATGAAAAAAAATGAAATGTATAAACATGTGAATGGATTATGGCACAATGAGCTTTAAAGAAATGAAATAAGAACTATACACTAGTGCACAAAACCTTAGCTAAGCAGGGGCCCTCTACACCAGCCTTGGAAACGATCTTCAAGTACGAATTAAGTTGGAAAACAGAGTCTTCTTATATTAAAAATGCAGTCATAATAGTATGGTAGTATTACGGCTCAAAGGCAGCGTAATTACATTACAGAGCAGACTTAATAAAATTAACAGAGACTAATCGGGACTAACTCTATATGCGTATGCAAACGCGTTATATATAACAAAAGAAATATAACTGTCTCCTAAAGTTTATGCTGGTGTAGAACACGTAGACCATTACGTCCACGAATCTAGGATCATGGCCGTGTTGGAAAATAAATCTATGAGGAGTGGATGTTTGAATTCGGCTATGGAGCCATGTATAGATGTCGACTTGTCCTCCGCAGCTCAGAAACGGCCATATGAACCTTCACGTGACACGAAACAGAGTCCTGTCACCATGAGATTCTATGGTTGACTTCCATGTGGACGCCTTTGACCGCGGCTTCTTTAGATGAGTTTGCTTGAGCCAATAGAACACGAACCATGTCCACATCATTTCTGACTTTCCCATGTGGCTCGTTTTCCCTGTAGACACCTGTAACATAGAGTTTCACAAAATAGTCAATAAGGAAGTTGGCAAAGAATTACGAAAAGTGGCAAGATCATACCGAATGAACAAAATCTAAATCAAATAGCAAACACAAAAAATATAATTAAAAACCATGTTAGATGCTCTTTTGCAAATGATATTGACAACTTGGGAGGTTCAGGTGAGTGAAAAAGGTATTAAAAAGTGTATGGAAAAGATGCAGAATTGAGACTCAACAATTGGTAAGTTTATTAGCCTATGGCCGATTGAGAAAGCCCTTTATGGTTGGATCAAAGCGAAATGGAAACCAAAAGGGCAGGTGGACCTTCATTTGGGCCCCAAAGGCTTCTTCAATATTATCTTCACTTGCATCGAAGATAAAAACAGAGTCATGGATGGAGGCCCTTATTTTTTCAACGCGACAGGGCTTTATCTAAGGGATTGGGTGGAAATATTTGATCCCGATAAGGAGGACTTCAACTGGGCTTCAGTCTCGATCCATTTATACTCCCTGTTGCAGGAGTATTGGGAAGATATCACTCTCAAGGTGATCGGAAACTACCTTGGAACATTCATAAAAACTGTTGAAGAGACCAAACACAATCGATATATTGCATATGCTTGGATCTATGTCTATATGCATCTAGAAAAATCCCTCCCTAATTCAGTAAGTCTCTAGCACGAATATTTCGAGTGGATCCAAACTATAGATTATGAACATGTTCCTTTTAGGTGTCTAAAATTTCATATGCATGGACACTTGTGCATGGATTGTCCTCAAATTTTCCCTCCCGCTCCCTCTGGTCCTCCCAATGCCTCAGATCCAGATGGCTTCACCCGGGTTTCCCACAGAAAAATACACTCCAAGAAGCCCCTTGCTCCTTTGGACCCCCGCCCCCCCAACCCGCTCCCTCTTCGAAAGGCCCCTCTTCTAGCAATAGCTTCCAAATCTTAGCCGATCTTGGTTTGGATCAAGAGGCTGAGGAGCCCCGCCCTGACCCCTATTCCTCTGCGATGCCCTCCTTTGGCTCCAACCCCCCCCCCCCCCCCCCTTAAGAGTCTGGACACTCTGATGGTTAATATAGCGATGACCACCATTCCTTAGAAGGCCCCCCCGATCCCGCATTTTGAACTTGCCCAAAGTAGGCACCCTAAAGCGACTTCTGATATGGATCTTGACTCCCATGCTCCCATAGATCAACCCAGCAATCCCAATGTCAGATCAGACTCTACAGTGGTCACCTACATGATTGAAGAACTGGAATCTATTGATTTTGGGGTTCTAGATCTAACAAGGCTGGAAAAAGTGTGTGATTCTAAAGCGTATCATACCATTCCGCCCAGACAGATTGATAGTTTGGAGGAAGCGCTTCTGAAGGTGTTACACAGTAATTTGTCACCGTCCCTACCATTCCCCGTCCCGCACAATGGAGGACTCATTTTGTGACGTGTGAACATTGTCATGCCTTGAAAACATCATCAATGCATTCCTCTAAGCATGAGCTTTATTTTCCCTTGAGACATTTCTGTAAAACGCATGAAAAACATCCTGCACAGCGCGGCGCAGCAGCTGGGAAGACTGCGCAATGGGGAAAAAATCTCGCAGAGGGTCGCTGGCGGCCACATAGAGCAAGAAATGCGCTCCTTCTTATTCTAGGGACCGTTTTTTAAATAAAGATGGCGGAAGTTGAGTTCCAACAAACTCAGAAACCATTGCCTATCTTGAGTTGGGAGGTTTGGCTGCGGGAGTTCTATGGAAAGGAAGTGGTTTTTCCACCTCCCATGGAACCTTCCTTGTTGATAGGGCCAATCCCACGATAATAGGGATCCCAACTCCTTCCTTCCCCATCTATAAAAGCCTGCTCAATCCCATGGAAAGCTACTCTTGAAGTGCTTAAATCCCCTCTGCGGACAGAGGCGATCCCTACTAGCCCAGCAGGGGTCTAGCAACAATCAAACAATGTTATGACGCAAGCTGCTAGTTACGAATGAAAAGACTAGGAATAGAAGCCTACCTGGATTCCAATGCTATGATCTGAAGAAGAAGCGTCCTCGTTCCTCAGCCCTGGCAGATCACAATCCCTCCATGATCTCCGCGGATGAACACCTGCACATGGAAGAAACAAACAGATACAAGCATAAAATCCAGCACACGTAACTAAACATCAGTCAGAAAGGATGTTACTCGCATTAACATGATGGAAAACGGAGTGGAACCATAATCATAATCATCTATTAAATAATGAACGAAGAAAGATTACAACCAAGTTCTGACGTCGCGGTCTCCTTCGGATGGGTCTCCAGTCGTCCACGTCTCGCAAAGCTCGCTAAGGAAAGGGAAAACCTCTCCGGAGTCTCTTGACAATGGTCTCCTTACTTGAGTCAGCCTTAAGGGAAAGAAGGGATTCTTTACAACACAAAGGCTCTTGGGAATATGGAGATTCAGAGCTTAGGCACTTCAAGACTAGCTTGCCATGGATTTGAGCAGGCTTTTATAGATGGGGAAGGAGGGAGTTGGGATCCCTATTATTATGGGATTGGCCCTATCAATAAGGAAGGTTCCATGGGAGGTGGCAAAACTACTTCCCTTCCATAGAACTCCCGCAGCCAAACCTCCCAACTCAAGATAGGCAATGGTTTGTGAGTTTGTTGGAACTCAACTTCCGCCATCCATATTTAAAAAAACAGTCCCTAAAATGGGTGGCGCGACTGCTGCTCTATGACAGAGCGCCAGGTGGCGCGACCTCTTTGCAGGATTTTCCCCATTGGCGCGAGTACTTAACTGCTTGCCCGCGCCAATGCTAAAAGGGATGTTTTTCATGATTTTTGCAAGGAGATGTCTCAAGGGAAAATAAAGCTCATGCTTAGAGGAATGCATTGATGATGTTTTCAAGGCATGACAATGTTCACAGGTTACAAAATGAGTCCTCCATTGTGCGGGACGGGGAATGGTAGGGACGGTGACAAATTACTGTGTAACAGAAGGCTTAGCTACTAAAGGGTAGTGCTCATCTTGGAATTTAAGGGGAGCTCATACCTAGGGAAACAATCAACATTATTATAGAATCAAGGAAGCAGAGTCATCCTGCAGATCTACAATGGTTAATCACGCTGGGGGATCAACTAGTCGAATCTGGGAGATATCCCAAGCTAACGAAATTCTTCAAAGCCCCGAAATCTCCAAGTGTATGATGAAGATTACATCCTGGAAAATTCGAGGGATCAATAGTCCCTCAAAGTGTTGAATGATAAAAAATAGCCTTACTTGCAACAAACCTACAATTTTTTTCATGCAGGAAACCAAATGCACCAGCTCCACTTTCCATTCAATTCTATCCCACCCCTGGTCGGGTTGTGACACCACCATTGTCGATTCTATAGGGGCCTCTGGGGGCATTTCCATTGGTTGGAATCCCACCATCCTTTCCATTTCTCACTTCCATACTTTCCATCATTTTATTCAAGCCTCCTTTCACCTCATTGGCACCAGCCTCAAAGACCTGCTTACTAATTTTTATTTCCCTCAAACCACTGCCAGTAAAATTTGAATCTTGGATGATCTCTCTACTTTGCATAATCTAAACTCCCATCACTACTAGAACCTGGGAGGGGATTTTAACATGATTACTAGCCTTCAAGAAAAACGGGGTGGGCACAATATTCTTGAAGACGACTCCCTGCACTTCAAAAACTTCATCAACCAAAACCGCCTCATGGACATCCCTACTGCTAATGTCCTTCATACTTGCAACAATCGACGATCTGGAAACCACTTCATCACTTCTCACCTAGACTGTTTCCTTGTTTCTGATCCCATCATTCAAGCAAGAGGGGACATATTCTCCACCATACTACCGGCGACAGGATCAGACCATTGGCCCATCCAATTACAGTGGGAAAGACCGACTATGGGAAGGCCTAAACCCTTCCGGTTCGAGCAATTCTGGCTTTCCCACCCAGGATTCCAGGACATGGTGATGCATTGGTGGCACACCATTCCCCCACAGAATGGATCCATTATGTATAATATACAGAAGAAGCTTAAAATCATTATAGCTAGACTGAAGCACTGGAACCAAAGTACCTTTGGCAACATCTTTCAAGGACGCTGTGATCTACGGCTTCAAATGGAAAATCTTCAGCAAGAACTTATCAACTCGGGAAGGACCGAGGCCCTTGACGCTCAGGAGAAGGATCTCAAATCCCGAATCAAGGAAAAGGAGCTTCAGGAAGAAATGATATGGAAACAAAAATCCAGAATTTGTTGTCCTAAAGAGGGAGAGAAGAACACTTCCTTCTTCCACTGCTCCACCATTCAAAGATGAATGACCAATTTCATCTCCATTATTCGTAATGACCAAGGAGTAAACTTGGAAACGCATGAATAAATTGAACAGGAGCTTCTGAACCATATTAAGGACACTCTTACGAAGCTGCCCTTGGATCTCCAAGAGGCCATTGAGAGTATCACCAGACACATACTGGCCTTGATCAAGGAGGAACACAACCAGATGTTGATTTGACCCATCCAAATAGAAGAGGTGGATCATGCCATGGCTCAACTCAAGGCAGGTAAAGCTCTTGGCCCTGATGGGTTTACTTCCAACTTCTTTCACTTCTTTTGGCCGGATCTAAGACAGGAGATCTGGGATATGGTTGAAGAATCTCAAGCTATGCACTGGATGCTCCCTGCTCTAAATGCTACCTTCATCTCCCTCATTCCTAAAGAGGATCAAGCCTCTTCCCCCAGTAAATTCCACCCCATTTCCCTTTGCAACGTCCTCTATAAGCTTGTCTCCAAAGTAGTTGCAAATCGCCTCAAAACCTTTCTACCTCTCCTCATTTCTCCTAAGAAAACCAGTTATCTAGAAAGAAGACATATCTTGGATGGAATTATCCTCACACATGAGGTGGCACACTCCTTACGCTCCCATAAGATCCCTGGAATGATACTTAAGACAGATCTTTCAAAAGCTTTTGACAAACTCAATTGGAAATATATCCAGCAAATGCTCAAGGCCTTTAGTTTCAGTCAAAATTGGATTAGATGGATCCTTAGCCACATCTCCTCCCCTCTCTACTCCATCCTTATTAATGGCATTCCCTCTCCCTCTTTCCACCCCTCTCGAGGCATTCGGCAAGGGGACCCTCTCTCCCCTTTCCTCTTCGTGATCATGGCGGAAGGCTTAGGCAGGTTGCTCAAAGCCCACATTCAAGATCTCTCTCTTCAAGGGCTCAGTCTCTACCAGTGCCCACCCCTCTCTCACTAACAATTCGTTGATGACAACATGCTCTTTGGCCACCCCTTTGTTCAAGAAGCCTCCACCCTCAAATCCATGTTGGAATGCTTCACTCTAGCTTTTGGCCCCTCGGTCAACAACTCTAAATCCAAAGTTTTCTTTTTTAACACTCCCATGATCACTGAGCACAATATTGCTCGAATTATTGGATTCACCACAGTGGTGCTGCCCTCTAAATATCTAGGTGTGTCGCTCACTGACTCGGTCCTCAAGCACTCATCTTGGAAAGAGTTGCTAGACAAGTTGGAAAACCGGCTATCCCTATGGACCCATCGAGCTCTAAATCTAGCGAGTCATCTCGTCTTAGTCAAATCGGTCCTTCAAGCAATGCCTTTGTACCTTTTCTCCATGCTGGCAGCACTAAAATGGGTTATCAAGGCCATTCGGAACCTTCAACGCAATGTCCCATGGGGAGGGGCCAAAGCAAGATGAAAATGGGCCTTAGTGAACTGGTAGGAAGTCTACATCCCCAAGAAAGCTGGTGGTTTGGGGCTTTGTGATCCTTGTCTAAGCAACAAACTCATGGGAGAAAAAATTTGGTGGCACTAGGTCTCTAGTGCAAGCAGTCCGTGGGCGCAGATGTGGGCTGCCAAAAATGCTTGAAACTGGCCGATGGAGGATCTCATTCATTTTGATAATGATCATGCAGGTTCCCTTATTTGGAAGGTGGCTAGTCAGAATAGAGCACTAGTTCGAGACCACAGCTTCTAGGAAGTCAAGTCAGGGAGATCAGCTAACTTTTGGCACAATTCATGGCAACAAATGCCAAGGTTAGCAGACCTCTTTCCAAACTCTGATTGGCAAGGCACGCTGAAGCATCTCCCTCGTCAAAATGTTGGTACCTTTTGGACTCGCCCCTCCTCTCCCACAAGCCATTTTCGATAATGGCTCACGGCTGACCAATTTCACTCTCACCTTGGTCTAAATCTCACCGAGGAAACATCTGAAGAACTACACAAGATACAAGTTCGTATCTCCGAAGAGCCCAATAATCTCTATTGGGGATATTATACTGCTGGAAATTTCACCACCAAGGAAGCCTACATCCTATCCCTCCCAGCCTCACAGCCTGATGGTATCTTTGAGAAAGTTTGGCAAGTGAAACACTAGCCCAAAATTTCTACTTTTCTTTGGCTCCTCAGTAAACGTCGCCTCCTCACTTGGGACAATCTCCAAAAGAAAGGCTTCACCGGTCCTTCCCAATGTCCCAACTGCGGTATTAAGGAGGAAACCTATGAGCACCTTTTCAATGAATGCGAAGTGGCCATGGCACTTTGGGATAAAGTGGTCCTTCTCTACAGAAAATCAAATAGAATCATGGGGAGCATCATCAACACCATTCGCATCTGGCCTTCCACTCCATTTCAGTGCAACATTCTCAATGTTATTTGGATTATGATACCAGGGCACCTACTCTGGGTGGTATGGAAAGAGCACAATCACAGAATCTTCAAGGATTAGTGTACTCCCACGAAAATTCTTTGGAATATGGTCTGCAGTCATATATAGGAGACTCTAGCCCTTCATCATTGAGGGAAGAGGACATGCCCTCCCTTCAGAGTGAGCAAATTATTTGGGCCAATTGGAACTTACAGTTACATTCGGCCACCATCTCTGAGCCCCCCTCAAACCAAAAGTTGCTCTCTCCGGGACGATGGACTCCTCTGCCTCTAGGCCACTACAAGCTCAACTTTGATAGAGCCTCTAAAGGGAATCCGGGGAGAGCGGGCTATGGAGGTATTTTGAGAACTTCCCTTGGCCAGGCGCATTTACTCTTCTTTGGTTGCCTTGGTTGGGATACCAAAAATTCGGCAGAGCTTGAAGGTCTGCTCCAGGGGCTCATCCTTTCCAGGGAGCACCACTTGTTTCCCCTTATCATTGAAGGTGATTCACAGGTTCTAATCAATATGGCAAAGAGACTCCAGACCAGCTCCTTCGCCTCCAATCTCATCAAAAGTTGGCGTCTATCCACCAGGAACAAAACACTCGAGCAACATATGCACATTGACACTGCTATAGACTACCACCATGTTCGACGCTCTGCCAACAAAGTAGCGGATCTCCTAGCCAACAAGGGTGTCCATCACTGCGACCCCATCTGGGTTGGACCTCTTACCTCTGTTAATGATGAAGCTTTCCTTCAGGATTGCACTCTTCTGGTGCATAATGAAAACCATCCCCTGGATGCGAGTGGTATTTAGTCACACAGATTTCCATGAGGCATCCATGTGGCTCACCACATGGCACGCCCATGTGCCCCATCCTTGGGATGCACAACACCATCAAAACTCGCGTGGGTTAGGCCTTAAATTCCTATGCGGCACCTTAAACTCTACGTACTTTGTGAGCTGGTTAATTACTCCTTCTCCCAGCACGTGGCTCTATCTTTCTGCTCCGCCTTTGGCTTTCCGGCCCCCCCTAACTGTCATCTCGTCGCTCCTTCTTCTTTGGCCCTCATCTGCTCTGGTGCGAAGTCTTTGGGCTTCTGCCTCTACAGCGATGCCTACATCTTATCGAACCTCATACATGTGCGGCCAGAATGTCGCGTCGCCTTCGACAGCCTAGCAGAAGAGCGGGGGGAAGGGGCCTCCCTTTGCGACCTCCCCTACCCATGGCCTCCCCTCCGGACATGAATTTCCTGGTCTCATGGGACCCTGTAGACTTGCATCCTCCCGCCCTTGTGTCTGCTATGCTCTTTGACCCCATGGCCCCTCCTGATCCACCCTTGGCTCCTCCCACTGGACCTTCCTCCTCCCGCGGTAAGAAGCATGCCCGAAAATCAACAATCTCAGAGGAGCCTCCCTTCCTTACCCGTAAGCTCAAGGCACTCCTGGTGCATCCCACCTCCAACCCCTCTTCAGACGATAGTGTCTTCAAGCTAGCCAAGGAGTTCCATCTTCCAGGTCTCAGTATTTTGGGTTCTATGAAGGGCAAGGAAGTCCTCCACGTGACTGGTGCCATGAACATTTCAACTTCTTTGTAGGATAATGCTCCTCAGGACTCTCCAGCGGAGCGACTCAGACTTCCTCCCTCCCCTCACGAGTAGCATGAAGATAATGAACCACTGGATTATGGCTACATCTGTCGTACCCTAGAGGAGGACCCTCCAACCAACGATGAGCATGAAAGCTCTCCTTAGCATGTCCTCATTGAGCTCCTTAGTTTGCAGGTTTTGGATGCCTCTCTTGTCTGTTCTTTCAGTTTATTTTTGCACTACGTTAAAGGCTGGTTTCCCGCGAAGGGAAGCCTAGTATATCTGGACTGTTTTGGCAAGTTTCCCCATGAGGGGCAGTGTAGTTTTTACCAGCATTTTTTTGTACAATCCCTCAGTAATGGATTTCTCCATTTCTGAGGATGTGCCTTGTAAATTTTGTTTGACGACTTAATAGAAATAAAATTACTTAATATATATATATATATATATATATATATATATATATATATCATAATTGAACCTGTTCAAAAAAAAAAAAAAAACTATTTTTTCACTGCTTCATCATTTGTTCTCATCATGAAAACCCTCCTACCTACAAAAAATGAGAGCCCCTTAAATTTATAAAAGGTTTCTTTTTCTTGAGCATAAAATTTTTAAAGATTGATGAAATCATATGTAATGAGTGATTTGAAATTTCTTCTATGATTGGTTTTAGCTTTGAATCATTTTAATAAATCTGAGATGACTTATTTTTATTTAGTATTCATCTCATTAGTTTTGTTGTATTTTTTTCCAAATTCCTTTGTACTCGAGCCATCTCAGCAACCCTCCTGACTTCTTCATTAACCTCACCTTGTTTGCATGAGGTCTTACAAAACCTCAGGCATGGGGGAATGGTTGTTGGAACCTTTTCAACATCTTCATTTCATTACCTTAATATTCCTTTCACAGATCAGATCATCACTCATCAATTCTAGCACCTCCAGAATCTCACCCTTACTTTGTTTCATCTTCATCTTCATACAACTTCCATTGTAGCCTGTAGTACAAATCAACGTCTGAAAGGTATAATTGAGTTAAAACATGTTTAAAGGCTCTTTAGCTGATGAAAATTTAAGGAATATTGACGATTAACCACTTCTTATTTATTCACCTTTCTTAAACCGCAATTAAACCCCCATTTCCAAATCCATTAATGCATCTTCTTCTTACAAACTTTCCATGTTCACATTCATAAAACCATTATTTTCATCACCACCTTATATCATCCGTCATCCTTCCTAGTCCATATTTTGTTTGCATGAGGGCATGCAAAGTCTTATGAATGGGGGAATGTTTTGCCCTAGATATGTTATCATATTGGCTATCCAAACCTTTCATTTACAAGTCATATTCATAATTTTAGAGTATATTTCATAACTATAATATTATCAATTTTCACTAAATGCATTCATTTACCTTATGGTTAATTATTAACGATTTCTTGTATTTTTAATGATTAAATAATTTTTTTATATATTTTTATCAATTAAGGTTTAACAATGTTGTTATTTGGCTAAGAATCATGTTCCACTACGAAAATTTCTATCTCGGTATCATTTTAGCAGTTCAGTACTTAATTCTGCACTTGCACGAATGGAGGGAAAAAAGTGAAAATTATAAAATATGTTTTTATTTCTCAAAGCATGGTAAATTAGGTGCTACATGGAATTAATATGCTAGTACACGCCTTGGAATATACTCAGCTCACAAGTGTGGGATCCTAGTACATGATTTAATCTACAACTAAAAATAGGTAATAGTTTTGAAACTGCCATGTTCTTCCTTGATTTATGTGCATATGGTTGTGAATTACGGAAAATGGGTTTTTGAAAAGTATAGAAAATTACTTGTGTCTCAAACTTTTTCCCAAAATTCAATACAGTTGCAAAGTTACAGCAGATTCTTCGAAGTAGTTTTGTACAAAATTTCTACAAAACCCAGATTGGCAAAAGTATCTAAACAATCATCTTTGGGCGCGATTTCCGAGCCCATGGAAGTGAATCAGGAAATTAAAAGTGATTTTTTTGTTGATAATATGACAAATTAGACTCCATTGAAACAACTCCTTAAAATGAATCAAGGTCGAGAAGATATGGCTAGTTATTTAACACCAATTTATATTCAATTAGAAAAAGAAAAAAAACAGATTTTGTATAAAGTTGTAAATTTGTTTTCTGAGTTTAAAGGATTGGATATTATCATTCCTCAATGGAGTTTATATATAAATAAAGCCTCAAATGGAAGAGAAAAAAAGAGAGGACACAGAGAGGAATTTTATCATCATTTTGAGTTGATCTTTTGTAATAGATTTGAACTTGTTTGTAAGCTAAACTTGATATTCTTGGAATGAATATTTAATTGTTGAATCTTTGCGCATTACTCTTATTTAAGTTAGTTACCAGGCACGTTTCCAGGGCAGGAAGGGCCCCTCATCTCAGGTAATGTCTTGGATTTTATTCATAGAGTAGAATATTAGTTAGATTCAGTTTCTTTCCATGCATTTTGTTTGATATTTAGATTCATAAATCTCAGTTTATATTAGAATTACATTTTCAGATCGGTTAGTATAGTAATTTCAACATGATTAAATTTAAATTTATTTTTCTCGGGCTTAAGAATCAAACAAATTTAAAATTGGTTTCTTAACACGTTTTAATATTTATAATTTCAATTTAGAGAATTTGTGTACTTAATTCGGTACTTATTCAGAATTTCAATTTACAGAATTTATGTACTTAATTCAGTACTTATTCATAATTTTAATTTCCATACTTTCTGTACTTACTTCATTACTAGGTTCTATATTGGAACAGGGTATTAAAAAATATGTAATGTGTAGTTTAGGATTCTTTAATTGATTGAAGCTTTGCAGCTACTTGGTAAAAGTTTCCTACAACGAATAAGAACCTAAAATATATCTCTAAGCATGCTTAGCATTTATTTTTGATAGTTTGTTAATGCATTTCTTATAGTTTATTACTTTGTTTTCTTTACTTGCCTCACATGCTTTTTCTTATAGTTACCGACATTTAATTTTCTGCAATTTACTTTTTTGCAACATGTTTAATGGGTTCTCATCACTATAGGATTAAAACCACTGAAGTATCAAGACCTAAAAAGCTACATAAATAAAACCACATGATTTTTGTTTTGTAATTTTTGAAATATTGTGGTTCAAACCCCGATAAGCATTAGAGCCCCATAGTCTAGTGGCAAGTTATAATCCTTAGTGATTATTTCTTTCTAGTGTTAGTTGTTACCATAGGTTAGAATAGGCTCTAATCATGCATTTTATGTGCTTGTATCTCTAAGTCTTACGATCATGGTTTTGATAATTAAATGTTGTAATTAGAATACATATAATTCTACTAATAGTGTCTCTTTGCTTATTTCCACATTCTTTTAATTGAGACAAAAAAGACCTTAATTAAGCAAGAAACTCTTCAATAGAGGCATGCTCATCAAGTACTAGGGATGATAATTTAGTTTCCAATTCTAAAGCATGTGTAACACCCTCATCCCACATCTATCCAAGTAACCAACCAACCATGGTAAACATGTGACGAAGAGTTACTATGATCATATTCAAGCTCCTAGGTGACCTTGAGGAAGTGGAATTGACAGAAACACATCACACAGACCTTCCACATCAGCAACAAGACTCCCGAAAGCCAAGCCAACCACTCAGGCATCCAAACCCTTGGTCCCAATGAGATTTTAGGCCTTCAAACCCCCATACGCTCCCACAGTATAGGCATGGTTTCATCTGTGAGGATCTGGATGCTCCCACAACATATGCAAGCATGTGTCCAGGGAATTTTCCCCACAGACATTTTCTAGTGTCCCAGAGATTTGAGCCATGTTTTCAGGCCCAGAGCCCAATTCACTTCCCAAAACTCAATGAAAAACTCAGACATGAAGTATAACAATGAAATAATGGTGCAAAATAAAATACTTGAATAAGGACTTGAGTGGACCCTTACTAGCCATAATAGGAGTTTCAACAAACATGTCACAAATATGTAATATACAGGTTTAAATAACAGATCTAAACATAGGGTATCATACTTATCTGAGAATCACTAAGAAGGATTGTTCCCTTACATCATTAGCTGCAGTATCATCTATTAGGTCATAGATACATTGTTTATTCATTTACAAATAAAAACATCAGGAGAGCCATACTTCATCACTATCAGAATACATGCTCATAACCAACATAATAACAAAAGAAATATCATGGCTACATCAACCATAGGATCCACATATAAACTAGTAAATTTACACATCAAATGCCAAGAAAATGAACTTTTCATTAACGAATGTAAAAACCAACCAGGGATGGGACTACCACGTTCCACCCAACCATAGATTGGTTGAGCCAAATATCTCTTCAACCAACTAAAAAGAAACAAACAAGCATGAATGCTACCAGAGTTCTCCACCTACACCGTGAGGAATATTATTGCCTCCTAGTCTCTTAGGCTTTACCGTAATCCACAGTATGATCTAGGGATCACTAGGCCTTACTCCGAGACAAAATCTCTAGGCTTTACTGTACATCCCATCCTAGGACTACTAGGCCTAATGAAGAGCAACCCACTTCTTTGCTTTACTGTATATCCCACCATTCACCTCTCATCTCTCTTTCCTATATTTATTTTCCCTAATCTCTTCTCTTCTTAACAGGTTTGTCCTGAAGATGAGTCTTGATTTAGACTTGAAACGTAGACTGAAAAATCAAGACTATGGATATTCTAAGTTCTGCACCCCAAAATCTACACCACAGAAACCTCCAATCTATCATGACTTAACTATGTCTGTTGGGCTTACAATAGAAATTGACTCAATCATCACTTAAACATGTGCATTGGTATATATCTCAGCTAGTCTTACAATGACTCAAAACTTTTACAATTTTACATTTTTTTTCTCTTCTTCCAAATTCTATATCCTTGAGATTGCTTCATTCTCTGTTGCACATTCTTGTTGTAGGATCCATATTTCTTTACTTGTTGCTGCTGCAATTTTTCTCTAACTTGTCTTGAATATGTGCCGAAAAATAATATGATAATGTCTTCTACAACTTCTTCTTCAAATATTTGGTCAACTATGGAATACTTCCACAACTCTTCATCTTCAAATTTTCTTCTTTTCTCTGCTTCTTTTGCTTCATATTCCTAACTTTTTTTCTTCCATATTTCTTGATCGCATAATCTTATCTCTTCTTGACTTCATTATTGAAAATTTGTTTCAATGCTTTCATATTTGTCTTCAGAAACGTCCATATATTTCCCTTCACTTTCATCATCAGGCACTGTTGTTTTTTTCCTTTATTTTTCACACTCAAAATCAATGTGAAAATCATCTTCATTATGCTCTTTAGTGAGATCTCCCTGCTATGCCTCTTCCTTCTATACCTTATTTTCCACTCTTAGTTAATGGTTCTTCATCAAATTTAACATCAAAAATTCTGATTTTTGGATCAACCAAACCACTTGTTCCTTTATTGATAACTTTATCTATGCCAAACTTAGTTGTTGCTTCTTCACACACTACTTCATGAGTAGTTCCAACTACTTCATAACTTGCTACTATAGTGGGAGATTCAACCTTCAATTCTCCATCAAACATGGAACTTACCATATTGTCACAGTCAATCCCTATTTCAAGAACCAAACCACACATATCATCAACATAATGTTCATCGACCCCATGGTGGGTTATCCGAGCATTCATGTGTTGCTGAAAATTCCAAACTCATCAGCTATAGCTAGATTCACCAATCCACATATCACTTTGTAGTCATCATCCACATGTGTTTCATCACAATGGGATTCACCATCCACATTACAATGGATTCCTTGAACATTTATATGCTCTTGCTCTGTTTCACACACATAGGCTTCAAATTCTCTCTCTGCAATCTTTGTTGGGCCTTCTTCATCCATATGCGTGCCTGTATAATGGGTTTCAATTTTATAGTCTTCATGACCATCATCCACTTTTGAGTGGGATTATCCAAGCTCTATTGTCCTCCCAAAGTCTTTCTCATCTACTCTCAGATCTGTGGCTAATTTATCTTCTTGTGACATAACTTGTTGTTGCATGTCACTCCCCCTTGCACCAAATTCTTCTTCCAGGATCTTCCATGCTTCCTTGGAAGTTTTATTTTTTGCTACCTTTCACAAAAACTTCTCATCCAATTCATGTTTTACAAAATTAAATACTAAAGGATCACATACTTCATCATATGTTTTATTAGACTCGTACTCAATTAACTCTTTAGCTTGAAGAAAAGTTAACATCTTGATAACCCAAAAATCAAAATATTCACCACTAAACATAGGAGGTGGTAGAAAATACAAGCTACTCCAATTAAACTCGATTCATTCTTTCTCTTCTGCTAGACTTCTTAGTTCCTCGGCTGCAGTCCAAACCTCTCTAAAGATGGCAATGATCTCTTCCACTTCTTTTTTATTACTTTTCTTAATCTTATTCACTTGTGCTTTGTGACCCATGCGTGTTGTCTTTCCTCTATCTTATATTTACTTTCTTGATTTCCTAAGGCTTCCTTCCATATCACCCTTGAAAAAAATATAATTTTCAATATATGCCCCCATAAGGCATAATCTTCACCCAAAAAATTGCATGCTTGACAAAACATAAAAATTTAGAAACGGTCTCACCTTTTTAAAGCCTTAAATTCACTTTCCAAATAAAATTATTTCTTTTCAATTATCCTTTTTAATAAAAATAATAAAACCCTTGTGCACTCGCAAATCATTTCTTACCTTGCAACTTATTTTCTTTTATTTCAAAAAAAAAATAAAAAAATTAAACTTTATAACATAACCCTTCAAGCCGCACTTTAATATTTCTTATCCATTAAGAAAACTTCCAATCCATGCCTCACATACCTAGGGTTCAAACTCAAACCAAATAACTACAAGAATGAAGATTGGCTATGGTTAATTTATAAACTCGGACACAAACTTAATGGATGGGCACACCAATGGTTGACCCTTGGTGGTAGATACAAATTGACACAAGTTATACTTCAACAGTTCACAATGTATTATGTGAATTTATACATCCTCCCACGAATGTCATAAATAAAATCAAGTAAATCATGGCTCATTTTATTTGGGAGGGAAGGGAAGAAAATCATAAGTTTCATCTCGTAAAATGGGAAAACATCATTATTCCTAAGGATCTAGGAGGTTGGGGAATTTTAGATATTAAAATCTTTGGTTGGGCCCTCATTATAAAATCCATGTGGCGAGGACTATTTAAGGAAGGAATCTCGAGGGATATCATTTCCTCAAAATACCTGGGCAAGAAAAGTGCCAAGGACTAGATCATGTCGAGCCATCTTGGGATTAAATCTTGATCTTACATTTGGAGATGCTTCTAAAAAGTGAAAGACCTGTTTTTTCATAAAACTTGTTGGTCATTTGGCAGGGGGAATCATATTATCATTGGTATTGATTGCATATGGGACTTGGCTTCAGCACATAATTTAAATGGGGTTCGTATGCGATATCTACACTCTTGAGGTATTTTTCTATTAGAGCAAGTTATTTCTGGATGGTATGGGAGCTTTCTTGTATGGAAACATGCAGGGGAGATGGGCCTGGAAGGTACAAATATAGTGGAATGGGATGCATACATACAGTCTCTTAGAATTGTGGGACTATGCAGATTAGAAAAGGGGGACCATATTTACCAGGCTGGAAAGATGCAATATAACATGGTTGAGGTGGCAGACACTTACAAATATCTTATTTACACTCTAAGATAAGTTAATCATTCTTGTTGGTTCTACAAGGTTTGGAAAATTGATGTCCCTATTAAGATCATTCTTTTTATTTGGTTGATCTAGAGGAACAAAAACCTTACCTGGGAGAATCTTTGTAAGAGGGGTTTTAATGGGCTTGGGAGATGCCCACTATGCAGGGTCTCTGCTGAAGCTAATGCCCATCTATTTTTGGAATGCACGATCGCTATCATGGTTTGGGATGGTATAGTTTCTTCAGTGGATTTTTCTTGCAAGAGATTTGTACACATTGAAGAATGTATCTAATGGTTGTTGGCATGGGGAGGTAAAGTTTTTTTTTTCTAAGTAAAAGTATTCTATTAACAGTAAAAGTATGGTACAATGGGCCAAAGCCTTAATAGTGCCCAGTGAGGAGGCATTTTAGACAGACAAAACATAGTTTGAGACTGCCCTGCAGGAGGGAAACCAGCCTGTAGCAACCACCATTTAAAAAATCCCACACAGGGGATCGAAATACTGTGAATTTTGAAGATTGTCACTGATAAAAACTGGACCATGACAGGAGATAACAGAAAAACAAAAAACAAGCCCTCTGGAGAGGGCAGTGACATAACAAGAAAACCATAAAAGAGAGCAAAATTACTCATCAGGAGCCTCCTGCTCGATCCTACACCCATAATCTTCTGGTTCACCACGATCGTTGGAGATGTCTGCATCTGAGTGGACCACTGTGTTGGAGGGTGGAGTGTCCGCAAAATCCGCCTGACAGTGTCCAGAGTCTCCCTGCAAAACATCCTTTCTCCCGCTGGGCTGGCCCTTCGAACCCTGAAGCGCCTCGTCCATATTAGTGCAACCAACAGGACCCTGCCCATCTGTAGGATTCTCAGTCTTCTCATCCTGGGGCTCCTCAAGAAAAACTACTGAAATGGCGACAGAGACTCTCGGACGGTTGAGGGAGAAATCAAATGAGAAGAGAGCGGTGTGGGATTGCGCTAGCAGCACATAGGACGAGGGAGAGTCCAATCTGCGTCCCGAATGGAGCAAACGACCATGGAGAAGACGGGGGAGGCTATCTGAGGGGGAGGAAATCTCTGAAGGCGAGCTAGAGGGGGAAGGGGAACACCTCCCAGTGCTTCTGGTGGAACCGCGCCTGCAGCGCATCCTTTGCCTTAGTCTAGGCATGCTTGCAGCGAAATTGGGACTAGAACTCCAAAGAGCCAAAGGATTGACCAGAGGCTGCGTAGGAAGAGTATTCAGAAAGACTGTGGCCGACATGCAAGAACCACAGAGAGCGATATGAATGCTATCATCGAGCTCCAAACAACAAGTGTTGCGGCTTCTCTTGCCAGCGGTGGTGTGCTCCTTCGCCTTACCCGCATCAGGATGGCACCACCAGTTCACCGGCGCAGGGGCAGACGGGGCCATGGCATTTAACAGTTCACCTCTGCAACGGGAAATCTTCGACAATGAATAACCATTCAATTGAGCCTGATATGAATCAATAACACAGCAGTCGAGAATGCCTCGAGGAGCTGCTTCCGGATTGTGATGTGTGCCCATGTTAATTGTCATAAAGTCTAGCATTAACACTTAGCAGGTGGGATTGACGTTCTCATGCGGGAAGGAAGGTGGCCTCCCATCCGGTGAAACCTCCGTCCCATCATCGCCATTAACCACTCCAGCACCCGCATCCAGGAGATTCGCCTCATCGTGAACCAGATTTTGGCAATTCCTTCTTTGTTCATTGTCCTGGATTATGTTAAGCGTCCCTATTATGAGATTGCGCTCACAGTCAACCCCTAGGTTGGTAAGAAGATCCGCAACTTTGTTTCCATCCCTTCTGTTGTGCTTGAAGAGGAGGGCCCGGTTATAATGAAGCCATCTCTCCATTTTCTCCAAACGAGCCTCCAGTCACCAACTGCTAGCAATATTTTGCGCCTGAGCCCCATTAAGGAGTTGGGTGGCCATATTGATGAGAATTTGAGAGTCTCCCTCAATCTCAAGAGGATGCAGCCCCTGTTGTTGAGAGAGGAGAAGCCCTTGCCATAATCCCTCCAGCTCCGCCGAGTTATTCGTGTCCCATCCAATACTTCCCAGGTAAACAACCATGGGTGTGCCTGTGTGGTCCCTTATGATGCCCCCGAAGCCTGCCTTGCCTAGATTCCCTTTTGAAGCACCATCGAAGTTGAGCTTGTAGGTGTTCTTAGGAGGAGGAGTCCAAGAGTGTATGGTGTTGTCAGTTTTAGGGCATGAGTGCCTCTGCTTTCCAGGTTGAAGCTAAAGACCCCAATTCTCCCAGATGGCTTTTTCCTTAGCCAGAGTGGGGTATTCCTCTGTTCTCCAAGACTTCAGAGCTAGCGTTTCCGTGAGATTGAGACAAAATTTTCTCCAGATGTTGTCTATTGAAGTCCTCTGATCCTTGAAAATGCATTTGTTTCTCTCTTTCCAAATGGTCCAAAGGAGAAGGCTTGGGATTATTCTCCATAGATGATTGAGAATTCCGCTCTTGAAAGGGTTTTGATGCCAGTTGCGGATGGTGCTTCTTATATCAATATCAAGCCTACAATTCCTTTGGCACCTGAAACTACCTTTCTCCCACATTTGAGTGGCAAGAGAGCAAGCGAAAAGGAGATGCTGCTATGTTTCCTCATTCTCACAGCAGTTGGGGAAAATTGAGGGGCCATGGAAGTTTCTCTTCCGAAGATTATCCCATGTGAGGATTCGTTGATGTCCAAGGAGCCAAAGGAATAAAGCTACTTTAGGCCAGACCCCTATACTCCAAATTCTGCTCCAAAGAGGATCCTTGGGCGCGGGGTCCGAGCTGATGATCTTATAGGCTTCCTGAGTGGAAAAAGTACCTTTAGGTGTGTGACCCCATCTGAGAATTTCCTTGTCATGCGATATTCTAATGCATCGTGTTTTGAGTTCAGCAGTGATAGCGTCTCTTGCTTGCTCATCTGTGCTCCTTATTATTCTTGCTGCCTGTTTCCATTGCCTATAACCCTGCTTAGCGGTGTCCTCCCATTGTTGCTGAACTGTTTCTAACTGTTGCATGTCCCAGTCTGGTTCAGTGGAAGGACTGTAGGTGTTGATGAGTTTTGGAAGTTGTTCCCAGGAGTCCGTCCAGAATCTGGCCGAGCTTCCATTTCTTACCTCCCAAAAATTGTGCTGTTGTATAAGTAAGTAATGTTGTTTTGCCGCGTTCCAAATTATGGAACCTTTCTCCCCTGGAGTGAGTCTGATGAGTTCTTCCTGGGGTCGATGATGTGCATATTTGGCTTTCCAAAGAATTTCCCAGGGCTTATTGGCGGCGGTGAGCCAGTTCCACCAAATTTTTGCATTCATAATGGCATTGCTGTGAAAAGGATCCCGAAGTCCTATTCCTCCTTGATCTTTGGGTTTGCAGACTTTTGACCATTGAACCAACGCCCATTTGCGGTTGGTGCCTTTGGATCCCCATAGGAAGTTCCGTTGCAGGGCTTTGATTTTTTTGAGGACCCATTTGGGCGCCACCAGGATGGAGAAAAGGTAAAGAGGCATGGCCTGAAGTACCAATGAGAAACAATCTGCTAGCTATATTTAAAGATCTGAGAGTCCAAGAAGAGAGACGGGCTTCCAGTTTTTCCAAGAGCTTGTGCCAGGAGGCATGCTTGAGGGTGGAGGTTATAAGAGGGGCACCCAGGTAAGTGGAGGGAAGAGTGGCTATAGAGAAGCTGAGAATTCGGGCGATGGCAGATTGAGTTAGAGGAGGAGTATGAAAAAAGAAAATCTGGGATTTGGCATTATTTATGTTGGCTCCAGAGGCGGTAGAAAAATCATTCAGCAGAGATTTTAACTTAGTGGCTTCTTGAATGGAAGGGTACCCGAAAACCATATTATCATCCACGAACTGTTGGTGTGTGATGGCTGGCGAATTGTGAACAGAGATACCCTGGATTTAATGGGTTCTGAGGGTCGAAGAGAGATGGTGCCCCAAACCTTCTGCCATCAAAACGAACAGGAAGGGGGATAGGGGATCCCCCTGTCTAATGCCTCTTGTGGGGCTGAAAGGTCGAGAGGGAGTCCCATTTATAAGGATTGAGAAAAACGAGGACGAGATAAGACTATAGACCCATCGAACCCAAGTGGGGGAGAAACCAAAGGCAGATAACACTTTTTGAATGTAGGTCCAACTTAATTTATCAAAGGCTTTGGAAAGATCAATTTTGAGGATCATACCTGCCTGTTTGGTGTGCTTGAGAGAGTGAATGATCTCATGAGTATGGATAATGCCGTCCAGAATTTGCCTGCCCTCAACGTATCCGGATTGCTCAGGCGAAACAAGCAGAGGCAGGAGCGGTTTTAATCTGTTGGCGATGACTTTTGAAATGACTTTGTAGATTACGTTGCATAAGGCAATTGGGCGGAATTTGTCAGGCGAACTGGCATCTTCTTCTTTAGGGATTAGGGCAATGAAAGTTGCATTTAAAGAAGGGAGAATCCAATTCATTGCGCGCGATTCTTCCACCACCATCCACACTTCCTCACCAATGAGGTCCCAAAAATGGTGAAAGAAGGTGGTCGTGAAGCCATCAGGGCCAGGTACCTTCCCATCTTTGAGTTGCTTCATGGCTAGATCCACTTCCTGCCGAGAGACTAGGCGTAACAGGAGCTGGTTGTGCTCGTCAGTGATTATCCTGGGAATGTTTTTGATTATTTTATTGATGGCCGGCCCTCTGTCCATAGGAGGTTCTTTGTGTACATCCTGAAAGTGATTAATGAACGCCTGCTCGATCTCTGCATGGTCTTCCACCTTTTCCACCTCTTGATTCCTGATTGTGGTAATTGTATTGTGCATTCGCCTCTAAATGGTGGTTCTGTGAAAGAATTTGGTATTTCTTTCACCTTCCTTCAGCCATCTAATTCTGGATTTCTGCCGCCAAAGTATTTCCTCCTGCTTTGATCTTTCCTCCAGTTGGGTTTTTAGCTGCTACTCCTTCTCCATTAATTCTTCCGTGTAACCATTAGAGATGATCTGCTGCTGGAGAGCCAGCATTTCCTTGTTTAGGTCCTGCTGTGCCTGGAAAATGTTGCCGAAGGTAGTGTGATTCCAGAGTTTGATGTGGGATTTGAGGCTTTTGAGTTTACGCTGGAACTGGTACATTTTTTACCCTTCAGGCGGCATGAAATTCTTCCACCAAGAGTTGATGAGATCCTTGAAGGCGGGGTGATTCAACCAGAAAGCCTCAAAGCGAAAAGGGCGCCTTTTAGAATCCCCCAGTCGTTTCCATTGTAAGGAGATGGGCCAATGGTCAGATCCATTGAGTGGAAGGATAGAGGTTGAGATATCACCACCTAAATGGACTGCATTGTCTGAGATTAGAAATCTATCTAGCTTTGAAGCTATATGTTGGCGTCCTGCTCTGCGATTACTCCAGGTATAAATACCGTTACTGTACTGTAGATCTATCAACAAGTTGTTCTGTATGAAGTCTTTGAAGTGGCTGCTTTCTGGCTCTAGTTTGGCTCTTCCTCCCATTTTTTCCCCCAGTTTTGTGATCATATTGAAGTCGCCACCTAAGATCCAGAGAGGATGGATTCTTGCATTGTTGAGCACTTCCATCGTATCCAGTAGAGCCATTTTATTGCCTGCTTCCTGTGGGAAATAAACATTAGAAATATGTCCATGGATATTGGTGCCTATGATATGAAAAGTGGCTTGAATGAGGTGATGGGAGGCGTGAAAATCAGAGAGCGAGATAGCTTGGGTGTTCCAGGCAATGGCTAGCCCTCCAGAAGCTCCCGACGCATCTACTGCTACCAAATGGCAACCAGGCCATGCTCGAGAGAGGATGTTGCCAAGAGTGCTACTATTACATTTGGTTTGCTGTAAGAAGAAAATCTAAGGCTGTTCCAACTTTATCATGTTTTTTATCATTCAGAGTTTCCCTGGACTGTTTAGTCCTCTTACATTCCATGAAGTGAGCTTCATAGTTCACTGTGGGTAAGAGGCTTGTAGTACTTTGTCAACTTTGCATATCTTCCTAATTCGACCAGGATTTTGCCCACTGTGATTGTTCGTTCCAGATCAGTTTTCCTACCTCGTTTCTTGGAGTCCTTATGAGGTTGGTTGCCATCCCATATGCTGCCTAGCTGTATTCCCAGTTCTCTTTGTCTGAAAGCTCTGGAGATGATCACTTCCAGCTTGTCTAACTGTTGCTCTGGAATCTTGTCAAATTCCTTTTTCCTGCAGGCTTGTTCTAGTTCAAAAATTTCAAGCCCAGTCAGATCAATGCTTTCTGGTTCTTCCTCCATGATTTGTGCTTGACTGCTATCTCCAGAGTGCTGTATGGGAATGCAATCCACGTCCATTCCATTTGGTTTCCAATCTGGGTCTTTTAAAGTCTCTTCAGTTGTATTCACCTGAGCCCGCAAGGACACATGGATAGGGTTAGGGTTGGGAGGAGGGGGAGGCAAGGAAGCCTTGGTCATGAGGGGTGTTAACTGATCATCTTGGGGAGGGTTCTCGGGAATAGAGGCAAGAGCTTCGAAGCTATTACTGGTAGAGGGGTTTGAGGAGGTCGGTGTAATGGGTTTCTTCCCATTGGGGGGTTTCTTGTGAGATCTTCTACGGTTGGTGACTTTGGTAAACCCCTCAGGTACAGACTCATCGGGGTGATCCATGGCTTGAGGCTTAGCATTGAGAGGGCAATCCCTGAAGAGATGCCCATGGATGTGACATTTTCGGCATCGGAAGGGAACATGCTCAAAATCAAGAGGTTGGATCCATTCAAAATCGTCATGATAGAGGCTTACCGAATCAGGTAGGGCTTTGTCCAGTCACATATAGACACAAATGCAAGCGTTGGAGGTGTATCAACGCAGCTTCGTTTCCTCCGCTATTTTGATGAACTCCCCTAATCCTTGAGCAATGTCTTTGAGAGAATCCTCGTCCCAGTATTCCAAAGGAAGCGAGTACATTCTTATCCAGACAGGGGCCCAGCTGAAATCTTCCTTGTCTGGGTTGAATCTTTCTACCCAGTCTCTTAGGTAGAGGCCAGTTGAGTTGAAGAAATACGGTCCTTCATCCAAAACTATGTTACGATCCTCAATACAGATGAAAATGGCCGTGAAAAAGCCCTTGGGGCCAAGTTGGAGGGTGACCTGCCCTTTTGGTTTCCACTTGGCTGCTATCCACCCATGCAGGGCCTTTTCCGTGGGCCAAAAACCGATAAATTTACCTATCAGGGCATGATCCTTCATGTACTGGATCCGTCCATTGATCCTGTGGCTGGGTAACTTGATTTTGGGCCTTTCTGCCACTATCAGCTTGCAGGTGGTCGACTTCACTTGAGGCGTTTCATTTTTCCCAGATTCTTCTTCCTGTACCTCTTTTTCCTTGTCAGTTGCAACAACTTTCTCTTAAGAATGATTATTGACCTCAGTCTCCGGATTCTTTTGGTTCGAAGCCATATGCTTTGTATTTTCCTTTGCATTGGATTTGTCGTGAGGTAAGGGGGAAGAACTATCGTCTCCCCCCAGCGGGCCTGCCATGGCAGGTGAACCAGCACCCGTCCTCAGCAGATCGACAGCAACGAGGCAATGGAAAGGCTCAGAGTATTCAGCGTGTGTCGGCGCAGAAGCAGGGGCAGAGCGTAAACCCTAGCTCGCTCGTTCATGCATCCCGTGGGGAGGTAAAGTTATGGCTATTCCAGTTTTTATATTTTGGGAAATATCGTGTACCAGGAATGGACACATTTTTTAGAGTCTTCAAATTTCAACTCACCGTGTCATAAATAAAAATTTTCTATGGTCGGAGCATGTCCAGATGCCCTCTTGACCCATTCGGGATCGTTTGTACAAAGTTCTTCCTCGTCCCTTGCTCTACCCGGCTGGGTATTTCGATGGTGTTGCATAGAGGAACCTATGTGGTTGTGGTGTATGGCTTCGCATCGACCAAAATTTTCACTATAAGATACACTAGAACGATGGTCGAAGCATAAACATGAGGGTTGAAGTTCTGGCACTCTAGGGGCTTTTTGTTTCTCCAGACGTTTGTCCATCGACTCCTTAAATGTATATTTGGACTCACGGGTGTTTATCGAAGGGATGAAAAAAAATTCAGATTTCTCTCCTCCCCATCTCACTACTTGGATTTCACTAATTAAACTCCTCAGAAGGTCATTTACTTCGATCACTTTCAAGCATATTTTCTGGGAGAAAAATCGGATTGCATACTCATTGTCAAAGAAGGGGCTCTCTATAAACTTTGGATATAGGCACTACTCACTTATGGAGTCTGATACCATGAAAGGGGAGGGTACTATCTCGCTCCTCTAATCTCCTTTTTATACTACTCCTCCTTATTATATTTTGATATGTGGTTTTGTATGTTGATCATGCACCATATATTTGCATTGTTTGTTTATGGGGTCTTACTAAAACATAATTTATGAACTATTCTGAAGCATAGGAAGCGCTTCCTAAATATATGTCAGTATATGTGCTCTTATCTCACTATACATCCTTCTTGGAAGAACTTTTGGTAGCACTTTGTACAAAAACACTATTTTGAATTATATGCACTAGTACATTATATAAACCAATTTTTTTTTTTTTTGTCTAAAAATATATATGTGAGACTAATTTCAATCCCATAATATAAATTAATTTTTCCTATTATTTATTTTACAATCATAATAACCCATAAAAAAAATATCATAATAACCCATAAAAAAAATATTGTAGTTATTTTAATACACAAGTTAAAAGAGATTCACAAATATTTTTGAGATATATATTTTTTAAAACAATAATTATATTGCTGACTATAAAATTAGAAAAAGTGAAACGCCTTAAGAAAAAGTTATAGTCGCATTTTACGTATGATTTTCTAGTTCCAAAAATTAGTTAAATTAATATTATGATAAAGTCATTAAGTCTATAAAATAGACACAGCAAAAGTCTAAGTCCACATTAATGATTTTATATGTTTTTCGTTTGAAAAATTAGTTGAAAATCACATGATTTATGATTTTTTTTTAAATTAGTTGGAACCTTTATGATAAAGAGATTTGCAAAATGTCTGAACACTTGTGCTTTAAATCTTTCCCAATAACATGATATAATAGATATTAAATTAAATAATATATATATATATATATATAACAAATTAATACTCAAAATTTTATAGTAAATAAATAAATAATACAAAGTAAACGATAATTCAATGACTATGGTGAAGACCTTCCCACAAATTAATAAGTACTGATTTTTTCATCCTCCTAATTTTGTGCTAAATATTTTCACCAACAATTTGCTTCATATCTTGATAGTGGAGAACCTTCCTCAAAAACATCAATGTATAGATTGAACGGTATTATGAAAATAAGGAACCGTTTTTCTTCTTGCTGAATGTGTTCCGAACCATTTGTTCAATGTTTGTTTTGGTAATTGGAACAAAATTCTGTAACTTGACATGTATAAATATTCATTAAAAATTTCAGTGTATATTGCATTTAAGAAATTTGAGGTTGAGTGATTGCTAATGTACCAGATAATTTATTCTTAGATTATAGTCACAGTATGAAACTGAAATTGGATGCATGAGTGACACACTTCAATGGGTTCTTGAACAACAACAACTATACAAAATCATCTGGATATGGAACCATGAACACAGAATCTATGACATGAAAGGCTGCTGGTATGTAATATAATCAAAGTCCACACTGTGGGGAAGTTCTGGACATCCTCATTTATTTCATTGCATTTGCTGTGTAGTAGCTACATATTCTTTGGAAGCAAACATCCACATATAAATGTAATATGGTTTAGGAAGTAGAAACCTTATTGTTGGAACACCCAATTATATTTCTGTTGAATCTCTTTGTAATTTGCTTAATGACAGGGGTACAGCCTGCCATCAGTGAGATGCAGTGTGCAGTTGCCGGTGCTTGGCATCGCTGCTTTGAGAAAACAGCAATTGCAGCACTTGCAGTTTGTTGCCAATTGTTTGTCTCCCGAAGCCGTGCAAGTCATGTATGACACCTCAAAGCAATACTGCGGACACGCTGTACATACACAATTTATTCACAATTCCAGTCCACAAATTAACATAAGAGCCAAGCCTCAGAGATTATTAATATCAAACAACATTTTGAATATATTTTCACCTTCTGCACGGTACTCCGACATTGTTATTGTGAGAAGCAGCAAACCTACAGGCCATATAACATTCAGATGCCCCACGTCAGCATATATCTATATGATAGATGAAACAAAAATTGCATACTAGTACAAACAAACCCTCCAGATATATACCTGCTGAAAGGCACAGAATTCGCATAAGAAGAGCAAGATTTCTTGTTCCCGTGCCGGCTGCCATGATTGATAGAGCAGAGACAGATAGTTATTACTGGGATGCAAATCAGTTGTCCATTTATAGAGATAAATGGAGCTGTACTTTGACTTCTATGAGGATCAAATTAGGGGACCTGACCGCACTATTCAACAGAGAAGGCTTTATGGATTGCATAGTCTATTCTCAATTATTACAGCAACTCAATTTTCGAAAAGATTCGTAGAACGCCCAAATTGGTCAAACAGCCGCCTCTTAAATCTCCATGCCACTTACGGAGGGCGCATTGACAAACGTCGCAGATGAATACGTTTTATCGATCAAAAGTCAAATTTATTGATAATGGTAGATACACAATGAAATGGAGTGGGATATGGGCCAAGTAAAACGGCCCGTTTCTCCTTGCGATCTTATCCCCGTGCTTAAAGTCTGGTTGGACTCATCATGACAATGTAAAACTCCTCGCCATTATAAACTACAATCTCAAATTAATTATGGAGTTTCGAATTTACTTAGATGTACTTAGACCCATTCTATTATGCCTTTTGCATCTCTGTAGATGTGCATAGTCTCCAACCCCAATCATCTAGAGCATGTCAGAACTCCCGCAAAGATATTATTTTTGCCTTGTTGCTTGTATCTATGCCTCCCTTCTACCAGAAGTGATAATATTTTCCTGGCTCTAACACTATAAAAGCTCCACATCCATAGTTCCTTGCTTGCTTGCACCATCGAAAAACCTTGTTGGAAGGTCTTTCCATATGTCCTTATACACAATCTGCCTCTTTTTGTTAAGCTTCTTTATCGGGCCAATTTCAGAGAAATATGTCAACGCCTTTATAATAGCAACGCTAACATTGACCTCTTTCTGCTCAAACACAAGCGAGTTCCTACTTCTCCAAATTGACTGAAATATATATAAAGGAAGGCACCTATTTTCCTTTTGAGATTTAAACCATGATAATAAACAGTTTTCCAGCTATAGAGATTCCCATACCTATATGATGTTCAAAGTGTCCATGACACCTTCCCACACTGCTAGTCATCTTAGAAAAAGATGACTAACCTCCTCAGGTCCATGTTTGCACATTGGGAGATGCTTGGGCCAGTGAAGACACTATGTATCAGGTGGTTCCACGTCAGGATATTATCATGTAGCGCTAGCCAATTGAAGCATATTAGTTTTCTAGGAACCTCCCATTTCCATGTACAATGAAACCATTTATGATTATCTTGTGTAACGCCCTTCCTAGGGAGATTGTTGTATATGTCTCAAACAATAGCTTGCCCATTATTTGTCTTCCCATCCCATACCATCTTATCGCCCCTTGCATTAATATGTACACCAGTTGCATGTATCTTTGACAGGTATTCTTCCCATTCTACATTCAGGCCCTTAGATAGACCCAGCTCATCCTCCTTGTATCATTGTAGTGAAAAAATTCCTCGATTTTGTGAATGATGAATCTGATTGACAAAACAAATACCTTTTTCATGTAGGATTTTGAGAAAATGAATAGATGATGTGTGATTCTCGTTGAGACCCTTTATAGCATCTAATCCTATTTCAATTTGCATATACCATCTCTAACTCCACTTGAGTAAACCAACCAAGCAAGGTAATTTTTTCATCATACAGTTCCATATTTGTGAAGAGTCTGGTTGGTGCTTAGCTCTCGATCTGATCCATTCATAGAAGTGTTCCCCCTTCATATATTTACCCCTTGTTATTTGCACCCAAATATTGTTGCCCACCATCACCCTCCATATATTTTTTATGAGGGACTTGTTAAAATTATTTAAATCCATAATGCCCTAACCGCCCTCTGTGACTGGGCACACAATCAGATTCCACTTGACTAGGTGAATATTACCTTTTTGGAGGTGTCTGACCCACATGTGCTTCACCATGAAAACTCAATTTTATAGATAATCTCCTTTGGAATTTGAAACAGTTGCATCCAGTAGACTGATATGTGTACTAAAACTGACTTTATCATAGTCAGACGCCCCCTATTGTAAACCATCTTTGAGTCCAACCTGCCAACTTCTTTTCAAATATTTCCAATAGCCAATACCAGCTTTCTTTGATGACATATTTGTTTGGTTTAAGCATGTACCCTATTATCACCAAATTGATCTTGATTGACTGCTCATCAATCAACTCAATATAACACTTTCAAACCACTTCTAACTGAAGAATAGCCTCTTCAATTTGAGAGGGCTCTCTCATAGGGGGTTTAAAATTTTGAATAAGGATAATACTAGATGGCTAACTTTATGAATTGTGACTTGGTTTTTATATGATAGCAGGTTGAAAAATGAAGGCTTGCTACCATTGGACTATGGAGTCAACATCAGTACTCTTAATGAAAGTCTTTCTTCACATGGAAGCTGAGGCAGATAGAGGTCTTTAATCAAGATGATTCACACACACACAATATAAGGAAAACACAGTAATTTCAACCCTAAAGGAAGTCAAAGAATAATAGTATGAATTCTGAGTAATTAGAGATAAAACCACTGCAAGTGATTAGACATAAAGATACATAGAAACAACACATTAAACACCTCATGAGAATCTCACATCTGGAAGTAGAATGTCACTGTATATTAGTGATAATGGACAAAAAACATATAAGTAGAAATTTGGTGCAATATTCTCCAACCTTTTTCTCTTCGATGTTCAGTCTATAAATAAACATTCTTTACAATGTAAATGATCTGCCCAGCTAGCTATATCTTCGAATTCTAATTCTAACACCTATCATAACTGAAACTACTTACTTAAAACAGAAAAAGGACAACTATCCTTTAAGAAATAAAACTCCTAATAGGACTCTATCTCCTATTTATTACATTCGGTTTTTATAATAGTGAAACAGTTACATAATGGATATCATATGCTCTAGGGACAAATCACCATCACTTTACATATTTAAAACACCCCTAGATCTGTGGAACACAATCCTACTTTTTAGGGATGGATAACCTTCACTTTAATCATTATTTTGCCTAATGAGCTGGATGTGTGACACTTCTTTTGAGTAATGAATCTCTGCTGAGATGGCCCATTGACATGTTGGAGATCTCCCACTCGCTAATGTGCTATTGGAATGCTCAAAAATCTTCAAAAAGCTCCTCACTATGAAACAGGGCAGTTTAGGCAGTTTCGTAGCGAGTTTTCGTAATGTATGAAAACCTGCCTTTTCACCTATCTCCTTGCCACCTTTGTTGTACAAACACCTTTACTATGCTAAGACACCTTGCAAACAATCAATTTCCCTCCATAATACTTGACAAAACTGGATTCCAAGGAAAAAATTCACCTATAGAAATTTTCGTAGCGTTTTTCTAGCCTCAAGCCTAAAGTACGCAACGAAACTGTCCAAAAAACCAGAATTTGATGAGTTCAATATTGTCTTCAAAAATTGATCTCCGGAGGTAAAATTTAGTTTCTTTGTAAGTCATGAACCTCATCAAACATATTTCAACTCAATTTTTTACTCCTATGGTGTTTCATCTTCATTTACAGTCAATTGGATGGGTTCTTCTACCACTTTCATCTTCAGCCCTTTCTTTTCTAACTCCGCTTGAATCAAATCCAGCTGCTCCTGAAGATATTCCACTTGATATTTTAATGCTCTGTTCTTGGATTGTAAGTGAAAGTTCATCTTCTTAATGTGTTTGACCTCCCCTCTTAATGGCTGACTCCATTTCATCAACATTTTTGCATTGTTCAAAGTTTTTGAGACACTTGTGACTTGCTCCTCCCATATTTTCCTCATCTGTTCAAATTGAACCTTCTCAGCTCTATGCTTCTTTGCTTCTAGCTTTAAAACTAATATCTCTTTACCTTCTTCCTTCAACTGATCTTTGAGGGTTTCTATTTCTGAATTTTCAATTATTTTCTCTTTGCCCTCTCTTTGCCTAATAACTAGTTCCTCCTTTGCTGATGGAGACAAATCTATGATGCTTGTTGGTTGGGCAGCTTCATTGATTTTCTCAATCTCTTTTCTTTTCATGAACTTCTTTGCATGTCTGGTCATTGGCTTCCTTGGTTGAAATATAAAACCAACATCATCACCTGCAAAATCTAGTTTTTTAGCAGTCTTACCTTTCTTCATCTTTTTTCCTCCATCTTCAATGTCTTCAGCTTTCACAATTGGTGACTCTTCAATGTCAATTGCATGAAGGATATCCTCCAAATCTCCTTTAGCCAATCTCTGGCTTCTAGTGACTCTTGCTGTCTTTTTTGTTGATTGAGCTTGAGGTGTGTCAGTTTCTTGCAAAGGTTTTGCTCCCATGTTCACTGGTTCTACAGGAGATGATCTATTTTCTTCTTCAACTTCTTCTACCACAACTGGTGATGAAGTAGTTCTAGGTTTGGATTCTTTCTTTGGAGTAACCACATCAATTTCATAACCACTCATGAACAAGAAAGAAATCCAATCTCTGTCTAACCTTCTCAATTCTTCCAACACTAACATCTTAATTAGATCATGATGAAAAATAGATGTCTCATTGCCCTCAGTCTTAATTTGAACCATATCTGACATTTTCCCTAGACTTTTGTATAAATAGAAAGGAAAATCAATTGACCTCTTACCTACAAAATGTAGAAGAAGTCTGAGATGGTATGAGTAGACCATGTGAAATCTTCCTTCACAAGTAAAATATTTTTGAACGACCATCAACATTTTTTCATAATTCTCCTTCATGAAGCTCCTAGGGATAGCATTTGCCAAATCAACTTCACTGTGTTATTGCTTGATAAACTCTTTGCAATCCTGCATTGTGAATTGTATACCTTTAAACCACTGTTCACCACCTCTAGGGATTCCTGTAGCTGATGATATGCTCTTTGTGTCACTATAAGGTTCAGAATTCCAAACTTTGAAGTTGTTCTTGTGAAGCTGGTGACAAAATCCTTTGAAACCTGTAAATGAAAGTCCTACAACCTCTGGCATAATTGCAAGCAGCCAGTCCTTCTGAAAACCTCCATAGCAATAGGGTCTTCATTGATTAATTTCATGTCCATGGGCTCATACCTGTGACAATGGCCACCCTTATTTGTTTTCCTTCTTGCAGCCATGGATGCTTTATAGTCTTCACTGCCTCGCTTGCTGATGACACCTGCAGAGTTCGAATTTTCCAGCAACCTGCTTGGCTCAATGAAGCAGCTCTCCAGGGATCAACTCACATGCAAGGATAAATCACAATATGACAAAAGGCTAATTGAGGTGAGTCTTAATAGTTTAACTCATAACTCAAGCTTCAATCATAACACATGCAATAAAAAAGGGTAACGATGACATCAAGCACGACTATGTACATTTAAAATTTACCATAACAACCTTGAATGACCTCCACCTTTACTGCTCTAATAATAAAATGACACCTCATACAACTCTTACAAGCCAAGTTAGAAAACACATTTTCGTAGCGAAATTAGTTAAGCTTCTGACAGATTCGCTACGAAATTATTACGCAGTTTCGTAGCGAAATCTGTTGTTTTCCTGTGTAAAAATTTATGAAAATATAAAAAAATGTCAGATGCACCCTTTTGAGTTTGAATGCATGGGGAATTATAGCTAACATGATATGGGACTGATTTGACTAAAATGGCATAAATGGAGGTGATCATAAAACTTAGGATAGGCTTAAAAAATGCAAAACATTTCCTATACCACATTAAAATGGTTTAGGATACCTTATCCATTTGGTGAGTGACCTGTATGACCCTATCAAGAAATGTTTCACAACTTAATGAGTGATAACATCAAGGATAATTTTAAGGATGGAAAATTATCTTGAATTTTAAAAAAATGGCGAATCTCACTAGTCCCTTATATGCAAAATATAAAATGTTTATTGATGCAATTGTAAAATTATTCTAATTTATAATGATATTATATATATTTTCTATATAATTTTAGCAAATTTTGGTGTAAAATCATTTTATATTGTAAAATTTGGGCAAATTAGTTTTATAAAAAAATGGAAATTGGCAAATCTTTTTTTTGGAAAAACCATGGAAAATTACCCCACTTGCGAATATTAGCCCCTAAAATTTTCCATGGATAACATACCCCAAGTATGCTGATATAGGTGGATATTAGTGGCCACCTGCCTATCTCACTTGGGGCCCCACCATTGTCTCTTTCAGTTTTTCAGTTTCGACACAACTTACTATTTTTAGTATTTTTTCGGGTCCTGAACTTCCGCAGCCGTTTTGAGGCCCTAAAAGACGTTTTTGGGGAAAAATGGGAGCAACATGGGTCCATAGAATAATATTTCACACACCAAAAGTTGTAGTCCTCGGATAGATATTTCTAACGAGGTATGGTGTGCGTCAAACAGAGATCGTATGCCAAAGTTGCGTCCCCTGGAAGTTGAAACACCAATTTACCCAAACAGGGCCCATAGTTTTGCCGCTTCATCTCCTAGGGTTAGGGTTTTGGATGTTTATGGTTTTCCATTGTTTCTAAATAATAAATATGCCCTCGAGCCTCGTTGTAACATATTTCAGAGGCCTGTAGCTGCCACATCTCTTCTTAAAGATAAGCTACCAATGCCCTAGCTAGTTTATTCCCATTCTGTCTGTAAGCGAATTTCAGTTCTTTGATAGTATTGAAATGAAGTTTTATTTCTGCTAAATATTTTTATTTATGGTTATATTTGTATTATTTTTCATTCCTGCATAAATTTGGATCATATGCTAAACCCTCCTCAAATTTGCACGATGTAATCTAGAATAGTTTACTAATGTCATTGGTTACCCCTTGCATAGGTTCTCCAGAAATCAAGATGGACATTGTTTTACTCATATGCATTCCAACGGCATCTCGAAAAGACTTGATAATACAGCAAATGTTGACCCACATATTCAAATCCTTTACACCCCCAAATAGCATATCATCTACAAACATCAGTGTGTGATAACAATGTTCCTTGAGACCTTGATGCTCATTACCTTACCACTATCTCTCTTAGTCCCAATATTTTGACTCAAATAGTTTATGACCAATAGAAAGAGTAACGAGGATAGAGCACAACCTTATTGAAGACCACAGAAAGCCTTAAAAAACTGTGTGGGGAGGCCATTGATGATAACAACAAAATTTACCGAAGCTAAATTCCATTATCCATCTGATGCTCCTTGGTTCCACCACCACCTTGAAGAAGATAATTCTCAGAAATTCCCAATCTACTCAGTCACATGCTTTGACCAAATCGAATTTTAACATACATGCCTTCATTTTATGTGCCTTGATAGAATGAGTGCACTCATATGTTATAGAAATGGCATCCTGTATCTGGTGTCCTTCTACAAACCTGAATTGTTCGGAAGATATATGAATCAACAAAACCTTCTTGATCATAGTTGTTATCAACTTCAATATAATATTATATATAGCATTTCATAAGGATATAGGGATATATTCATCAAAAGTCCCAGGATCATTTTTTGTAGGGATGAGGGCTATGAAAGTGCCATTGATGGCCCGAGAAATAAATCCATGTTTCCTAAATTCCTTAGCGACAGCAACTAGGTATGGAGCCATCAAATCCAAAAAATGAGAGTATAGCTCCACCCCCCATCCATCGAGCCCCAGGCTCTTTTCTCTGGCACAACCCTTTAAAATAAAAACAATCTCCTCTTTACTTATTGGACTATACAGGAGGGTGTTATTTTCCTCAGTGAACATGTTGGGCAAATGGGACACAAACTCCTTATGTACATAAAAACCTTGAGCAGATTATGAATAGAACTCCCTGAAATGTTGTACATTCACCTTTTCAATATATGATTGGGAAGAATGTGTGTTACCCATGTTGTCCCTAATCTCCCTTATGGTATTTTTGGTCCTTCTTCCATTATAAAATGAATGAAATATTATGTTTTTTTCTCTAGAAGAAACCCAGATGGCCCTACTTTTCATATGCCACTCTACCTCATGAGACAACAAAATATTTTTTTTGCCCTCCTCCATTGCAATGATTTTGTTCTTGTACATATCCAAGAAAAATAGTGGATCTTTGTAATATCCCAAAGAATATTTTATCGAGATAAGATATTCTAAGATGTAATGTGTTTTTTATTCTTTTCCCATAAGCGAGACTCCTTTTTGAACATCCTCAAATTTTCACAGATTGACTCCATGTTCTTTAACAGATCACATTGAACGGGCCTATCCCATACTTCCCTCTCTAGCTCCTCGAAGTCTTTCATTTTCAGCCATTTTTCATTGAATTTAAAAGGATATTCCCACCATTCATCCATATCGAGCGACGTCAACATGATCAGTTGATGGTCAAAGATGAAGGACAAAATGATAGAAGAAGAAATATTGTATTAGTTATCAATATGTGCACTAATAACATGTAACCATTTACAAGTACAATTTCATATCCACTTCATCATAATTTACATAAATCATTAAATTTCGTTCTTGAATTTAAACATATACACAACCATGTAACATTACATAAGATTTCCGGTGGAGGGTTGTAACTTCCAAAACTTTTATTATAACCCAAATATTTAAGTATACAATGTTGCAATAACAAGGAGGAGGCCTTGTGTTCTCCCCCACTCATTCTTTTCAAATAAACAACAAAACCAACTTACAAAATACACCCTTAATTTTGCTTAGGTCACTCGTCAACCAACCCTACTTGCCTCCCTTATTGGGTTGTAGTCATTTACCCTTAATCTCATAGCAACACCTTGACGCGAACTTGACCTACACCTTGAATGTACACAAAATATTCACAAACTCAAATAAAAAACTACTGCAACCCTCATCCAACCCTATGCCCAGGAGGGTTGACTACTCCTATGTGACTTCAGTTAAAGAAATTTGAATCCCCAAGTCCCTACGCCTTCAATTCTTCTTGCCCCTTCACGTAGTCCTATTCACCTATCTATCACACACACACACACACACACACACACACACACACACACACACATAAATACATACATACATACATACATACATACATACATATATATATATACACACACATATATATATATACCCATCCATGTGTGAGGTCCATTGAGGGGTTACAACGTCTCGGGTACGCAATCTAACTCACGGACCCCACAACTCTACAAACATACATTATGTGGTCCCTTTGGTTAAACATACTCGTTCCACCTCTCATCTTGACTAACATAACCTGAAGCCTAATATTTGGTTAAGTGCAACATCATGTGGTCCCACCATGCCATCTCATGTAGTGTGGGTGTATCCCCTTGGATGAACTCATTTAACTTATGCAAAATAATTCAGTCCATCATGGTGCACTTGTCTTGTCGATGCCTATCTCACTCGAGTCCCTTCTTAACATTCTTCTCTCACACAGTGGCCATGTTTCCATTGACTTCCAAAAGTCATTTTTTCATCACAATTCTTGCAATGGGTGTTTCTCCATGCATGCCATCTCAATGTTGCTCTAGGCGCCTGTAGGTGCTCACCTATGAAGATCTGACATCCTCTACCACTAATAATTTTTTTTTTCCTTGACAATGAACCCCCTTCAGAAATATGATATCACCAATGATAAAATTACATCACAAGGAAGGTGTTCATCTCTTGACGCTACATATAATCAATTTTTTAATACCCTTGCATGACTATCATGTGTTGGATCCCCCTGTGTCTCTAGATAATCAGGTAGATAATATTATCATCACACCACAAGAATGCATGGCATATCATACAACTAAAAATATCATTGTATCACATCATCATCCAAACATCCTCCTCATCAACACTACTCATGAGGAAAGTACCGAAAGGAACTCTCACACACCTAGAACTTCCTACCCTGAGAAACTGATAGCAATCCCATCTCCCAATGGCTCAATTTTAAGCTAAAATGAGGTAGCCTTGAGGACTCCCTCTTCCAAATCTATGATCAATTCCAATTGCATGTGCTCCTCGTGTAATTGTGTAAGCTCTGTTTTATTCTACAAAGGATCCTCTTGTCCCTGGGATTACTCCTACATATCTCTTTGTAATGTGTCTCAAAAAATGAGAGTAGGATCTAAACTTAACTTTAGTCTCTTCAATAAGATGCTTCAACTCTGGCTTGATACACTCATCTATCCAACTCTAATGTCTCTCTAAAAGAACCAATCCCTCTGTTGACTCATCTATACCAAGGTTCATCTCCCTAGCCATAATCCTAGACCATTGATGTAATCCTCATGTCATCATCATCATCATCAACATTGAATAATAATGCTCCATCACTATCATCCTATTGCATGAGATCCTGATGATAAGCTCATAACCTTATATATCAAAGTCTCCATAATCTTTGCATGTTGCAACAAAATATACTCCACATGGTCTAATTTATGATGTGCCTCAATGCTCTTATATTTTTCCTCCACATGAATTGAAGTCATCCTCGACTTTGCATCCTTGTTGGCTCTCAATGTCTGCACTTGTTGGATTCACAATTATACTAAGAGGGGGGGTGAATAAATATAATGACAATTTTTACTTGTTTAAAGTTAGAAAATCATCATAAAAAATTAATCTCCTAAAATGAATAGGTAACACAAGATATATGTGAAAACCCCTAAGGGATAAAACTACAAAACTTCTTTATATAAAATCTCTTCTAGGAAATGATTCAAAATCTTTTGCTTGAGACATATTAAAGAATTACATGTAAAAATTGCAGCTTAAACAAAAAAATTTAAAGGTATAAACATAAGAAGAGAGAAGCAATTCCAATCATGCAAGAAGACACTAAAATGATAACGGAGTTCATCCAGGAGGGACTACATCTCCGAGCCTGCTCAATTAGTGGGGAGACCCACTTTCATTAAGTAGCAATAAAAATGAAAGTACAAGAATTAAATGAAAAATTACACCCTTATACCTCCATAGGTGAAAGTTCCCGAAAATTGGAGACCTCTGATGAAGAAATGGACAACACCATTGGATTCACGGCGCTGAGAGATGCAGCATCCATATAAAATTTGATTGATTCTAACAAAGTGAAAATCTAGCCCCTCTGGAAAATGGCTTAGATCATGGTTTTTCCCCCCTCCTACACAACACTCATGGTTCCATGTCTTGTACTTCATGCCCACTCCTGGCCTGCCTGGGCACACTTATGAAATGCAGGTTTTTATATTAAAGCCAGGTGGAATTTACCAAGTCCTCCGTTGGCTGAGTTGGTTAAGATCAATCGTTTGAGGGAGCGGGTCGGGTGTTCAAACCCCACCCCCTCCATATTAACTTGAAATGTCATTTTAATAAACCGCACCTCTTTATTTTTAAACCCGCCATTATATTTTTACATGGTACGTTGGGGAGCCGGGCCCACATTGGGCGGCCCACCCCTATAATTCTGTCGGCACCTTGGAGTGGGTTGGGGCCGCGAGGTCACAGTCATTGGCCCCACCCATATATGGTAATAGCCGCCTAAGGTGGGTTGAGTTTCCAGTCGAGTTAAAAACCCCGATCACCCATTTAATATTATGGTTTCGTGTAGTGTGGGGGCGGTGGGGTCATGGCCGCTGACCCCCCTTAATTTAATTTAAATGTTTTTATGTGGTTATGACCATTGGAAGGGGCGGGCATGCCTCGCCCTCCAAAATATATATATTTTTTATTTTATTTTTAAAACAACCCAGCTATTTTCAAATCTTTCGAATTTTGACCGAGGAAGTGAAACTAATCGTCCTACAATTTTGCCCAGAATCTGGCCGGAGTTGGCCAGAATATGTTGGCTGGGTTTCTACAAATTTTTCATCTCCTTAATCTGCCACATCACCAAGTCAACCCTCAAACTTTGATTGCTCCTAAATCCTTCAAACGGAATCGTAATTGAGTGTCGTTTGCGTCATTGGAATAAAAAATACAAGATCTTCAACTTGACACTAAGTTTTCCACATTCTTGACTCCTTGATTTTTGAGCCTTTGTACTCAAGCCACTTGTAGTTGGACCTATTCGATCCACCTGGATCATTCCTCCCCACTGAAGAGCTTTTGGACCCCCAAAAGCATTAATACACTCAAAATCACACTTTCAATTCTCATGCACGCAAAACTAGTACATTATTTGCAATCATGCACACCACACATGAGTCAACAACCTCTCCTTTCGAAGATTTTATAGCACACACTCATTGGCTAAGGATTACATAAAAAACAATAGATACCTCAAATACTCATAAGGAAAGGCCAAAACATCATCGTTGCGTTTCGAAGTGATGGGAAACACACCATCACGTTTACATTTACTTGCAATGTATGATTTAAAATGGTGGCCACAACAAGCTACTACCTCTAAAAAAACCATTTTAATAAAGCAGACCACCGTGAATGTGGTGGATTTATTTTTTGAACATGTTCACCTTTTGTCTCCTCTATCGATGCTTTCGAAGCATGGATCATCAGACACGTGGCTTGTTGGTGTCCCACTTCGTTGCAACGACTACAACGATTGTTTTTCATCCAAACTTTGTGGATCACCTTGGGGTGCTTTCCCCTGGTTTTCCTCTGATAAGTGTTCATGGAGCTCTCACTATCGTTGGATTGTGAGGAAGGGATTTCATTGTCTGTCGTTGGCTGGTCATTATTTTTATTGGAGCTTTCTCCCATTTCCTTTCTAGTGTATCCAAGTCCTGCACGACGCGGAAATCCCTCGACTTCGATTGGGTTTACGATGCCTTGGACATTGATGTCGAGGCCTTTTCCCTAACACCCCATATTCTTCAAAAGTTTGGATTTGATCCCTGTAGTATGTTTTTCAAAAGTGGCGAATTCATCATCATGAAAAGCACATGAAATTAAAGGGTTGCTTTTTAACTCGAGTTGGTTATGTCGCAACTTTTCCAAGGCCTCATCCTTAGCTTGTAACTGGTGTAGTAACCTATTTTTTTCTTCCTTTAATTCTTGTAGGAGCCTTCTTAGCTCTGTATTCTCTACTTGGATGCTTTGTTTAATCTCTTCAAGTTCCCAGAACTCTACTGCAGTAAGTGTCCTTTTCATATTTGGTACAATATTTGTTGAAATTTTTGTTTCATCGCCCGAATTGGAACCCAAGTCTATGGGTCTTTCTTCTACGATCCCAAAGGCTACAAGCTTCATTTCATCACTGGAATCAGACCCCAGGCCAATCGGTCTACCTCGTGAAAATTCTACAGCTGTGACCTTTTCATTTTCCTCGAATTCAGAATCTTGGTTTTGTTGTATGGTGGCGGTAGTCTTCTGCTTCCCCCTTTTGTCATTTATCTCATATCTGAACTCAAGGTATAGCTTCCAGTAATTTTCTTCATCATGTTCCTCTTTCTCACAATGGGTGCAAGAGGGCTTTTCTCCCCTTCTTTTAGTTGCTGCAGTCCTTTTTGGGTGGTCACTTTGTTCATGAGTTCCTTTGCTTTCTATGTGCATGGCCTTCACATTGGACTCATCGACGGTAGGATTCACAAACAACAATAATTAATGTCTTATGAAATTATGCAGAGAACCAATATACTTGGTCACAATCGCTGGTGAACCTAATGGAATTCCCAAATCCAATGCTTGTTTTCTAAATTCTTCAGTGAATTCTTGTACAATTTTACCTCTACTTTGCCTTAGGTGTTTCCATTCCATTCATTCCTTTTTATTATAACCCAAAGGGTAAAATTGGTTTCTCAATGCAAAAAAAAAAATTGACCATGAGGAGAGAAGGTTACTCACATTTTGGTTGCCTTGCAATTTTCTCTCACACTAGAAAAGAGCGGTGTCGTTCAACCGAAGAGAGGCCAACTGGATCTTTGCCTCATCCTCTTCGATCCACTGAATCCTATAGTAGACTTCAATCTACCTAACCCATTTGTTAAGCTTTTATGCATTACTTTCGCCATGATACATGGGAAGGTCAAATTTGACATATAATTTAAAGAAGGGTTTCTTAGATTCATTTCTTGAATTCCTATGATGATGGTGAGAAGAGGAGTAATAACTTTCAGTCGCAGGCGAAGGAGGAGGATCTCCTACATTATCTCCATGCTCTAAACCTTGTCCTTATGAAGCATTCTCCTATGATTTATCTAGTGTCTCAAATCTAGAGAACAACTTCTCAACCCGAACTGCCATGGTGTAGAAGGTCTTGTGGAAGTTTAGCTCCTCTTAATTTTGAACATCGTCATCCATCTAGTTACAACCATTGAAGCATGTTTTAGAGCATTTATGAATACTAAATTCCTCATATCATATATCCAAAATTATAGTGAAACAAGGTCTGGAGTTTGCATCACGGGTTCCTCGAAATATGTTCTATGTCATCCCAATTTTGTTGGAGAAAAACACACATCGGAAACTAAATAATCACACACAGCATAACAAAACATGAAGACACAGAGATTTTAACGTGGTTCACCCAACCAATCTAGGCTACGTCCACCAAACATAGACATCGGCAATCTCATTCATCAACTGGAGAATTACAACATCAGAGTTTTCCATTTGCTCTTCAACTCACCTCACATCCCTCATGCTCATTTTCCTCTACGGGCTTACATTTTATAGCTGGGAGTAGAAACTGAATCATAAATTCACTCACAACAAATATAGGATGCAATAACTCCTCATCAGAATTAAATGGAGTCAATTTAGCAACAAATCCTATTGTTGTCACATTCATGAGATTTTCTCCAAATTTAATTAAAATAAATCTCAACAACCTCCACCTTGTCAACAATTAGCCTGATACCCTGTTCCATTATTATTTTTATCTTTTTTTCAAGCCAAGAGAAGCCAGACACCATCATAGCTTCTCTAACAAAACTGGTTTTGTGAACATGTCTACACAGTTTTCCTTTGTATGCACTTTTTCAAGAGAGACTCCCTATTCAGTGATAACCTGTCTTACAAAATGGTACTTGATAGGTATATGCTTTGATTTACTATGATCGGCTGGATTTTTAGCCAAGATAATTTCACTTTGACTATCAAAAAATAACTTGATGTTGTCCTGTAACCTACCAAACTCACCAAACAAACCTTTCAACCAAACCGCTTCTTTGCAAGCATGTGAAGCAACTATGTATTCTGCTTCTGTAGTGGATAAAAAAAAAATGTTTTGTAGCTTTGACATCTAGCTAATAGCTCCACCTACAATGGTAAAGACATATCCTGAAGTTGACCTTCTCTTATCCAAATCACCTGCAAAATTGGAATCAACATATCCACAAACAAATTCACTACTTCTGTTATAAGTGATACAGTAATCACTTGTGCCTCTCAGATACCGAAGCACCCATTTCACTGCTGACCAATGTTTTTTCCCTAGATTTTCCATATACTTGCTGACAACCCCAACTGCATGTGAAATATCTGGTCATGTACAAACCATCGCATACATCAAACAACCTACTACATTGGCATATGGAATTCGAGACATATATTCCTTTTCTTCGTTTGTGTTAGGACATAAACTTGAAGAAAGCTTAAAATGGGAAGTTAAAGGGACTAAAACAGGCTTCACATTGTTCATACCAAACCTCAAGAGTATTTTCTCAATATACTTCTTTTGTGATATCCATAGCTTACCATTGCTCCTGTCTCTGAAAATTTCCATGCCCAAAATCTGTCTTGCTGCTCCTAGATCTTTCATATCAAACGTCCTAGCCATCAGAGCCTTTAACCTATTGATCTCACTTATGCTTTTGCTTGCTAAAATCATATCGTCAACATATAACACTAAGATAATGAGCATGCCATTACTCAATTTCTTAAATTAAACACAATGATCATATTCACTTCTTATATAATTTTGACTCATCATGGAAGAATCAAATTTCTTGTACAATTATCAAGGTGACTGCTTCAGACCATACAATGATTTCTTGAGCTTGTAGACAAATTTCTTGTTGCGATTTTGAACAAACCCTTCTGGTTGTTCCATGTAAATATCCTCATCTAAATCTCCATGTAAAAATGCAGTTTTAACATCTAGTTGTTGTAATTCTAAATCAAGTAAAGCAACTAATGCTAACACAATCCTAATTGAAACAATTTTTACAACTGGTGAAAATATCTCATGAAAGTCAATTCCTACTTTCTAAGAAAAACCTTTTGTGACCAGCCTCGCTTTGTACTTGTCTTCTTTATCATCAACACCCCTTTTCAATTTGTAAACCCATTTACATCCCACAATTTTTCTGTCTTTAGGAAGTTCAACCAGATCCCATGTGGCATTCTTGTCTAATGCCTTCATCTCATCCTTCATAGCCTCTTCCCACTTACCACTGTTAGAACCTTCTACAGCTTCCTGATAGCACAAAGGTTCATCATCATTAGCAGTTAAATAAACTGAAGTAACATAATCATCATACCTTTAGGAGGACGTCTGATTCTCATAGACCTCCTTAAAGATGTTTCTGGTACTTCCACAATTTTCTGATTATTATCTGTAGGAACTTCTTCATGATATGCATCTAAAACATGTTCATGATCTACATCTGAAACTTGTTCATGATCTACATCTGAAACTTGTTCATCTGGACTATCATCAGTATTTGAACTGGTTTCAAACTGAATGTGTTGAAGCTTAGGTACATTATCCTGTTTCAATTTATCATCTACATCTGGATTTTCAAGTGAAGATTCATTAAATTTAACATCTCTGTTAATGATGATATTGTGAGTAGTAGGATCCCACAACCTGTATCCCTTAGTCCCATCACCATATCCAACAAAGATATATCTTTTTGATTTAGGATCTAACTTAGAACGCTGATGTTTCGGAACTAGAGCATATGCATCACAACCAAAAAATTTTAGTTTAGAATAATCACATGGATTTGATCTAATCCTATTGCAGTTGATGGTGATCGATTTATCAAGTAACAAGCTGTAGAAACCGCTTCTGTCCACGATTCCTTCTGTAAATTAGCGTTACTAAGCATACTTCTTGCTCTCTCTAAGAGAGTCTTGTTCATGCGTTCAACAACTCCATTTTGCTGAGGAGTATATATAGTAGTTTTATGTCTTTCAATCCCAACGTCCTTGCAATAATTATCAAATTCCTTTGAATTAAACTCACCACCATTGTCAGTTCTTAAACATTTAATGGTTCTTCCAGTGATGTTTTCAACTAATGCTCTAAACTGTTTAAAAACTGTGAACACATCAGACTTCTTCTTTAACATATAGACCCACACTTTTCTAGAGAAATCATCAATAAAAGATACAAAATATGACGATCCTCCATATGAGGTTGTAGGAGATGGACCCCAAACATCAGAATGGATATAATCAAGGATTCCCTTACTAGTATGTTTTCCAGTTTTAAACTTCTGCTTGCTTTGTTTCCCAAATAGACAATGTTTGCAGAAATATAACTTAGAATATTTTAAACTAGGAAGTAACTTACGATCAAATAAAATTTTTAATCCTCGTTCACTCATATGGCCCAACCGTTGATGCCATAGACGAATAGAATTATTGTCGTTTTCAGATATTATAGAAGCATGATCTGACTCTGTTTTTCCTTCTAACTGAAAAAGATTTCCAACCTTCTTTGCTTTCATTACTAGTAAAATTCCTTTATAAACTTTCATTACTCCACCTTGAATAAAGGTTTTATATCCATTTGTGTGTAGCACTCCTAGTGAAATGAGGTTTTTTCTTAGTTCAGGCACGCGTCTTACATCAGTTAAAATTTTATTTGTCCCATCAAACATTTTAATCTGGATGCTTCCAATTCCCACAATATTCCATGAGACATCATTTCCCATGTAAACAACTCCATCATTGATTGATTTATAATATTTAAATCACTCTCTATGAATGCACATATGATTTGACGCACCAGAATCTAACAACCAATGTTGATCATGATTAGACAAACTAACTGATAACACTTCATCACTCATACCTGAAACAGATGCCGAACCTATATCTGTCGTGTTTGCTTCTTTCTTCTCTGTCAAAGAGTCTCCTTTGGATGTTTGTTGTCTCTTCCAACAATCCTTCTTCAAATGCCCTGATTTGCCACAAAACCAGCACTTTACCTTACTCTTCTTCCCTTTCGATTTTGACCGCGAGTTGTTGTGCTTACTGAAGCGTCTTTCTTTAGAACGACCTCTAACCATCATTGCTTCTGATGTATAGGTTTCTAAATTTGACCTTTTCCTTGTTTCTTCAGACAGCAAAGCTCCAACAACATCATCAAACTCAAGGGTTTTTGATGAACTAAGACTTATAGAAGTAACAAAATGATCCCATGACTCGAGCAACGAGCATAATAAAGTTACAGATTTATCTTCTGATTCAAATTTTACTTCTATACTTTCTAACTGCACCAAGAGAGTATTAAAGGTATTCAGATGATAAGTTATCGTCGTACCTTCCTTCATGCGCAAGCTGTACAACTGTCACTTCAGAAGAATCCTCTTGGTTAAGGATTTTGTCATGTACAGCTTTTCAAGCTTTGTCCACAAACCACCAGTAGTTTTCTCTAACACGATGTTAAACAAAACATCATATGCCAAACACAATCGAATGCCGCTTAGTGATCTTTCATCCATGTCACTCCATTCGTTATCCGTCATGGTGTAAGGCTATTTGGCTTTTCCCAACAGCACCTTCGCCACGCCTTGTTGCATGAGTAGATCATACATCTTCACTTTCTAGATCTCGAAGTTGTTTTTCCCATTGAACTTCTCAATCTCAAATCGAGCACTTTGTGTTTTTGCCATGTTAAGTAGCTTGTGTCAAAAAATCTCCAATTTTAAATCTTAATAACGAAGATTTTATTTTTAATCAAAATATATTAATTTTGACTAAAATTGCTCTTTATTATTATTATTATTTTTTAAATACCCTTCGCCCTAGGCCCATAATAAATCGATTTTATAAATCTTATAACCCCCATTTAAATCGATTAATACCAAATTGCATATCGATTTTCAATATAATCGATTTAAAATATTGCATCATTGTACTTTAATGCAAATCAATTTTCAATATAATCGATTTAAAAAATATTGCATCACTGTACTTTAATGAAAATCGATTTAAAAAAATGGCATATAAAACAAAAATCAATTTTAAAATTGAATTCACCATTCAACGTAGCCTGAAACAACGTTCACAGGACGACAGCTCATGGCTCTGCTTGGCTCCTTCACACTGACAGCAGCTACGATTTGGGAGTTCACGGTTCAACGCACATCAAAGCTCACGGTGTTGAATTTATGAACAATGCATATTGGCGGAAAAAAAAAACTAAACACACAGACACACAACGTTTTTCAAATTTCCAGCTCTCAGCCTGGTAGCTCGGCAACCTTATAAACTCACCGGTCCAGCAACAGCTCATGAGTTTGTGTTCTTTCAACAATTCATGCGCAGTTCATCCTACTCGGCCTCCACACAGCCACACAGATCTGCTCAAGCAGATCAAAGGAACATTTGGCCACCGATCAGTACATATTTTGACAGCATGGCAACAAACTTACACTCAGCTGTCAAGCACGCACGCAGCTTCACAGTTGCACGGTCGCACGCGGGGGCATTGAACCAGCAGCTAGCAATGTAGGAAGTTTTGTCCAGATGTTGTGGCTAGGAGGGATTAGAACCATTCAAATTGTAGCAGCAAGGTGTCAATACCTTAGCTGTCTATTGCATTTAGATCAGTTAGAGTCAATAGAAGTCGAATATTTTAAGTTCAGTCCATCTATCCTGTTCAGTTATTTGAATAATGTAATTAGGCCTTTGTTAGAATAGTAACGGTCCTCACAGAGGAGTCGAAGAGACACATAATAATACATATAAATTGTATCCCTTGGATGTATTGAGGGAGAGGATATTTCTATAGTAAAATCTGTGTGTTAAGAAACTGCTTCCTGTTGAATAAATTTCAGTGCTCGTTGATTATGAAATTGTCTTGAATTGATATTTGTGAGGGAATTTGTTTAATTGTGAGGGGTTGAACACTGTTCTGTGTATAATTGTTGAATAGAGTTGCTGTATAATCTCTGCATGCCTCTCTATCTATTGTTGGTCATAGATTTCCCTTGAACTGTCAGAATGAGCTTTGTTGAAATAAATCCTTATAATAGACCATAATCGAATGTATTCCACCTTTTAACAGACTTGCATTGCGAGTCTCATAAAGGTATCTACTGAAGCCTTTGTTGAAAAATCCCACTCGTAGAAGAGGTCTGTGTATGATTGTGGTCGTTGAACTCTGTTCCGAGGTAGTGAAAACTCCACTTACAAAGAAATAGTTCAGTTGGTTGTGAACTGAGAGTGTGGTCCAAGATTCGAGCCTGAGTTAGGGAACCAGAGTGATTAGAAAGGAAGGCGTTAACTTTGGTTCAACCTATAGTTAATCACTATACAAAACCGAAGCAGTTTTGATCGCACCGCCTTTGTAGGGTGAGCAGTAAGTAAGAAATCAGCGCGATCCCATACATTGGTTGACGCGTGTCCCTAAGCGATTTTGGAAAACCACTCTCATCGCGCGTTAACTTTCTACTAAGGACTCAGTGCAATCTAAGGTTGGCTCATCGAATGGTGATCACACTCAGATATGCTCAGAAGATAAGCCAAGGTATGGACGTAGAATTACATTGAATTTCGTCAATTGTACAGGTGGGCCCGAGGCCTAAGTTGTTATAAGTGTTTATTTATAATGTGCCAGGTTATTAAAATAAGATTCTGAAGGGTGATAACCTTAGTTCTAAGGTTCGGCGATAGAATTAAGGTTCAGGGATATATTTGAGTTTTCCCAAGTTTGCTTAATGTATTTATTTGTCAATTTACCCGAAAATTGATAAATAAAATTATAGAAGAGTTGAGGAAGACTACGTGGAATGAATTGAGTTACTCTGAGAGAAAATGCCGACGGAGCTCCATTAGAGACCAGCTCTCCTTAGAGCCAGTCCACCAATTTGTTATTTGTCACATGTAATCGCACGCGGCCTTACTTACTTGAACTGTCGATTTCTTTGACTGTTTTCTCATCGAACCAGCTCCATGTCCTTAGCACACTGGTCATGCAAAGACAAAACCCCTGGACAACATCGTGCGCGGAGAATCTATCGATCACAAGAGCTCCAATACCAATTGTTGGAGAAAAACACACAGCGGAAACTAAATAATCACACATAGCATAAACAAACATGAAGACACATAGATTTTAACGTGGTTCACCCAACCAATCTAGGCTACGTCCACCAAAGAGAGGCATCGACAATCTCATTCATGAACTGGATAATTACAATAGCAAAGTTTCCCATCTACTCTTCAACTCACCTCACGTCCCTCATGCCCATTTGCCTCTACAGGCTTACATTTTATAGCTGGGAGTAGAAACCGAATCTTAAATTCACTCACAACAAATATAGGATGCAATAACTCCTCATCAAAATTAAATAGAGTCAATTTAGAACCAAATCCTATTGTTGTCACATTCATGAGATTTTCTTTAAATTTAATTAAAAGAAATCTAAAAAAATTTCAGATTCTAAAACATATCTGAAAGAAACAAATAATGAAAATACCAAGCTAACACATTTGAAGTAGATTGTATGAGCATTCGGGAAGCCTAACTTCCTCAGAGCATGTTTCTAAAATTACAGAAAACCAAGGTTTGAAATTTTAACCACTAGTACATGAAGATATTCTATCTGTATCCTCTAAGTTTTCATGTTCCGAAACATCCCAGAATAGAAGTTATAATTAAAATGCTAAGTTGAACTATTTAATGAAAATTCAAGAATTCTAACTTCCTGTGACCATATCTCTAAAATTATAACAAACCAATATCTGAAATTGTAACCACAAGTACATGAATATCGCCTATATGTTCCCTCCAAGTTTCATGTTCCAAAACGCCCCAGAAGAAAATTTATAATGAAAATAACAAGCTGGCTTGCTTGAAGAAGATTCTAGGAGCATTCACGAGGACTAATTTCCTCATAGAACATATCTGAAATATTTGTGAACCAAGGTCTGAAATTTTAACCCTATGCACATGAAGATATTTTTTCTAGCGCCTCCAAGTTCCATGGTATGAAACATTCTATAAAAACAATTATAGTGAAAATTTGACGCTAACCTATTCACTCCATAAATAACATTTTTGCTTTCACCTTTAGACTCAAAAAGTTATTCCTCAACTTATCTTGCAATCTCAAATCTCTTGTATGATGGATTATGTTCAAATTCACTCATATGCCCTTTATTTATTGTGCTTTGTATGTTCGCTTATGGGGTTGAGTTGTAAAATTGGTTAGGTTGGCTTTCTTGTACTTTGGTTTAGTCATCCTCAAAAAATATTTCGTATGATCCTCTTTCCTATAAAATTAGAGGAAGTACCATATATCATTGGAATGGTATTAGAATAATATTTCCAACCATATATCATGTTCTCCCATTTGAGCTAAGTAAGTTGATTAAAAATTCCTTCAAGATAAGGTATCCAAATGGGGCATCCAAATGTCCTAAAACAATATTTCCAACAATCATAATTTTCCAATTTTATCCTAGACATAAGTAGCCTCCCTATGTCTTTAACATCAATGACAAAAATATATCCAACAATCGCCCCCTTTTCCATAGATGGAAACCCTTAGTAAACTTTGTAATAATACTATAGAACTCCCCCTATCTGCAGTTTTCTTTGTTCTTACAACTTATCCCCTTTTGACAACAACGGAAAAGGGATGATCCCCCTAAACTCGTGATTCTCCTTATTTGTATCTCTTATTTTGTATGCACCTTTTTTTAGTGTCTGCAACTCTTCCTCTATTTTCATCTTCTCTTAAAGACTATAACTCTTCTTCTATCTACGACTTCTCTCAGTAGCTACAACTACTCCCTTCTGATTATTATCTATCCTTATGCTTTCATATTCTCCCCCTTTGAAATTATTTCCAAAGGGTTTTTTTTTGTGCTTGTAGTTTCTACCCTTGAGATATTAACAACAAAATAATTAGTTCATATAATTACTTATTTCTCATTTTCTACAAGGGGTTTCCCCCTATCAAGGTTGTGTTTATCTATCCCTACATGTAGCCTTTCTTCTTTTGTAGATTTTATCTTGTCACTTCTCTCCTTGTGCTTGAAATTCCTTTTAATTTTTATTTTTAGAACTCATCCCCTCAATTTTATGCTTCCTTTTGTCTACAACTTAGCACTTTTGACATCAAAGTGCCAATCCCCATGAATTGATGTATCTCCTTATTTACCACTCTCCCCCTTTTGATTTTCTTGTATATTTAATTTCACCATTCCCTTCAATTTCAACTAATAAATTTTCATATCCTACAAATTTTCCATTTCATCATCCTTCTCTTGCAAATCACTTTCAAAATTTCTCATCTTCTTAATGCATCCCGACTTGCTACAATATCTCACTTACCTTGTATTTGTCTTTTACTGATGAGCTATTAGGTATATTATTCCTATCGAGAATTTTTTCTTTGTTTTAATATCATTGAGGACATATATATCGTTACTGGATAATTTATTTCATGATATGTAAACTTCCATGGATATTCCACTAGATAGTTCATCACAATAGATTTGATAAAATTATACTTAAAAATCCAAAATCTAAATTATCAGGGTTTATTTTTCTTTATATTTGTAGTTCTATAAATTATTGTTTATTGTGTATGCATGAAAATTATAATTATGAAGAATATAGAGAATAGAGAAATAAAAACTCATAATCCATAATTTGCACAAGATATATCCTGAGAAACCATTTCAGGAGAAGACCAACTGGAAGATGAGGGCACTCAACTCTCTTTATCTGAATAAAAAATGGATGCAAGTACAAAGAAGTAATACATGTCGCCCATGGTATACAACAGTTCGCAAATTCTCTTTGTGTGCTCTCTCTCATCCCCTCTTGGTTACTTTTCTCATATTTGGAACAAAATACACTAAAAAAGAATGCAACCCCCTTTCCTCCTCATGACATGATTATAACACAATTTGATAGCTTACTAGTGGTTATTTTTACTCCTTCAACTCTTAACTAGATTTACAATATGGAGTCTTCTAGAGTTTTCTTCATTATTATCATGTGGCTAGTTCCTTTTCCATGAATAATTGGATTTGACATGGAATCCTCTTAAATTATAGCAGTCAAAACAAGAAGATCAACGTCTGAGTGACATAACCTTTGCATATAGACTTTGATTGAGGTGATTCTTTCTCCTTTAGAAAGGTCTTTGTCTGTATAGTAGGAAATAAATATTCCTATGCTAAAGAAAAATATTTGTACCCCAAAAAATTTTGTTTAAGCCTAAAATTACTCGTGAAAATTTTCAGACCCTAATTTTCCAAAATAGGTCCCGCCATTAAAAATAGTCATATGAGTTGATTCATCTAATTTTCCACTCTAAAAGCATCAATATGGATGAAAAACAATATAATTATCCAACTGGATCATTACATTTTCTACCAATCTTCCTAAACCTGCTTTTCTTATTTACATCCTTTAGAATGCAATGTGAGATCATACCCTTGATTAATTATTTGACTTACACTTGGTAGATTGTGCTTTAGACCTTCAACCAACAAAAAATTATATTTTTTTTCCTTCCATCATCAACACTAATTATGTACTTTCCAATTATCCTTCCTGAATTATTATTTCCAAGGGTCAAGCTTCCTCTTTTGAATTTTTTTAGAGAACAAAATTTACTTTTATCTTATTTAATATGCCTTGAACATCCATTATCTATATACCATTTTCTATCTTTGTTTTGAACACATGGACCTAAAGCACATTCTTCCTACTTCTCTTTCTTCCTTATCCATACCTTTGTTATTTGATTACTTTTATTGATAACATCTTCTTCTCTACTTTGATTTAGAGGCCTCAATGTACTTATTCTAAAATCTTGAGATTTGTGCCCAAAATTGTATGCTTGAAACATTGAATATGATCTAATAAGAGGGAAAATGAAATATAATATATAATGATGATTCTCATTAAAACTTCTAGGATTGTTTCTCACACAACCATTCCTTGAGATATTATATGATCCCTTATTCTTATTTATCCTATATTAATTTCTCACATATGCTCTTTAATATATTTCCTTATTACCAAAGTAATTACATCATAAGAATTAATCATAAAAGACATTTTGATACCTAGAAGTAATAGGCTTGATTGGGGAAAGTGATTTTCTGAATCCATTCCTAGGTCTTGGCTACTCTTCACTTCCTTTTCTCTTGTTACTTTATTTCATTGTAGGATTAGATCTCTAATGGTCCTCTCCTTATTTCTTCTTGTCGTTTTCATTGATAGGTATTTTGAGAAAATTAGCATAGCTTTCAGGTTCCTTTTTTCATTTCTCTTTTGATGACATTGATCTTGAATATCCCTTGGAAATTTCATGATATCCAAGACATATTTTAATAATAATAATTCTTTGGAAACTGAGGATTTTATCTAGTGATTCAATCTGTTTAACAAGCGTTAAGTTTAGATTCAATTGAGCATTTTCCTTCTCTAGGTCCTTTCTTAAGGTTACAACCTTTGCTTCTAGCTTAATACTCTTTATTTCCTTCTCTTTTAGCTTATGTATTAGTGTATCCTCCATTTTATTGGCCTCCTCTGGTTATTCCTTTAGGAGTATGACCGACACTTCATCAAATTTTTGATATTTCTTTTCTTACTTTTGTAATAGATCCTTCAATTGTTTATTCTTTATTTTGATTTTTTTATTCTTTTTAAGGAATTTATAAGTTCACCCTCAAGATATACCTCCCCGTCAACATCATCTTCCTCTGATATATGATATATTATTCTCCAAGGCCATGGGTAGGAATTTTTCTTAATCATCATCAAATGCATGTTCATCACTATCTTCTAATGAGCTGTATCTTCCTTAGAATAGAAAATTTTCTTCTTGAGAGATATTCCCTTTTTATTTTTTTATGAAAATTTCCTCTATTTCTATCACTATATTCCAATTTTCCATATGGAAATTTATAATCATAATAGCCTATTCTCTCACACTCAAAAAAATTGAATTATAGCTTACCTTTATATTTTCCAAATCCTCTTTTGATATTTCTTACAAATTTGTCATCTTCTTCATCTGATTTAAAGCTAGAATGGTTATGGTCATTGTGTACTTTTTTTTCTTTAATACTTTGAAGGTTGTTTCCTTTAATCCAAAATTATTTTTTCGCATTCTCATTTCATATGTAGTGAGGATTCCATGTAGTTCATCTATCTTAAAATTTTCTAGTTTTTTCATTTCTTAAGTAACAGAAACCTTTGGATTAAAATTTAGTAGAAGAGATCTCAATAATTTCTAAACAATTATTGGTTCTTCAATATTTTCACCCAATCCTCTAAGAGTGTTCACAACTTCTTCTACTCTAAAGAAAAAAAAAACATGCAGTAACTTATTATCCATGTGAAGACCTAACCTAGGGTCCTACAACTAGAACTATATTCAATTAACTTAATCACAATAATAAGGAAAATAGAATATTTATAGGTAAACATTTATTTGATTAAAAGATACAATTAAAATCCATTTGCAACATAATTAAGTGAGAAATTTTATTTTCAATAATTTATATAATTACTCACTAATCGAAGAATACCTGTATCAATATCTTGGTTGAGATGCCCTTGGATTTATGTTGAGATTTCCTGCTGCGTTACCCATCTGGATTTACCTCCCATCCAACTAGGATTGATTTCCTATCCCAGGGAACCTCCATAGGCTCCCTAGCCCTCTGAGCCCAAGTATAACCAGTTTTAGTGTGTCCAAGTTGGAATCAACACCCTCCAATACCAAACAAAGACCAAGGATCCTTTTCAATGTCAAACAAGACAAAGGATCTCCTCCAATTCCAAGAAAGGCCAAGGATCTCCTCTCCCTTCCTCTCATCCTCCTTCTCTTTTATACTCTTCCTCTCATCCACTTCAACTGCTTACCATTAATTTCATGACTCCCCCCTCATCCTTCTAATTTATTAACCTTGAATTTCTTACCATATATAGATATTTTATTTAAAAATAAATGGGAGAATACCAAAATGTAGATTTGAGAAGACATATTGGGTGTCCAAATCTAGATGTTTGATTTAGAAATAAATGAGAGAAGGCCATACCTTATCTATAAGTTGAATTGAGAAGACATATTGGGTGTAGAAAATCTAGATATTTGATTTACAAATAAATGAGGGAAGACCATACCTTATCTAAGATTTGATTTGAGAAGACATATTAGAAATGAAATAAATAATAAAAGTCATACCAGTAAAAATAAAATAAAATTACAAACTCACAATTGTAGATATTACTCAAAAATTATAAGTCATCATTTACAAATTAATTAAACACTAATCAAAATTTTCCTTATGGGATCAAGTGGGGCATTACATACACCCCTCCTTTGGAAAACTCTGTCCCAAAGTTAGAGTGAAAATGACACAATGGTTTTGAAAATAAGGCATAACAAAATAGAGTTAGATATAGGAGTCAAATTAATTCAAGAAATAATACCACCTCCCATCAAGAGTCTCCAATCTAAATTATAACCTCATATCCATCCTAACCTACTTCCACTCCCATCCTATCTGTCCTTTGCTCCAATATACTATGGCATCGACTATACTGATCTAACTACTCATAAAACAAATATGGTGGAAGTGTCGACTATATTGACCTAACTTCCCCAGTAGAAAACTGGTAATCGTCATCACATGTCTAGGGGAGCTTGTCCATCACTGCCCTCCCACGATTCCAAGCTTGGAGGTTACACAGTGGTAAATGCGTACACCCCTCCTCAAAACTAGGGTCAACACCCTAATATGGGCCACACTACAATGTTGGTTCGATACTTTTCATTGAATAATTGAGTCATGTAGTATTGTCACCTGTATCATTTACACTTTACACATGTCATAATAGTGCATATCAAGTAGATATGTAATACAATAATGTACATCATACCATTCCTCGTTGGATATGTCAACATTTTCCCATCGGAAGCCTAGATCTTGGTTATCATATAATTATTTCCAAAATGCAGGTTAGTTCCAATTCATGCATATACATAACAAAAAAAACATATATAGATAAGTGATCTTAATCCTCATGTTATTAAGTCTAACATCCATGTATCAATTTTGCACTTAATAAAAAAATATTGGAAATAAATCTTACATTAGATAAAACACAATTTTGATAAGTCATTCATTAGATAAATCATATCCCCTTAAGTCATAGGACAAACAACAATAAATTTGAGAAGTCATACACTGGATAAATCGTAACCAAGTAAATTGTACATCAAATAAGTCATCAAGTAAATCATACATCAAATATTTTAATCAAAAATACCTAATATATCTATTGATTTATATAAGTAGTTTCATTTGCCCAAGTAAAATGCAACAATATTACATAACATTAATAAAATAACATGGAACTATAAATAGAGTCTTAGCATAGGTAGTTATCTAAGTCAAAATGGGCATCAAAGATGCTTGAAAAGTGAGGGGTATTCATGACGTATAGTCTCTGCATCCACCCAGGTATTAGATCCTGGGCTATAATTGTCCCACTAGACCTTAACCTGGTCCACCATGCGACGTCTGAGATCTCGAACCCTACGGTCCAATATGTGTAATCGTTCGACCATTACAGTTCCCATGTCTGAAACCTACAATTCCCTCCAATATAGTTTGTGAGATTCATAATAAACATAATGTCATAAAATAGATACATGAAAAACATCATGATTTTTATGCAAATGGGGTGGAAGTACAAGACGATAAGCAACTGTTCCAATCTTCTCCTTGATTCTAAAAGGTCTGATAAACTTAGGTGAAAAATTTATCCCTTTCCCAAATCGTATGGTAATTTTGTTGGGTCGAATACAAATAAAAACTTGGTCTCCTACCTTGTAAATATGATCAATCCTATGTGCATCGACATAACTCTTCTGTCTATCTTGTGTTTTTTTTAACCTTCCTCGAATTTGTCTTACCTGTTCCTCCATTTCTTGTACCAACTCCAGCCCAACTATTACTCAGTCCTCTAACTTTTCCCAACTCAATGGAGTTCTACATAGCCTCCCATATAGAGCTTGATAAGGAGGCATCCTAATGGAACTGTGGTAACTATTATTATAGGAAAACTCTACCAATGGTAAGTACCTTTCCCACTGAGTCTGATTATCTATGACGTACATTCTGAACATGTCTTCCATAACCTGATTTACTCTTTCAGTCTTCCCATCTGTTTCTGGATGATATGCAATGCTTAGGTTCAATTGAGTCCCCAATTTTGACTACAAACCTATCCAACACCTAGATGTAAAGCAAGAGTCTCTATCAGAAATGATCTTTGTGGGTAACCCGTGTAGTCAAATAACTTCAATTATAAAAAAGTGTGCCACAACAGTAACATCATAAGTATCTCTCACTGGGATTAAATGGGCACTTTTGGTTAATTTATCAGCTACAAACAATATAGCATTGTTCCTATGTGAAGTGAGTGGAAAACCCGCAACAAAATCCATAGAAACTACCTCCCATTTATATATAGGGATGTCATGTGGTTGTAGGAGTCCTGCTGGATGGCGATGATCATCCTTCACTCGTTGACATTCAAGACAGCTGGCGACAAACTGGACTATGTCGTGCTTCATGCTTTCCCAAAAGAAGAGTTTCTTCATGTCAACATACATCTTCTTCACTCCAAGATGTGTACAATAGAGTGCTCTATGTGACTCTTCAAGGATGGTTCTTCTTATACTTCCTTCATTATGGATGTACATTCTTCCTTGAAATATTAATAGTTCATCTGTTTCAAGGACATGCCCCTCAAACTTTGGTTCTATCTACTTCCCACTCTGGAGTGCTAGTATAACCTTCAGATACCAACTATCTTCAAAGAGTTTTTCGAACACACGTTCCCTCAAATTAACCCTCAAGGGTACTGAGGAGAAGGTCTGTGGCCCCCTTATTAGTGCATCAACCACCACATTCTCCTTTCCCTTAATGTATGAGATCCCAAAATCATACCCACTCATGAATTCACTTCACCACCTTTTCCTACCATTCAAATCTCTCTGAGTGAAGAGGTACTTCAAGCTCTAATGATCAGTTCTTAACTCAAAGCTTCTCCCAACGAGGTAGTGTCTCTGGAGTTTTAAATATAACATCATTTCTGCTAATTCTAAATCATGGGTAGCATACAATAATTCATGTTTTTTCAACATTCTGGATGCGTAATCTATTACTCCACCTTCTTGAATAAACACTGCTTCCAATCCTTGCTTTGAAGAAAATGTACAGATAATGAAGTCCTTTTCCATTTCAGGCACTCGAAGGATCAGTGCACTAGTTAGTAACCTCTTTAGTTTGGTGAATGAAGTGTCACATTCATAGGTCCATTCATACCTAACCCCTTTTTGTTGTAATGAGATGATGGGTTTTTCAATCTTTGAAAACCCTTCTTCAAATCTGTGATAATAACATGCTAGCCCCATGAAACTACGCACCTCATTATTATTTTTCGGCACTGGCCAATCCATTATGGCCTTTAATTTTTCTAGGTCAACTGAAATTCCTTCTCCTAAAATGATGTGCCCAAGGTAATGAATTTTTTAGAAAATTAAATATTACAGAGCAATGAAACACATAAAATATGCGGAAAACACAAGCACACAAAACACATAAAACTAGAGAGACACAGATATATGTGGTTCACCCAGTTTGGGCTACGTCCACCCCGAACAGTCAGTCCTTCCTTTCTATTATCCAGCAAAATGAAGAGACACAACCTACAGCAGATCTGCTGTAATATCCTCTGTTCTCTCTCACAGTCTCCCTATATGTTTCTCGCTCCGAGAATACACATTCAATACACAGCCGCAATACAATACCCTCATACAAGCGAGGGGTTGCCTTCTAGGAAAAAAAACCCTAAACTAAACATAACTTCTACCATCAGATCATCCACCTAATGAATGGCCCAGATTGACTAGAAATTACTATACTTTTACAAGGAAATTTTACATTCGTTTTTAGCTTCAAGGGCACTTCCCCCAAAACCCCCCGCCAGGGGGGGCTCCATAAAGTCACAACTGCCCCCCCTACACCCCCCAGGAAGCATTTAATTACAGGCGGCATTGCCTCCCCATTAAGGTACAGGGGTCCAATGCTGTGATACAAAATAAACAAGATAATCAGGCTCCACACCCAACAATCTCCCACTTGGAGACTGATTGTAGCAACTCCACCGCTGCTTCATTTGTTGGACAATGACTCCTCTTTGGACCTGGCTATTCCTCATCTTCATCATCATCCTTGAAGACCAATTGAAACTGAGCACATTCTCAGTTTCTCCCTGGTTACAACTTTTGTTAGCATATCTGAAAGATTTTGGCTAGTGTGTATCTTTTCCAGCTTCAACTCTCCATCTTCCAATATTGACCGTATGAAATGGTACTTGAGATGTATGTGTTTAGTCCTGGAATGAAATGTTGAGTTCTTTGCAATATGAATGGCACTTTGGCTATCACTGTATAACATGCCCATATCATGCTTCTTACCCAATTCATCCATAAACCTTTGTAACCAAATCATTTCTTTACTAGCCTCTGTAGCAGCAACATACTCGGCTTCTGTTGTTGAAAGTGAAACAACACTTTGGATTTTTGAAACCCAACTGACAGTTGTTCCACCTACGGTAAATACATATCCTGTAGTGCTCCTCCTGTTATCTCTGTCACCTGCCATATCTGCATCAACATATCCCTGTAGAGCAATGTTTGAACCACCAAAGCATAATGCTTGATTTGTGATACCTCTCAAATATCTGAGAATCCATTTTACTGCCATCCAATGTTCTTTTCCTGGATTGTTCATGTACCTGCTTACAACTCCCACTGCATGTGCAATATCAGGCCTTGTGCAGACCATTGCATACATTAAGCTTCCAACTGCTGATGCATATGGAACTTTAGACATGTAGTCCATTTCTTCTTGGGTCTTGGGGCACATCTCCTTACTAAGTTTGAAATGGCTAGCAAAAGGTGTACTAACTGGTTTTGCATTCTACATATTAAATATTTTCAACACCTTTTGTATGTACTCATTCTGAGACAGTGTTAATTTGCGATTTTTCCTGTCTCTACTTATTCTCATACCAAGGATTTGTTTTGCAGCTCCCAAATCCTTCATTGCAAATGAATTTTCAAATTTTATTTTGAGCATATTTATTTCCTACATGTTAGACCCTACAACAAGCATGTCATCTACATACAATAACAATATAATATAGCTGCCATCATTTTTCTTTTTCATATAAACACAATGGTCAAAGTGACATCTAGTATAACCTTGTTCAAACATAAACCTGTCAAATTTTAGATACCACTGCCTTGGAGCCTGTTTTAAGCCATACAAGCTCTTCTTTAACCTGCACACTAATTTTTCCTTCCCTTTGACCTCATATCCTTTTGGTTTCTCCATATAGATCTCTTCCTCCAAATCGCCATGGAGAAATTTTGTCTTTACATCTAACTGTTCAAGATGTAAATCTTCCATTGCTACAAGACTTAAAATAGTTCTGATTGAAGTCATCTTAACAACAGGAGAAAATATTTCATCAAAATCAATACCTTTCTTCTATGCAAACCCCTTCACCACAAGTCTAGCTTTGTACCTCTGTTTCCCTCCATCTTCTTCCTTCAGCCTGTAAACCCATTTATTCTGCAATGTAGTTTTACCTACAGGCAACCTGACTAAGTCCCAAGTCTAGTTATGCATTAAGGAGTCCATCTCTTCTTCCATGGCTAGCTCCCACTTCTTCATACTTTCAACCTACATTGCTTCTTCATAACATTCAGGTTCACCAAAATCAGTCAACAATAAATAATATAATGAAGGAGAGTATCGTTTAGGGGGTCTACTTATCCTGGTAGATCTTCTAACACCACTTTCAGGTGTTTGAGGTGCCTGTTGCTGTTGTGGTGGTTTTTTTTGTTGTGGCTCTTTATTATTTTTATTTTCAGGCACCTTTACCTTTTCTTTGATCTCATCAAGAACTATGTATTCTTTGTTTTCTTTTTCCTTTTTCTTTTCCTGCAACTGATTTTTATACAAGACCTTTTCATTGAATATTACATCTCTGCTCCTAATGATTTTGTGATTTTCATAATCATATAAGTGATAACAAAAATCATTAACACCATATCCAATAAAGGTACATTTCTTTGATTTTTCCTCAAGCTTTGTTCTGTTTTCTTTATTAATATGGACAAAGGCCTCACAGCCAAAAGGATTTAAAAAAGAGTAGTTTACCATTTTACCTGTCCATGCTTCCTCTGGAATACCACCATCCAAGGAACTTGAAGGCCCTCTGTTTATTAGATAAATAGAAGTATCTAAAGCATCTGCCCAAAATTGTAAAGGCAATCCTGCATGCAATCTCATGCACATTGCATGCTCCATGATTGTTCTGTTCATCCTTTCTGACACACCATTTTCTTGTGGTGTTCTTGGAACTATCTTCTCTCTATGAATTCCATGCTCTGAACAGTACCTATCAAACTCTTTGCTGCAATATTCACCTCCATTGTCATATCTGAAACACTTCAACTTCTTTCTTGTCTCAATCTCAACCAAAGCCTTCCATTTCTTGAAAGTATCAAATACATCATATTTATTCTGAATACAATAAATCCAAGTTTTTCTAGTTGCATCATCAATAAAAGTAACATAATAACAAGAGCCACCAAGAGATGATACCTGAGCAGGTCCCCATACATCTGTATGCACAAGCTCTAATTTTTCTCTCTTCTTTTCTTTCCCAACTATGAGAAATATGACTCTCTTCTGTTTTCCATAAATGCAATTCTCACAGAAATCCAAATCAACATTCTTCAAACCTGGAAACAAATTTCTTGAGTGAAGAATATTCATCCCCTTCTCACTCATGTGTCTGAGCCTATGATGCCATAATGTTGCATCTACTCCTTTGGAAGTTAAAGCATTAACAGAGTTAGAAATACCATTGCATAAATACAATGTACCAACCTTTTCTCCTTTTGCTATTACCAGGGCTCCTTTGGTGACCTTCCAAGTTTTATCTGTGAAAGTTGTCACACAACCTTCACCACCTAACTGCCCTGTTGAAATCAATTTTTTCTTCAGATCTGGAACATGCCTTACCTCCTTTAATAGCCATTGGTTTCCATTCTGTTGTTTTACAAGAACTTTACCCAGTCCAACAATTTGACAGGGTTTATCATCACCCAAAATGGACTTGTCCAAAATCTCCTTGAACATAGTCATGAAAATATTTCTTATCAAGTGTGGCATGGAATAAGGCCCCTGAATCTACAACCCAAGAATCAGTAACATTTTCGAAAGAAAGAATCAAAGCATCTTGTAACACATCACCTGTCACATTTGCTTCATGATTGTTTTCTTGGTGTGCGTCTCCTTCTTTTCCCTTCCGAGATCTACAGTCTTTCTTCAGGTGTCCTTTCTTTCTGCATTTCCAGCACACTATCCCCAATCTGGATTTGGATCTGCCTTTCCTGGATTTACTATGATATCCAGAGCTCTTTCCTCTTTCCATTTTTCTTCCCCTAGACTCTACACTCAAAACTCGATGTCTCACTGGAGCTTTTCCGTTGCATTTCCTCACTAAGGATAGCACTGAAAACATCATCAAACTTTAAAGTACTAGATCCAGAGATAGAGTTACTAATGGCCATAACCAAACCATTCCAGCTTTCTGGAAATGAGCACAAAAATAATATAGCTCTAACTTCATCATCAAAGTTTACCCCTACAAAACTTAACTGACAGGTAACTGTATTAAAATCATTTAAATGGTCTGCAATAGATCCACCTTCCGAAATATTCATATTAAATAAATGTTTCATGAGAAATACCTTTTTTGAGGCCGAGGATTTTTTATATAATTTCGCCAACGCCTTAATCAAACCCTCTGTTGTTGTTTCCTTCGAAATATTGAAGGCTACCAATGCCGCAAGGCACAACCATACTGTTCCGAGTGCCTTTCTATCGAGAATCTCCCATTCTGCGTATATCATTGTCGTCGTCTTCTTTGTTTTTCTGCTCAATGGTAGGTACAGATCTTTCTGATACAGATAATCTTCCATCTGCATCTTCCACAGTGGGAAGTTTTGGTCGTTAAATTTCTCGACCCTAAACTTACCATCTTCCAGCATTGCTCCCACTCGAACCAAAAACCCTTCTTTCCTATAATTTTATCGGCCAAATAGACCTTCGGCTCTGATACCAGTTGTTAGAAAATTAAATATTACAGAGCAATGAAACACATAAAATATGCGGAAAACAAAAGCACAAAAAACACATAAAACCAGAGAGACACAAATATACGTGGCTCACCCAGTTTGGGCTACGTCCACCCCGAACAGCCAGTCCTTCCTTTCTATTATCTAGCAAAATGAAGAAACACAACCTACAGCAGATCCACTGTAATATCCTCTGTTCTCTCTCATATTCTCCCTATCTGTTTCTCGCTCCGAGAATACACATACAATACACAGCGGCAATACAATACCCTCATACAAGAAAGGGGTTTCCTTTTAGGGCAAAACACCCTAAACTAAACATAACTTCTACTGCCATATCATCTGCCTAAAGAACGACCTAGATTGACTAGAAATTACTATACTTTTACAAGGCAATTTTACATCTATTTTTAGCTTTAGGGACACTGCCCCTGAAACCCCCCCCCCAGGGGTGGGCTCCATAAAGTCGCAGCCGACCCCCCCTAGACCCCCCAGGCAGCGTTTAACTACAAGGTACAGTGGTCTAATGCTGTGAATAAACAAGATAATCAGGCTCCACACCCAACATAATTTTCTTTTGAAATAAGGAACATTTTAACAATTTTCCATACAATTGATTTTCCCTTAAGTAGGTTAGCACAACCCTTAGATGTTCTTCATGCTCCTTTTCATTTTTGGAATACAACAGAATATCGTCCAGAAATACTTGCACAAATTGGTCCAAATATTTCCTGAACAAACTATTCATGAGACTCATGAATACTGCTAGTGCAATGGTCAAACCAAATGGTACAAGTACGAACTTGTAGTGCCCAAACTGAGTCCGAAAAGTACTTTTTTGGATGTCACCTTCCTTAATCCTCAATTTTTGGTATCCATATCGTAGATCAATCTTTGAGAAAACTATTGCTCCTTTAATTTGGTCAAATATGTCATCTATTCTAGGTATTGGGTACCTATTATTTATTGTGGCTAGATTCAAGTCCCTATAATCAATTCATATCCTTAAGGAACCATCCTTCTTCTTGACAAAAATTCATTGGTGCACCCCAAGGTGAAATACTAGGTCTAATACTGCATCTACAACTCACAAATTTTTGGGGATGTCATCTTGTAGGGTGTCTTGGAGATTGGTCCTGCACCAGGTTTTTGTAGGTTTTAACCCTGAACAGAAATTATCTACACACGAATATTATAATAGAAAATAAACAATAGCGAGAGCATAAAACATAAAACAGATAAACACAGAGATTTTCCCCTGGATCCCAAATCGGGACGACCAGTTTGATTTTTCATTATATTCCTTTTAGTGTTACAACACATATATATACATGCCGAAGCATACATAAACCCCAATCCATTAACCCTATATTAGAACATAACCGTAGTTCCCTTGACCGAATCTACAAAAATACCAGGGGACGAAAACCATCGTACCCCAAAACCATGTGCAAAACCATGCACAAAACCATGGGCGCGGACTACCCACCGGAAATTAAGGACCAAAAATTTTCGCTGGGGCGCTACCCCGGACCCCAACAGGGGGGGCTATCGCCCCCCCTCTTACCTCCCCAGGCATGCTTAGTCGTGGAAAGAATATAACACATACCCAACATTCTCTTACTTGTTGTTTTCTTTCCACAGGGGGCCACAGGAGAGCTTATTCATTGGCCCAATTCTTCAACACCCATTGTTTCTCTACATCAAGAGAACTTCTGAGTGCTCACAGACTTCGTCAATGCATCTGCAACATTCTTCAAACGTCCACCTTTACCAGTAACACCCTTTTAGCCTCAACCATATCTCTAACAAAGTGATATTGAACATCAATGTTCTTTGTCTTTGAATGATAGGCAGGGTTCTTAGCCAAGAAAATTGCACTTTGGCTATCACAGTCTATCCTTATAGCTTGTTGTACCAACCCCATACTTGAACAGAATCTTTGCAACCAAATTGCTTCCTTGCTTGCATGAGTGGCTGCTATGTATTCTTCCTCTGTAGTTGAAAGAGCCACTACAGACTGTCTTTTACTCATCCAACTGACTGCGCCTCCAAATAGGCTAAACACATACCCACTTGTAGATCTTCTTTGGTCCAGATCTCTAGCCCAGTTTGCATCAACAAAACCACGAATGTCCAACATTATTTCCAATCCTGGTCTTCCTTGGTAGCACAAGCCATAATCACTAGTGCCACGTAAATATATGAAAACCCACTTCACTTCTGTCCAATGCTCCTTTCCTGGGTTTTGACATAAACTTTCTCAATACTCCCACTGAATGTGCAATGTCTAGTCTAGTACAGACCATTGCATACATCAGGCTACCCATTGCACTTGCATTTGGAACACGGGACATATACTCCTCTTCTTCTTGTGTCTTGGGTCACTTTTCAGCAGATAGCTTTACACCTACAGGAATAGGAACATTCACTGGTTTACTATCCTGCATATTGAACCTCTGCAATATAGTTTTGACATACTTCCTCTAGTTTAACCAGAGCGTCCTCTTTGCCTGATCTCTCTTAATTTCCATGCCCAAAATATAGTTTGCAGCACCAAGATCCTTCATGTCAAATTTGGAGAACAGATGGGTCTTCAAATCTTGGATAATTTCTTTGTCATTTCCAATCAACAACATATCATCCACATACAAGACCAAATAAATAACACGGTCACCAATTAATTTAAAATAAACACATGGATCCTCCTTGCTTCTGGTGAAGCCAAGTCCCCGTATATAGGTAACAAATTTCTGATACCACATCCTTGGTGACTGTTTTAACCCATACAGAGACTTCTTCAACCTGCATACCAGTTCTTTCTTACCCTTCACCATAAAGCCTTCAGGTTGCTTCATGTATATCTCCTCTTCTAGATCCCCATGAAGAAATGATGTCTTCACATCCATCTGTTATGTTATCTCCTGAATTGGACCCCAGGCTGAAAAGGAAAAACAGGGTAACAACTAAACCACGCTCAGCCTTGTAGCTAGCCCTACAAGGACAGGAGAGGGCTCTCTCCATGAAATAATATTCAATGGAATACAATAAATGGACTGATATTAGGCTAGGTAAAATGATGGGAAAAGGCTTTTAATAAAATAAATTAATTTTCAGGGATGTGTGGGACAAAAATGGGACATTTGAAACCGGGAATTAAATCCGGACACAGGGTATTTCATGTGGAAAGATAGGCAAGAAACTTAGCAAATAAAACTTAATGAGGATGGGATGGAAAGACTGGTGAGGAGCTGAAAAGGGCATAGTAAATGGATCCTTTTCAAACATAAGAAAAACACAGAGGATGAATGATTTCCCAAGGCAGAGCACATAAAATGGATTCTACCTTTCTATCTTGAAAGCATTTCAAAAGGAAATGTTTATGAATGAGAGGTGAAACATAACAATTTACATATGAAACCACGGAGAGAACAAATGCTAAATCTCATACCACATGGATCCCACAAATTAGAGCTGCATATTTTATTAATTCCCTGTCAGACTGTACAATGGAGCGCAAATTTTTCTTCCACACTATTCCCCTACTTCTGAATTACTGACTTAAGATTTTCCAACTCAGACCGCTTACAAATGATTTACAATTACAATAAATACACTGAAATGTGGGAACATATATCCACAGAAAAGGGAGCTATTCTAATAGCTGAAGAACAGAAATCTAAATATGGCAAAGAGAACCAGCGTTTGCCTCTGAAAACAAGGAACAACAATACATTTTTAAACTCTTCGAGATTTCGCTGAAGGAAAAATAGGTAATTCGATCCTATTTTCCTGCTGCTGTAGATATCTCTTAATTTATTTTAAGCTCTCTCGGCCCTTTGACTATCGCTTGCTTTCCTTTATTTTTTTGGAGAAAACCGAATTTTTTAATAAAATGTTGTTCAAAATAACACTGAAATGAAATTATGCCCTTTGTGAAGGGAAACCGATTTTGAATGGGAAAAGGGAATGGAGGTGGGGTTCGTGGTACAATCGCAATCGGAATGGACGGGGCGGAGGGATATAATATAATTAAATAGTTGTAATATAATAATCAGCGGTGCCATTGTAATGGAAATCGGAAGGACCGGGGCGGATTTATTGCACAATGAAACTTTGCTGATGCGATGGAGAATACTTCATATAAATGAATTAAAACCAAAATTTGATTTTAACCCAAGGGAAAGGCTTTTTATTACATATGGGCGGAAGTGTATGTGGTGGGCCAGAGGGCCAATCGGAATCGGAAGATCGGAGGGAAATGGAGCAGAGGAAAAGGGCTTTGGAATTGCTGATTGCGATGGGCGATCAATCGCATCGAAAGAAAGGGATTTGTGATGCGATCGGAGAAGGGGCTATGATCAATCGCATCGGATTTTTTCACGAAGGGCCAATCAGAGGGCTCTTATAACATGTTGCGATGCAATCAAGGGTGCGATCGAGAAGTGCCGATGGGAATGCTCCGATCGGCTGTGAGCCATCGGATCAAATAGTAAGATAAAGGGTTGCGATGTTAATCGTACATTGGGTCGTTGGGGGTAGGCCATCGGAAGTCACAATCGCATCGGAGTTTTGGGCGATGGGTCAATCGGAACGCGCATATCAAAGTTGCGATGCGATTGATCAGGGCGATGGGATCGGGGAATGTTGCGATCAATCGGAGGAGGGAAGGTTGCGATTGATCGGATCAGGCGCAAGACTTTGCGATGCGATCGGAATGGGAGGTGTGGGGTTTTATAATAAAACCTTTGAACTTTATATTATAATTTATGGTGGGGAAGTGGTTTGGGAACGGCGGGGGGTCTTAAATAATAAACTTTAAAATTTATTATTTAAGTTTTGATAAGTATGGAGGGGAAGTGGTTTTATGATCAGAGAGAGGAAAAGGGATTTTTATAAGGAAAATATTAAAACTTTAAACATAAAGTTTTGAGGGGAAAAAATGGGAAATAGGGATTATTTGAAGATATAGGGAATTTTACTTCACTTAAGCATAAATTTCAATCCAGAAGTCAGTTTTAAGAGTGTAATATACCGTTGGAAAGCTCTTTCTGGGCTCTTTCGGATGGATCCAGTTGGAAGATGATTTGGCATTGATCATGCTGCAGAAAACCTCTCTAAAGGCAGGATGATGACTTTGTGGAGATGGCAGCTTCTGAGTTGCGACTTATTACACATGATGATATAGAATTACATAATGAATAATAATAAAGGCAAAATATCACTTTTTCAACTCAAAACGTGGTTTTGAGGTGAAAATTACATCAAGCTGAATAAAATGTCTCTTTGATATTCCAGGTGTTGTGACTTTGAATTTATTGACTTCCTCATGACCTTGCTGATATTATTGACATTTGACTCATTAATTTGACCATGGTGAGACCCTAGAAACTAATGAAACCCATCCTATGACCTACTGACATGATTTTGAGAATGAAAGTGACTAATGACTAAAGAACATAGAAAGGAAAATCAGCAAGTACCTTATGAGGGAAAACTGATGAAAAATTACTACCATCAATGAATCCATGACCTAGCGGAATGGTGAAATTTATTCGGTATGAGACACCTAATATGCAAATGCAAAAGAGCAGTTTTGATCACTGATGGTAGTATGACTAGACTAACACTAACATGTTCTATCTCAAAATCAAATGCAGTAGGAACAGATAAAAGTAATCTAATAGAAGTAACCTTGGCAACAGGAGAAAAAATATCACCAAAATCAATTCCCGACACCTGGGAATAACCTTTTGCTACCAACTGAGCTTTGTATTTCTCCACCTTTCCTTCTACATTCATCTTCTTCTTAAACACCCATTTGCTCTCGATGGGCTTCCTTCCAGCTGGCAACTCCACCAGATCCCATGCTTCATTTTTGTGCAAGGATGCCATTTCATCAACCATGGCATCCTTCCAGAGTTTTTCATCCTCTGAATCTACTGCCTCTCTGACAGTTCTGGGATCATCATCAGTTATAGTTAAGGCAAAACCTGAACAGAAAGCAGATGGACGATACCTTTCTGGTTTCCTTCTTTCTCGAACTGATCTTCTCAAACATGGAGTTTGTGGCTCTTCCTCTTCTGAATCTTCTTCTGCTGCAGAGTCGGATTCATACTCCTTTAGCTCAAACTCTATCTTCTCAGGTTCCTTTGGTATGATTTCATGCTTAAAAACATCTTTCACCTCTCTAAAAACCACATCTCGGCTGTACACAACCTTCCTTGTTTCCAGGTTCCAAAGCTTGTAACCTTTTAAACCATCCTTATACACAATAAAGATGCACCTTTCAGATTTATTATCCAACTTGGTCCTTTTCTCCTTTTGGAACATGTACATATGCATCACATCCAAATACCCTTAGATGTGAAGGAGAGGGTTTCTTACCAGTCCATACCTCATGTGGAGTCTTATCCTCCAACATTGATGAAGGTGATCTATTAACCAGATAGCATGCAGTCTCCACTTCCTCTGCCCAGAATTCTTGTCATAACCCAGTACCACTGAGCATTTTTCTTTCCTTTTCCATCAGTGTTCTGTTCATTCTTTCTGCAACTCCATTTTGCTGAGGTGTGTATGGAGTAGTCTTTTGTCGTGCTATACCACACTTCTTACAGAACTCTTCAAATTCCTTCTTCCAGAACTCCCCACCATTATCTGTCCTCAGCGCCTTTATCTTCTTCTCTGTCTGGTTTTCCACCAGAGCCTTAAATTCTTTAATTCTGTCAAAAGCTTCAAATTTCTTCCTCAAGAAATATATCCATGTATTCCTTGAGAAGTCATCTATGAATGAAACATAGTACACAGACTTTCCCAGTGATGGAACTGACACAGGTCCAAACACATCACTGTGCACAAGTTCTAATATCTTGTTCACCCTCTTAGCACCAAAAGGAAAACTCACCCGATTCTGCTTCCCATATACACAATGTTCACAGAAATTGAAATCCAGAGAGAAATTAGACATACCTTCTACCATACCATTTCTATGCAGTATCTGAAGGCCCTTCTCTCCAATATGTCCAAGCCTTTGATGCCATAGCATGGTCTTTTCTCCGGAGACAGCTAGGCTTTCCGCTCCACTTTCAGGAACCACTGACCCCATTACAGCCATCAATAGCAGTGCTACCTTGTAGCTTGTATAGAGTTCCAGTCCGAACTCCCCGCATTAATACCGGTGCTCCCCGAACCATCTTGCAGGCATCTTTCTCGAACACTGTTTTTACACCTGCATCATCCATCTTGCTTACAGAAATCAGATTTCTGGCCAATGCAGGAATATGCAGAACACCAGGAAGTGTTCTAATCCTTCCACCTTGCAGCTTCAGCTTGACCTTTCCACGTCAGATGATTCTGGCCCTCCTATCATCCCCTAGGAAGACATCACCACCATCATATTTCTCATACTCGCAGAACCACTCCCTATGGGGAGTGAAGTGAAAGGATGCACCTGAGTCAATCAACCATGACTCATGATCTACATGTGTGTTTGAAGAAGAAGCCAAATACACATCCCCACCTTCATCCGAGGTGGTTTTTGCCTCTGCAGAAGGAGCATCATCAGATCCCTTTCCTTTCTCAAGAGCTTTAGATCTGTAGTCCTTTTTGTAGTGCCCTTCCTTTCCGCATTTCCAGCACACCTTTACAAACTTTCCAGGAGATTTAGATCTCCCTCTAGATTTAGATCTCCCACTCAAAACCTTATTCTTGCTTCTGTTCTGGGACCTTCCTTGTATAGATAAGGCATCTCCATTCTGACCCTCCATATTTCTCCGTCTCATTTCCTCCGACAGCAAGGCTGAGACAATGTCTTCAAAATTCAAGGTATTTGTAATGCTACCTATTGCAATAACCAGACTGTCCCACAAATATGGTAGAGAACACAACAAACTGATGCACTTATCTTCATCTGAGATTTTAATATCAACATATGACAATTGACTTACCACAATGTTGAAGGCGTTCAGATGCTTTGTCACCGAGTCTCCATCCTTCATCCTCAGGTTATACAAATATTTCCACAGGAACAACTTATTCACCAGAGACTTAGATTGGTACAAAGTCCCAAGTTTTTCCTACAAAATTTTCATCGTAGCTTCCCCAGATACATTCAACAATACTGAATCTGAGACACACAATCGTATTGTGCTCTTTGCCTTCCGATCCAACTTCTTCCAGTCTTCATCTGACATTGTCATTGGTTTAGTACCTGGATCTACCGTGATCCACTGATCTTTATCCACCAGCAGATCCTCCATCTTGAGCTTCCACAACTCAAAACTCTGACCATTAAATTTCTCGATCTCTATCTTTCCGTCGCTCGCCATATTCTTTCACTGCAAGAATAAATCCCACAGATCTCCCACTAAACAGGGTCTACCTCAGGCCCAAGCAAAAAACCCTCAGCAGCAAAGGCATCCCCTTGAAGCTGAAACAACTCTGGTTTTAACCCTGAATAGAAATTATCTACACACGAATCCTATAACAGAAAATAAGAAATAGCGAGAGCATCAAACATAAAATAGATAAACACAAAGATTTTCCCCTGGATCCCAAATCGGGATGACCAGTTTGATTTTTCATTATATTCCTTTTAGTGTTACAACACATATAGATACATGCCAAAGCATACATAAACCCCAATCCATTAACCCTGGATTAGAACATAGCCGTAGTTCCCTTGACCGGATCTACAAAAAATACCAGGGGCCGAAAACCATCGTACCCCAAAACCATGTGCAAAACCATGGGCGCGAACTACCCGCCAGAAATTAAGGACCAAAAATTTTCGTCGGGGCGCTACCCTGGACCTCGACAGGAGGGGCTGCCGCCCCCCTCTTACCCCCCCCCCCCACACGTGCTTAGTCGTGGAAAGAATATAACACATACCCTACATTTTTAAGTCGATTTTGAAATCGATCTCTCTCACAGGTGGTAATCCAGGAAATTATTTAGGGAAAGCATCCTTGAATTCTAGCAAAACTGGGTACTAATCTAGGGAGGGTCCTTTTTGGTCATTTATAGCCTCAACCACATCTAGTTTACAACCTTCTCAGAGACAACATTTTACCTTCATTATGGAGATGAATCGTAGGGGCACTCCTATCTTGATACCACAAATCGTAATTGACCTACCTTCATCATCTAAACAAATCACCTTCTTTTTGAAACAATCTACCAAAGCTCGATGAGCTTCTAGCCATTCTATTCTAATGATTACGTCATGTGTTCCCAATGTTTCCAACGTATTCCTTCAACTTAGTTATAAACACGTTATACACACCTTGAGATTCACTTGACATTGGTTAAGACTAGCTCCTACTGCTTGTTTTATCTCAGAAGCCATTTCGACTTGTTTAAAGTCATCATGCTCATAGGCTTCCAACCCACGTTTTTCTAATGCAACTGGTGAAATGAAAATTTTTGTAGCACCAGAATCAAACAAAATTTTAACTTTTACATTGTTTATCATACCTACGGTTTCTACCACAATAGACTAGTGTTCAACTAGATGGTTATCAACTGCTGCATAGATTCGATGGTGGTTGTTTGCTTTCCCCAATGGTGCTTTTCCTTCACTACGGTTTTCACCTATTTTTAACTCAGGACAATCACACTAGTAATGAGATCCCCCACATCCCCAACAAGTGATGGGAGGTAGACTTCGAACATAATGTGGTGGCGTTCTTTGGAAAGAGATCCTTCCCCTGAGACCCCTACCCCTGCTCGTGGCTCCTCATGTCTTACTTTGATTTTCATGAGTCCTTGAAGATGTCGGTGAAGCTGTACTAGCAACCAATGAAATCCCCACTGTCGGCGTTCTGGGCGCAACCCTATTTCCATATGGCAGTGGCCTCAAACTTCCTCCCCTGGAGAAGGTACGAGGGGCCTTCCCCATAAGCCTTGGTTGGTGTGGAAAATTGGTTTTATTTTCACATTTTAAGTCTAAGTGCTCTTCAACATAACAAGAATTTTCTACAGCTTCTACAATTGAGGATGGTTTCCACATCCGTACCATTACCCTAATCTTAGGGTTCAATCCATACATGAAACGATCTACTTGGCGCTTATCAGTGTCCATGTAGGAGACATAATTGACCAATTCCATGAATCTAATCTCATATTCCTCTATTGTGTAGTTTCCTTGTCCCAAAGCATGGAAGGTTCCTACTTTTTGTTCTTCATAACATTCTGGTAAGTGTTTTTTCTTGAATCTCTCCTCATATAATTCCCAGGTAACTATGTCAGGAGTGAGGTGTATTTGATGCTCTAATTTACCCCACCAGTTCAAGGCACTATCTCTAAGTTGTAATATCATTATTTTAGCTTTTGAATTGGAAGTATAATCTCTTAGTGAAAAGCACCTTCTCATTCCCTCTAACCAGGCTTCTGTTCATTCACTGGCAAGACCTCCAGCAAATTTTGGGAGCTTAATCTTTTGGAGCTCCCTATTAATGTCCTCAATTGGAGGTCCTGTATCTAAATCTCCTAATCCCTCGAGATTTCCTAGCCCTGATGGAGGGTGCTCCATTTCCACCTCAATTGTTTGGCATCCTCTTAAAGTCTCATTAATTGCTTCTAGGGATCACAATATGAGAGCTAGATCTGGTGATGGAAATGGGTTATTTATTGGGGGTCCTTGTGATGATCCTCCTTGACCTCGATTTCTCCGCATCTTCACCATTTTGAAATTTTCAATTATCTATATCATACTTGACTTATTAATGTGACTTAGGGTTTGTACGTCCAACTCATATATAAATGATAGGTATAAGTTTTTCTTTTACTATGCTTGTAAAAATCATTACTAATATCGATCAAATTTTTAAGGATCTCCTCTCCTGTGTGAGCTCCTACAAATTTTCTCTTAATACTAGCTAGGTTACTAGTGCAATGCACCTGTCATTTATGCTTGCATGATTTATTAATACCAAATTACTTTCTTTAATTATGATAATTAATGAATTGGATAAATATACTCAATCATTAATTTACTCTTGGTGGCTTTCAAAATACTAATCTAGAATGACATTTGGAACCATTCTTGTGTACTCACTAATAACCATTAATCCTATTTCAAGTTGTAGTTTAAATATAATAAGAAGATATTTTACTAACTCTGAGACACATATTTCTTTCGTAGACATAGAAATATCAAATCCATTCAAGGCACAATCAATACAATATTTACCTTGGAAACTAAAATGGGAAACCAACTCTAATGGTTGTTGATCTTTTACTTGGAAAATCCTTTGACTATAGTTCTTTGGCTTTTTTAGCATGCTCTCCACCCAAAATGTCCTATGAGGATGAAGGTATAAAAGATAGTGGATAAGACAATAAATTTAACATTTCACTTCCTTTTTCTTATATATATATATATATATATATAATTTCCTTGTTATTATCAATATTTTCCATATAAATGTGAACATATATGCATAAAATGTTTGAGATGAATAGATACCATAAATATGTTTCTTTACTAAATATCCATGATACGTTTTAACTAAATATTATACAAGCATAAACAGGAGACATGTAGAGGTTCTTGGTCATATTCATGTTGCAACACACACCCATCCAACAGAAGCATTGTGGGCCATGGCTAAGCGTGGTCTGATGTCATTGCTGCCATTGGTTGTTAATGCAGTAGATAAATATACATATGAACCTAATATATCTACGGTGATGACTTTACTTGCTGCTCCAATTTTCCACATGATGTTTGTGGTTGTACAACATCGAGGGAGTGTGGAAGAACTGTGTCAAGCATAGTTACCAAGTTCAAATTTGAATTTGGATTCAAATTCGATACGATACGATAAAATTTCGGATGGAAAATTTTCAATTCGAAAAAAAAATTAAAAAAAATCGAGAGTATATATCTTTAACAATTAAATATATATACTATTTTTCTTGTAACAACAATATCTTTTCATTTTCTTTCCATTCATTTAGAAATTAAAATATTTTTTTAATAATTTTTATCAATATAAACAATTACCAACCAAAACTACAACCATACTTCATCTCCAAAATATCCCTTCTGTTCAAAATTAAAAACTTCCCTCCTATTCAAAAATCCAAACCACTCCTTAACTTCAAATTTGATCTAAACTCTTTTATAATTAATATATATTTAAAAATTAAATATTCAAAACTTAATTTTATAAAATTACTCTTAATATAAATACATTATATTTAAAAATTGAATTAATTATTATAAAATTTACTTCAAGATTTTATTGAAAATATTAATATAAATATATTATATTTTAAAAAATCAATTAATTATTATAAAATTTAAGATTTTGTCAAAATTCATTTTTTTCATCATTATCTCAGCTTTTTGAAAGCTTTTTAAAACCTTTGAGGCAACACTAGAATAGGAAATCTGAAAATTTTCTCCACTCAAATAGTTTCTATTTCCTAGATCCAGCATCCTTTCCATTTCCTACCTGTGATCCCACAACTATCTATTTTCTATTTAAATATCATTGTACTTACTATTCTCACGCAGGGAAATTAACCATGAAATTTCTATCATCGAAATACCCTCATGCAGGAAAATTAACCGCGAAATGTCTATCATCCAAATACCCTGAACCGAATCGAACTTTCATCGAATAATTTGATGTACGAATTGAATTCCCAAATTTGCGAATTTGGTAGCTGCGGTGTCAAGGACGTGCACCTGAAGTCCCTGCTAAAGATGTTATCTTGTGGTGAGCCTGGAAATCAAAAGGCAGAAGAAAGAGATGAAGAACTAGTTGTTGCTATTGTATCATTTTGTTAGTCCCCAAATTGCAATATTGGATTAAAAGTACTTTTTTTTTTGCAATTTTCTTTTAGATTAGAAGATGTGGAGTGTCTGTAGTTATGGAAAAAAAAAAAAACTTATTTCTTCAATTTCAGACATGGTTTTTACAGAAGCAACAGTAATGAGGACTTCTACTACTATCAAGTCGCTTCTTGAAGGTTGTCATCGTTGTTATTGGCTCATTCGTGAAGATGATGATTCTGTAGATAAGTTTTCTATTCAAAAATCATGTCGTTCTACAGGAGAGTTGAATGCATTGGTATATGAACTTATGGTGATTATATAACTCTTAGTTGGATCTTCTACAGGTCATATTGGAAGTAATGATGTTTGGTGTTTAATTCATTTTGTGTTTGATTTTCCACAACCTAATCAAGTTGCCTGTGTATTGCATCTCCTCTACAGGCTTGTGGTACAACCAAATACATCACGAGAAACCATGTTTGTTGAGGCCTTCATTTCTTGTGTGGCATAGAAATGCTTCTTTTCTTGTTTGAAGAAAGAGGCAGAAGTTGGTGATGGTATGGTTTATGAAAGTTCAAGTAGCAGTGATTCAACATACCAAGAGAAAAATGAAAATGTTCCAATAATTGGAGTTACTTGTACAGAAGGGAAACAAGATGGGCGTTTGCACTATTCTAGTTCACAATGTAAGGTTGACAATATTATTACTGACAAAATAGATGTTGATGAGTCTAAACTTATTGGACTAAAAAATAGTGAGAATGATCAAGGACTTAGCAAAAGGTTGTTAGGCAATGACAGTAAAAAACATTTCCTCTTCTAGAGAAGCATTTACAGGAAGAACTACAGGTAGGATAAGATTTTCAATTTGTGCAGAGAGTGCAAGGAACAATTTTTATAATGTAAACAGCAATGATGGTATAATGGTTGGAATTACTAGTCTTGTGGGTGCTCTTGGTGCAAGAGGCCAGCTAATATTTTCAACTGTCACCGCATCTACTTCTTGTTGGAATTTAATTCCAACTGCAACATAAAACAGCTGGACAGAAATCAGATTTTTTGTGGATATTCCAGACTGTCGGATGCCTCAAAGTCGTGCATTAAATTTTCAGAAGTTATTGAGCCTGCAAACAGCTGACTTCATTTTTTCCAAAAGGCATCACGATTATCTCCACCGCTTGCTGCATTCAATACGCTGATAAGATTAGAAGATATTTGTATTATTTTAATGTTTAAGTCAAATATGTTTTTCAACATATAAATGTAATGAACAACAATTTTTTTTATGTTAGAGAGTTTGAGAAATAGAAAAAGACAGAGAAGAAGACAGAGCAGAGAAAACAGGGGAAAAACAGCGTCGCTGTGTTTTGGAGCAGCAATGCATTTTCCAGTGTGTTTCAGCAACTATCTATGTGTTTCAGCAACAGACTATGTTGAGTTTTAGCAACTGTCTGTGTTTTGCTGAAACAAAAATCTGTGTAGAAACAGAAATTGAAAAAACAGAGTATGGAGTTTTTTTTGTTTATTCCAGAACTGTAGCTCTGAAGAAGTTTGTAATTTTTAATAGTCATTTTTATGGTTAATGAAAAAGAGCTTTTCTCCATCTTCTTTGTCATAATTTATATCATTTCTTTGTGTTGAATTGAGGAACTTTGCTTCCTCTGTTTTGTTCGAAATATTCAGAAATTTCCATCATGGTATCAGAGCTGGTCTAGGCACTCAGTGAGACAAAAACAGAGTTTTTTTTTTTCCACTGCAGGAGCTGTAAGAAGCTTATTGAGCCAATTTCTCCAATAGAGAAAGTTCTTGCTTTTTTTATTATACAGTCAGTATCTTTTATTTACTTATACAGTTAGGATGGAAAATGCTGGAACTGGTTTGAAAAATTCCCAACTTCCACAGTTTAATGGGAAGAATCACAGTTATTGGTCCATAACTATGAGAGCATTATTTGCTTCTCAAGGATTATGGGAGCTAGTTGAAACTGGCTACCCTGAACCTGCAGATGCAACAACATTGGCTGCTTTGACAGTAGCAGAAAGAGACCTGTTGAAGAGTGACAGGAAGAAGGATGCCAAAGCCCTCTTTTTTCTCTTTCAATCAGTACCTGAGAGTGTTTTTCCATGGATTTCAGCAACAACAAAATCCAAAGAGGCATGGGATATTCTCAAAACTGCCTATCAAGGCATGGAGAAGGTGAAGACTGCAAAGTTGCAGATGTTGAGGAGAGACTTTGAAACACTCAGCATGAAGGAATCTGATACAGTAGATTCATTTTTCACTCGGTTTATTGGGTTGATAACCCAGATAAGATCTCATGGTGAAATTCTTGAAGAAAGAAGGATTGTAGAGAAGATCTTGAGAAGTTTACCCTCAAGGTTTGAAGCTGTTGTGGTAGCAATAGAAGAAACAAAGGATCTCTCACAGTTCACAGTAGATGAACTGAGTGCTTCTCTTATGTTTCATGAACATAGACTAAGTAGAAGAACAGATTCCTCTTTTGAGCAAGCATTCAAGACTCAGATGTCTTTCGGCCAAGGAAAAGGTCGAGGCAGAGCAAATAACAGAGGTCGTGGAAGAAGCCAAAACATAGGCAGAAATAATCCTGCAAGCACAAGCGGAAGGAGCTGCAATCAGAACCAAGATGAAGGTTCAAACAAACAACAAGCTCATGGACAAAGGTATGACAAATCCCAAGTCCAATGTCATTATTGTAAGAAATATGGGCACTATGCCAATGAATTTAGGAAAAAAAAAATGACATGAATAGTAGGAAGAATGCTAATTTTGCAAATGAAGAAGATAAGAATCCAAAGATTGTGTTATTAACATGTAACATTGCACAAGACAAACAAGAAGATTTTTGGTTCTTAGACTCAGGTTGTAGTAATCACATGACTGGAAATATTGCAATGTTTGCCAATCTGGATGAAAGTGTGAAATATGAGGTAACAACATGAACTGATAGTAAGATATCTGTCAAGGGTAAGGGCAGAGTCAGTATCCGAGCAAGAAATGGAGAACAGATGATTGTGCCAGAGGTATACTATGTACCTGGTCTGAAATGTAATATTTTGAGCATTGGACAGCTCATTGACAAAGGTTACAATGTGTTCTTCAAAGATGATATGTGTACAATCAGAGACATACCTCCAAGTAAGAAGATCATTGCACAGGTGCAGATGACCAGAAATAGAATGTTTCCTCTCAAACTCAGGGCAGATTTGAAGGAAGGTAGAACTATTGCAGCTGTAACACAAGAAGTCTTTCAAGAACAAGTGAAAGATGAGAATTGGTTGTGGCACTTGAGATTTGGACATCTCAATTTCGGAGGCTTGAATCTGTTACACAGAAAGGGAATGGTAAAGGGATTGCCATTGATTGAGAAACCGGACAGCCTTTGTGAAGGCTGCATCTTGGGCAAGCAACACAAAGAAAGCTTTCCAGCAGGAAAGAGTATAAGGGAAAAAGCACCATTGGAAATTGTTCACTCTGATGTGTGTGGACCGATGCAAATACCATCATTTGCTGGAAATAAATATGTTTTAACTTTCATTGATGATTACACCAGAAAGACATGGGTGTATGTGCTGAAATAGAAGAGTGAAGTGTTTGAGAAATTCCGCCACTTCAAAACTCTTGTTGAGAAACAGTGTGGGCATTATATCAAAGTGCTCAGAACAGATAGAGGTGGAGAGTACATCTCCAAAGACTTTCTACGTTTTTGCAGAGAGAATGGAATACAAATGCAGTTTACCGCGAGGTATACACCTCAGCAAAACAGTGTTGCTGAAAGGAAGAATAGGACCATTCTGGACATGGTCAGAAGTATGCTGAAGGCAAAACATTTGCCGCATGAGTATTGGGCAGAAGCTGTCACTTGCATAGTTTACATCTTGAACAGATGCCCAAATAAAGTTGTCATGAACAAAATACCAGAAGAAGCATGGAGTGGACAAAATCAAATTGTCACTCACATGAGAGTATTCGGCTGTATCGCATATGCACATGTACCGGATCAGCTAAGGAAGAAGCTTGACAGTAAGGGGGAGAAGTGTGTCTTTATTGGATATTGTGATGAGTCAAAAGCATACAAACTCTATAATCCATCCACCAAGAAATTGATAGTAAGCAGAGATGTGCAGTTCATTGAAGATGAAGCTTGGGATGGAAGCTTAGAGAAGACAGTGAATGTGAAGAAAATTGTGTCTCACAAAGAAGAAGAGGAAGGGACAGCAGCAAATAATCCTTCCTTGGTGGCTCCTCCTCCACCACAGCAAGTACAACAAACCACACCACAATCTAGAATTCGAACAGCCTTGAGAAGTCAAGGAAGTGCTTCTCTAAGCACACCGCAGGGATTAGAAATGCCCTCAAGTTCGAATGGAACTCCAAGCACACCAAGAAGACCAAGATTCAGAAATTTGAATGGGAGTTATGAACAAGGAGAGGTAAGTAACAATACCGGTATGAATTCATTATTCGCTTTATATTGTCATGTTGATGATCCAGTTCATTTTGAAGATGTTGTAAATGAAGATAAATGGATTGAAGAAATGAATGAAGAAATTGGTGTAATTGAGAAGAGTAAAACATGGGAGTTAGTGGACCTCCCTGAAGGCAAAGATGCCATTGGAGTTAAGTGGGTCTATAAAACCAAAAGCAATGCTGAAGGAAAGATTGACAGGCATAAAGCAAGACTTGTTGTGAAAGGCTACAAGCAGCAACAAGGCAAAGACTATGATGAAACCTTTGCACTAGTAGCAAGGATGGAAACAGTCAGAACAGTTTTGTCTATTGTGGCACAACACAAATGGAAGATTTATCAAATGGATGTTAAATCTGCATTCCTGAATGGAGTGTTAAAAGAAGAGGTTTATGTTGAACAACCTCCAGGCTATGAAGTTGAAGGCCAAGAGCATAAATTCTGCAGACTGAAGAAGGCTCTTTATGGGCTGAAGCAAGCTCCAAGAGCATGGTACAGCAGAATAGATGCTTACCTGATTGAGAATGGGTTTGAGAAGTGTGAGGGTGAAACCACACTCTACATAAAGGAGAATGACGATAAGATTCTTATTGTTGTTTTATATGTAGATGATTTAATTTTTACTGGCAATGATGCTTCTCTCATTGTTGATTTTAAAGCAGTCATGAAAAGTGAATTTGAAATGACTGACTTGGGCTCCTTAAGATATTTTCTTGGAATTAAATTACACCAAAGTGAAAATGGTGTTTTCATTTCCCAAGTTAAATATTTAGAAGCAGTGTTGAAAAGATTTAACATGCAGAACAATAAGGCAGCTATGACTCCAACTGTAATGGGGTTGAAATTGACCAAAGAAGACAGCAGCAAGGTTTTTGATCCAAAGTTGTACAAGATCATAGTTGGCAGCCTCATGTACTTGACTGCATCTAGGCCGGATATAATGCATTCTATGAGTTTAATCTCCAGATTTATGGAAAGACCGAAAGAGACTCATTGGCAGGCAGCCAAGAGGATTCTAAGGTATGTGAATGGAACGAAGGGGTTTGGTATTTTATACTCCTCTTCTGAAAGTTTCATGTTGACAGATTACACTGACAGTGATTGGGCTGGAAGTGTTGATGATATGAAAAACACATTGGGATAAGTGTTTCATATGGGATCGGGAGCCATCTCATGGGCTTCCAAGAAGAAACCAATTGTGGCTTTGTCAACAGCAGAGGCAGAGTATGTGGCAGCAACAGCAGCAACATGCCAAGCAGTATGGCTGAGAAGAGTTCTCAGATATTTGTGTCATGAACAAGAAAAGGGCACAACCATTTACTGTGACAATAGCTCGGCGATAGCATTGTCTAAAAACTTTGTTTTTCATAAAAAGACAAAGCACATTGACACTAAGTTTCACTTCATACGTGAATTGGTTAACAATGGTGAGATTGTTTTCCAGCACTGCAGAACAGAGGATCAATTTGCTGACATCTTGACAAAACCATTGGGAAAGAAAAGCTTTGATCATCTCAGAAAATGCTTGGGTATGCAGAAAAACCCAGCAGTTGAAATTAAGGGGGAGTGTTGGAATTTAATTCCAACTGCAACATAAAACAGCTAGACAGAAATCAGATTTTCTGTGGATATTCCAGACTGTCGGATGCCTCAAAGTCGTGCATTAAATTTTCAGAAGTTATTGAGCCTGCAAACAACCGACTTCATTTTTTCCAAAAGGCATCACGATTATCTCCACCGCTTGCTGCATTCAATACGCTGATAAGATTAGAAGATATTTGTATTATTTTAATGTTTAAGTCAAATATGTTTTTCAACATATAAATGTAATGAACAGCAATTGTTTTTATGTTAGAGAGTTTGAGAAATAGAAAAAGACAGAGAAGAAGACAGAGCAGAGAAAACAGGGGAAAAATAGAGTCGCTATGTTTTGGAGCAGCAATGCATTTTCCAGTGTGTTTCAGCAACTGTTTGTGTGTTTCAACAATAGACTGTGTTGAGTTTCAGCAACTATCTGTGTGTTGCTGAAACACAAATCTGTGTAGAAACAGAAATTGAAAAAACAGAGTATGGAGTTTTTTTTGTTTATTCCAGAACTGTAGTTCTGAAGAAGTTTGTAATTTTTAATAGTCATTTTTATGGTTAATGAAAAAGAGCTTTTCTCCATTTTCTTTTTCAGAATTTCTATCATTTCTTTGTGTTGAATTGAGGAACTTTTCTTCCTCTGTTTTGTTTGAAATATGCAGAAATTTCCATCACTTCTATACCCAATATGTATTCTGGAAGTGGGCAGTCAAAAGAAAGCAGTCATGCATCTACAGATAATAATTCTTTTCTCTTATTTGCATTACAAAAGACATTTCATCACATCTTTCTTAGGAGTCATGACGAGTGCCTTCTCCTTAGAAGATAATTTAAATCTCTACAATTTAGGCCATCAGTTTGAGCATATTCAGCTTTTTTTGTTCCTCCTTTGTTTGCTTCCTTATGCTTCAAGGTCTCTACAGATTCGAGTTATATAGGATGTTTTATTCTTGGCTTGTAACCATCAGGAGAATAGAAACAATGTGACTTCTATGCCAGAGTGGCCTGAATGGCTCTTGGAGGTTCTTATTTCCAACATTGAGATTAGTTGAAACAAAGTGAAAAACAATATTGGTATTGGGGAGATTAAAGACCTTTTTCACAAATTCTTAATTATAATTCCAAAACATTATATGCGTCAGAAAGATGGATGGAAGGATATTGAAGCAACTATTCACTGTGTTGAATGGTTGGCAATGATTGGTGGTTCAAGCACTAGGGAATAGCATATAAGGCGTGAAGAATCATTACCTCTTTTCAAGCAAAGACTTTTGGGACTGGTGCAAGTCGTGAAAAATTTGGCAGAATAGATAATCTGGCTAGATTCGATTGTAATATTGTAACATTTCCAAAATGGTAAAGGGCATGTTTACCACTGATATAAATCATTTGTTGAAAACGAAAATCTAAGCACGTCATGAGTTAAAATTATGCCAAGATGTTTGTTTTGTGGAGGTATCACAGGACCCGCGACAATGACCAATAGACAGCTAGCTAAATATAACTGGAGATAGAAGTGTTAATATCGGTGTTGACTAAATCTAGTGTTATCTTCAGATGCACTACTCCAAATTCTTGAATTCTTATAAAATTTACAGGTTTGACACAAAATCGCCCTCTGAAAGAAAAATAAAAAAACCTTGAAGAGAGATATACAAAGCCTGATGCAAAGAAAATAATTTGACAGTCATGTCCTAACACTAAAAAAAATCCTTCGAAAGAAAATACCCCTGAAAAATGCTATATAAGGCTTGATGTAAAGAAAATAATTTGATAGGTAGGTCCTAACTTCAAGCCTAAATATTTTCTTTCACGACAATTTCTCATTTGCCAAATCTAGCATTCAGTTAACACTCAAATAAATGAAAGGAATCAACAGAGCTCCTAATAGAAGATACAAGCTAACTAACACTTGACCTGGCATTGGATTTAAAAATCAACTTTCAGAAACCCTAGAGATCCATCTGCAGAGCACTGAAATCTTAAATCCGCACATAAAATTTATCTTATTTTGAAAAAAAAAACTGAGAATTTATTCGAAAATAAAAACCTATGAAATGGCTTTCACAAAGACCTATTGAATCCCCCAATAATAATGTCTTTCACAAAAAAGTAAAGGGAAGGAGGATAAAGGGGAAGAATTGGGTCCTTAATTTTCGAAGGATAAAAGTTTCCAGTATAGGATTATGCACAATTGGCAGCTTCTCTTTGTAAATGAAAGAGAATATATATATATATATATATATATATATATATATATATATATATATATATATATATATATATATATATATATATATATATATATATATATATATATATATATATATATATATAGATATATATATATATATATATATATATATATATATATATATATATATATATATATATATTAAGGTGATGCTAGTAGGCATTTTCAAGGTCTAGATTTTGAATCTGGGCGATGATACCACATGTGAAGACCTAACCTAGGGTCCTACAACTAAAACTATATTCATTTAACTTAATCACAATAATAAGGAAAATAGCATATTTATAGGTCAACATTTATTTGATTAAAAACTACAATTAAAATCCATTTGCAACATAATTAAGTGAGAAATTCCATTTTTAATAATTTATATAAGTAATCAATAATTGAAGAATACATGTATCAATAGCTTGGTTGAGATGCCCTTGGATTTATGTTGAGATGCTCTTGTTGCGTTACCCGGCTGGATTTACCTCCCAGGCAACTAAAATTGATTTCCTAGCCTAGGTAACTCCCACATGCTCCCTAGCCCTCCGAGCCCAAGTCCAACCAGCTGTAGTGTGTCCAAGTTGGAATCAACACCCTCCAATACCAAAAAAAGACCAATGATCCTTTTCAATGTCAAACAAGACCAAGGACCTCCTCCAATTCCAAACAATACCAAGGATGTCCTTCAATGCCAAAAAAGACCAAGGATCTCCTCCCCCTTCCTCTCATCCTCCTTCCCCTTTATATCTCTTCCTCTCATCCACCTCAACTACTTACCATTAATTTTATGACTACCCCCTCATCCTTCTAATTTATTAACCTTGACTTTCTTACCATATATAGATATTTTATTCAAAAATAAATGGGAGAAGACCAAAATGTAGATTTGAGAAGGCATATTGGGTGTACAAAATCTAGATGTTTGATTTTGAAGTAAATGAGAGAATGCCATAACTTATCTATAAGCTGAATTGAGAAGACATCTTGTGTGTACAAAATATAGATATTTGATTTAGAAATAAATGAGGGAAGATTGTACCTTATCTAAGATTTGATTTGAGAATACATATTAGAAATGAAATAAATAATAAAAGCCATACCAGTAAAAATAAAATAAAATCACAAATTCACAAGTATAGATATTACTCAAAAATTATAAGTCGTCATTTACAAATTAATTAAACACTAATCAAAATTGGCCTTATGGGATCAAGTGGGGCATTACAATCCATTCATATTTAAACTTTCAAATTGCATTCTACGAGTTTGAATTTTATTCCGATTTACCTTTTCATATTCTTCATAACTACTTTGAAGCTTGTTCCAAATTTCCTTAGTAGAGTCACACCGCATTACCTTGACAAATTTTTAATCAATAAGGTCACTCATAATGGTATTAGTTGCTTTGTAATTATTTGAGAAAACATTTTTCTCATTTGCACATGTTGGAGGAATTGTTGGAAATTTATAGCCATCTATCACAAAAAGGCATATATCAACACCAAAAGACATTAGATATGGCCTCATCCTTATCTTCTAAAAAGCATATTTTTTTCCATAAGAGATAAGGGTTCTATTTGAGAAGGACCTATCCTTGATAGCCATTTGTCCCTCTAATATTTACCTTCCAATGGTTAGACTGCTACTAAAGAAACCTACTCTAATATCAATTGTTGGATTCACAATTATACCAAGAGGGGGTGTGAATCAATATACTGATAATTTTTTTTCATTTAATGATAGTCAAACATCACGAAACATCAATTTCACAAATTGAACAACACAATATAGACATGGAAATCCTTATGAAAGAAAATCAGAAAAGTTATTTATATGAAAAATATTGCAGGCACTGAACTATATTTATTACGCCAATATGTAAACACCAACTTATAGGAGACACCAATCCCTTTTGTTGCTTGACACCAACTACATTTAGTATCTATATTGTTTTTCTAGATAACTGATGAGTAGAATGGTGGGATATTTATCTTGATAGATGGAAGTACGCCAATAGAATGACTAGTAGTTCAATCATTACAAACAAGAAATTGATTTAGTAGCCTCAAGTAATTGTATTTTAAGAGATCAAATGGAAGTAGAACTTAGAATGGATGGTTGTGATGGATTTCAATATACGATATTTTAAAATGGATAAAGATACGAATGAAAACTAAACTAGAAAAACAAAAACAAAAAACAAGACAAATACTCGTAAAGGGAGGTTGTTGGAGATATCAACTCCTTCTTGTCTCGTGTTTAATATTTGGTATTTGTCATCATACATAATAACTATATAATTGTTTGTTTGTATTTTTTTTTTCCTTAAGAGATTGTTAGTTAATTAAATTTGAAAGAACTCTATATATACTTATTGTTATAAGGCATTATAATTCCTATGTATTTATTTTTCTAGACCTTGTTGTTTTTCAATAAGTGTGAGTCTTAACTACTTAGGATTTATTTTCATTCACATTTTAATTAGTTGTTATAGTTGTCGTATTACTATACTATAGATATGGGATTCTATTATATGTTTGACAATAATCCATTTTATTATATTATGAAGTATAAGTTGAAACATCAAATATTAAAAAGACGGATGTTAAAAAGAATGCATTTTAATTATAAATCTTCCGGGAAATCACATAAAAAAATTTAGTTCCAAAATTTCTTAAGTGATTTCCTGGAAGATTTATAATTAAAATGTTATAGATCACAGAAACTTGCACTCTCAAGAATGCATTTTAATAGTAACAAAAAATAATAATGAACTTGTAATAAATTAAAAATAAAATAAAAAAAGATAAATTTATATTTACATTTAAATTGAGATAAAATAACACATTTCATGATTTTTTAAATTTAAAATATTTAAAATCACCAAACAATGTAATATTTTAAAAAAATTGATTTGTATTCTACTTTTTGTACATGTAATTTTGTCTTTCACTTCTATAACATTTTTACAAGCTATAAGGCTTTTTTTTACTTCCCATAACAATGTTGCAATGACTTTGCAACTTTGTTTTTTTTTCAATTACATAAAATTATCATAATGCTTATATGGTCAACTACTGGTTATGCATAGACGAGGTAAGAGAGTAAATATCATTCACACACACATATATATATATATATATAATGCTCTTGGGAATCAAAATATTACAAAATTTAAATATAACAGACTTCACATCCATCCAATTGGATGTGACCGAATACAATATGGGAAAACTGAATAGAAACAATAGTATGGAAAGTGTTTCCACATAACCAATTTGATTATAAAATAAAATATGAAATCAAGGAGGTGATGATTGACATAATCATCAATATTATAATGAGAAACAAACTTACAAGCATGAACATATGGTTTATAGAATACTTATGATTCAAAGCAGAAAGCCATATCATTGAGAACAATGTTTCTAGGGACCATTGCAAGCTAGGTGGAGTTAAATTCCAACAGTGGTTGGAATTTTGTGGAAAATATCTTGTGTATTGATCTTAAATTTAAGATTAATGTAAATTTATTTCACTATAAACAATCTTATATGCTCAGTTTGTAGAGACTCGTGTATAAATGACTTCTTGTCTATTTCTACAGTGTTTAATTTCTCATTTAGTTACACTTTTTGATCATTAAATTTTTATTGTGTATAAAGCTATATTCATTTTATTCAAATTTCTAAGAGTTTTTTTAGATTAAATATTACCACGGAAATTTTAATATTCTATTTTAATATTTATCTTTTATAGTCTTCTACATACTTTGATGATAACTTGTCACAGAAATTTTAAATTATCTTGCTTTTGATTATATTTATTTTTATAATCTTTTTTAGCCAGTATTTATATTTTGTGAAAGACTCCATGCACAATGGTCTATTTCATTTTTTTCCAAACCAAATTCATCTTTTGTCAAATTAAATCTGGCCAATGAGTTTAATGATTTACTGCTAAACCTTGAGTGATGAAGTTAAGAGAAAATCTTTCTCCAGATTGAAAGGCCAACTTTAAATCCAAAAATGTTTAAAAGTTTCCTCAATGAGTTTCTTAGTTTCCTTCCACAGCCAAGGAAAACTTTTAAGTAATCGCATGTTGGCTTCGTTACCGAAACGATCCTCCCTGAGAAAAAGCCAACGACCAGATTTGACTTCTGATGGTGACAGCGTACAGTTTGTCGTCAAGTACGTAGGTTCATGTGATTGGGGATATGGAAATAGAGTGAATCATTTAAGGTGCCTATACAATCCTAGTAGTTGGCATGAGACCTTTTCAATCGATATCATATTTGATTTGGCAGGAGACTTTTTCAATCGATACCATATTTGCTTTGGTAAAGTTTGTGTGAATAAAGTGGGATACATGTTTATATTAGTCTTTGAGAGGTTTTTGATTTAGATGAGATAAATACTTTGGGATACATCAATAATTTTCATTGGTTAATGACATTAATGTTTGTATATGACATTTAATTTGACATCATGAATATCAAGCTGTCGTCGGTGACTTTTGTGAATGGAGCAGCCCGCAGAATATCACGAAAGATTCAAACACTATGGAACACTTTTCAAAGTTCTAGTTGGTCTAATAATTGACCGTGCACTATAACTACTCACGCCAAGTCAGATCTTCTTATCTGATCCTCAAAATAGTCAAAGAAACTACGCCAAACTCTCTATATAAATGGGAATCACTGAATTGCATCCCAGTTATAATTATAAGTATCCCTCTGCTTTCAAACAATTAACAGAGATTAACTATTAATTGTGGGTGGGATCTTTTTATCGTATCATATCATGGCGCGCACACGAAATTTTCTGGTTATGCAAATTCTGTACCTTTCAGCAGGTATGTATCCCTATGCATCTTTTCGTTTAAATTTTGTCTCGCAGGTATATATCTCTCCACAGCTTTTTATTTAAATTTTGGTTATGAATAATGAAGGACATTATTTAAATTTTGGTTAGTTGTAATGAAGGAATTGGATATAAATTAAATTTTTTTTTTTTTTTTTAATAAATATATTTGAAAATGTGCAATTATTATTAAGAGTTTGGTTTTTGTGATTCATAAAATGTATATAAATGTTTTAGACAATAATTAAATCTAAGCATATTATGTTTACTGGTTTCCAACTAGTCAATGTGATTCATCATCAAAACAAAATCCTGATAATAAACCGCACTAGTTGATTTTAAAAAAATCAACATGTGATTATGGCTTAAAAAAAAATCAACATGTGATTATGGCTTAAAAAAAAAAAATTATATACAACTAGAATCATATTTCCCTTACATCACACTACTAATGACAAATATAATATTCTTAAGGACACATATAAACTCCAGTGTCTTTAATGGTGCCTTTAAATTTAAGGTAACAATGTGATGATGTGAAACATCTTGTATTGGCAATGCAGGCGTTATGCTTCTGTCAATGCTGCTATGCACCAGTGGCCAAGGAAATGGGGTGACTGGTCAGCATCGGCGCACGCTACAAAAGGTAAAATATTCAAAGTTGAATGTATAGAATTCTCGAATATATTTCATCCCTTAATAGATCCGTGGGTAGCAATGATATTTGCTTGCTGGTTCAAGCTATAATATTATTAATAATTATGTTTGATTGGATTGTGATGTATATTGCATGAATGTGCAGTGTATAACTACTTGCTGGGATGTGTCATACACTACTTGCACGTCATCGGGAGACGAACAACTTCAGGCCTACTGCAACTGCTGTTATGTGCGAACATTCGTACCGAAAGGGGGCAGCTGCACTCTGCATCTTATCAATGGCACACAAGTTACTTGTCCTTACTTTTACTGTGTGGGTGATTCATGTCCTGTATAAAATAGTTAAACTGCATCTGTTATATGTAGTTTAATTTTTCTGTGTTTCGGTATTTTTTTAAATACCTTATAATAAATTTGGCTTGAAATTTACCAAGGATGTTGTTAAAAACTGAGTTGTATAGTTTGTATAAATAAATGGTGAAAAGGAGTTTAATGGATTAAATCTATTCATCGCCCCCACATACATACATCGAGTATATAGCTTCTTCAAATGATGTAAAGAGGAAATTTGGTTGAAAGTTTTACTTGAAAGTTCTACACATAAGAGAATTGTTCAAACATGTTCATTAAATGAGTAATGATAAAGAAGATGTTATGGTGTTTGACTTTTCTTAGCTTGTAGAAAAGATGATAAATGGGCATAGGCAAGGGATTAGTAAATTGTTGTCAAGATGAATATTGTTAAAAATGATAAAATTTAAAATGATTGCTAAAATTTAATTATCTTTGTAATATGGTTTTACTAAATTGTGTAACCATAAGGAGTTACATAACGAGTCTTTGTATTAAAATGTTGATTTCCCAAAAGATTTGATGTAACATTGAAGAGTCATTCTTGAATTTGATGTAATAATAATTTCAATCCCTTGTGTGACAAAGATTTCCTTCCTTGATAAACTGTTAGGGTTTTACCACATAATTCCTAGTGTGATTCAGTTTCTAATTTTGTGTTTAACAGGCTAGAATACCAACAGTAACAACACACATATTCCTAAATCTATGAATCTATGAAGTAGAGGCAACTCTGAATTCCATTGCTTTTGGTCGGAACTAAAGACCCATTGGCACAGTTGGATTTGGTAGCGTCGGAAGTGCGCCAAAAAAGCCACACGAAGTAGAAAACTGGACCTCCAGTCAGGGTGACATTCATTTCTTTCAGTGTGGACCACAAAGATATTCTTATATACCTAGTTTCAGATTATTATTATTTTTTTTTTCCTAAAGAAGAAACATAGCTTACACATATTTTTGCCAATGAATAGGGTGGTAAATGATTGATTTTGATCAGTGACGAATAATACTCCATATCCCATTCAATGTTCAGCAACGAAGGATACAATAGAGATTTCATGCAACAATAACCATTAAGCTTTCAACAACACAACTAATGAATGTACATTGTTACTAAATAAAAGCATTAATAATAAATAAAAGTATTAATAAGTTGAAATTCAATACAACTGATGTATTGTTCGCCAGATTTACCCCATTCATCTTGCCGAGAATAAGTGCAATTTTCAATACAAGCGTACATTTGAAGTTAATTACTATGCCAGGATTGTAATGATTACAAAATAAGACCCCAGCCATTTCAAACCATCAAATGAACAGAAATGAAAATTAAAATAATTTTAAAAATAATTTATTTTTATAATGTAAACATTGTGAAATTCATTTTAATTTTTTTTGTCAAACAATAAATAATTCACAGTCAAAGTATTTATTGAATAAAGAGTTGTATTTAAAGATTTTTTAATAAATAATGACAATGAGATAACAATGGCTTGGAACAAGTCTTTTCTTATAAATATTTCGGTATTGACATTCTTTAACTGGAATTACCACATTGAGAGAAGGATTATTCAAGGCTGGAAAGATTATTATGATCATGAAAACAATTGTAAGGTTTCATATATTTATATTTGGAGTTAAAAAAGGTTCCTTTTTGAGACCCTCGTCACCCCTGTTTTCCTAGAAGGTTGTGAAGTTTCGGGTTGCACTATATCTAGAGAGCCATGTAGAAAGATTGGGATGATTCAAAAGCAATTCATAACATACAATCTCAAGATCAAGGGAAATACCTCCTATCATATCCTCATGATCGAAGTTGGCCACTCCTCTATTGAAAACGAGTGATCTGAAATTGGAGGAGAACTTCTCCTTCCTAAAAATGATCGTTCACTAATGCATTGCAAGGAAAAATGGGTCTTAACACAAAACAAGATTTTCAAAGGGTCTCTTCAATATATGAGTTATTTTTCACATGTAAACTTAATCTTAAGAAACACAACATCACATAACACAAACAGGGAATGTTCATGAAAAGCACAAAAAAGGATTTGGTGACAGAGTTCACCTCTCCTGGGCTACATCTCTGGGTCTTCCAACATAGCTAGACCGCTCCATATATTCAGTGTAAAATGAATACATAAAATTTTGTTGATGAAACAAGTGACTATTTCACTTTCAAGGAAATTTTCTCTTGCAAAGAACTCTCACATAAACATCATGACAACCTACAATCATCATGAAAACTTCAGCAACACAAGGTGTCTCCTACAAATACCCTATACTCCAACTGAAATTGAGCATACACGAGCATAAAAGAACTTCAATTCCACATTGAATGACATAAAAAAATCTTTCCTCAACTTTACATAGAGATAAAAGTAAAGATGAGTTGAACCTTACAAGTAACATTCGTAGCAGTAAACTTATCAAGGTAAGAAAACCCCTACATGCCCTTCTCCATGCTCAAACACCTTCAAGAATTGGTCCAAAACATTGATTGATCCATACACCCTTGGACTTGAACCTACAAAATGTATTCTTATATGTACTCAAGTGAGCAAATAGAGCTCACCATTGGATCCATATTGTCCAAAAATCCCTAGATAGACTCTTCTTGAGCTCAAATTGGCCAAAAATTCACAAATATGTGGCTCTACAAGCTCACCATGTAGTTTTGTTTTTATCTGTCCCACAAATCGGACCCATAGACTAACTGTCCTACAAATATGTCATGTTTTCCTCTAATGAGGAATTTGTCTCCTTCCGATGGTGCAATTTGTTGGACATTTAATTCGTCCAATAACCCTTAAGGGAGAAAAATAAGGCTACATGGGCCATGTGGCCATGGGTTGGGCCTTAATGTTCGCCCCCACCGGCCTAGCCCCTTAATTATAGGACTGCGGTTGCATTGGGTCCATGGGACTGAGGTTCAAGCCAATGTCTCGCCCTTCCTGTCAAGCCCCTTAACTCCATGTGTCGTGGTCATTTGGGTGGTTATATGGCCTGGGGCTAGCCCCCTTCACCAACGCCCATCCACCAAGTGCCTTCCCATTGGAGCCTATGGTCTCATGGGAACGTGTGACCAGGGGTCAGGCTAAGGTCCCGATCCCCCTCCTCCTTGCACCATGGTTCTATGTTATGTAGTGACCGAGGGCCAGGAGCTTAGCCACGTCCCCTTCCCCCCATTGGCGCTATTTGTAAACTTTATATAAGGGTTATGCCCTATACCTATTAATACCTACCATGAGTCCAAATGGTAAAGCACTGCATTCCTAAGTCATAGGTCAGGGGTTCGATCCGCTTAGGCCTATGTCCGACCATGCCAAAATTTTAATACACCCACCTCAGTGCCACGTGGAAACCCATGACTTGGTCACACGACACCATTTCATTGTTCCACCCAATAACACCATAAACCAATAATATTCGACCTCAAATCAATGAACCAAAAGATGCCAAGTGTTAGCGTCTAGTTGGTTCGTACCTGCCTCAATTTTGACACTCCTTTTCACTATATTTCCTTCTTTTTGACAACACCATAAGCTCAAACAAGTGTTGAAATGCACATTTTGACTTGGTAAGGTATCCTAATGATCAATTTTTCATATTTCTAATTGTTCCTTATTATTAGAATGAAATTTGTATTTAGCTACACAAGTAATACAATTCTGCAACCAAACTTTGTTTTTGTAGCCACCGCGATGGTTCAACAAGTTCTGAGGAATTAATGGAGCAGCGAAACATATGGGCAGTTGACAAATGATCCGTTCATGGATCCTATCCTATCCATCCATCCAGAATCAAGCAAGAAATCGCCAGAAATGTGTTCAAAGGAACGGTCAACCAAAAGCTAGAACAAGTGAGCGAGGAAGTCTTAGGCTTCATGATTTGCTCTGCAACGTAGAAAATCATGAAGCAACAAAATTCTAATTTTTGTTTAGAATTGCAGTTAAAATTTTCTTAGTCTTAGAAGGCGTAAAAGCCTCAAAACATTTAATGGCAGGATTTTATAAATATCAGGCTGAGTAATTGTGTCAAAAGTACGAACTATTGCGAGATTGTGATATCTTTAAAACTCTGTTTTTATTCCATAATTGAATGAAGAAGTATTCTGGATTTCTAATGCGAAGTTAATAAAGAGTAGATTCAAGCCATCTATTGTGGAGGGCCCCTGCAACAGAAGAGGTTTCATTTCGTTTTTGTTATTTCATTTAAATGTTATTTCACAACTTAATTCTTATGCGTTTATAGTGTGACATAGCATAGATTCATGCTTTGCTTTCATTCTTATTTTCATCGCAATTATTTCGAGATTTAAACAGTGTTGATGTTGAGATTATCATCGTTATTCCATTTACTTTTTATCATCATTTCCGGAATGTCATTATGTTAGAGTAGATTCTTTGTTTCTCTCATTTAAATAGATTCATTTCCTAGATGGTTAAAACACAGAGATAATTTATCATAAGAGCTTAATAAAGATCAGTTTATCATCGATTAAGTTTATCAAGGATTAGATTAGTTTCTTTTTATGCAGTAGAATCTTATCATAGATTATTTCTTGTAAGAGATATTTGAAGTAGTAATAGAAGATTTCTTTTCTATGTTTTAAATCAATTTTGTCATGTGAGCTCAAATAACTTTACTTCATAAAGCAGTGATTTCTTTTCTAAGCATAAAATAGCATTTAGTAATTCTTTGGGTTAAGTTTAATTCACAAAATATAATAATTAGAATTTCTTTTTTAGGTTTAGAATTTTAGTTCTTCTCAAAATTAATCCTTAGCTACAAGATTTGTTATTTCAATTTCTAAGAGTTAGTTAAATTTGGATTTATTTTATTTTTCATAATTTAGTCTCTTATGTAAGAGATATTTGAAGTAGTAATAGAAGATTTCTTTTCTATGTTTTAAATCAATTTTGTCATGTGAGCTCAAATAACTTTACTTCATAAAGCAGTGATTTCTTTTCTAAGCATAAAATAGCATTTAGTAATTCTTTGGGTTAAGTTTAATTCACAAAATATAATAATTAGAATTTCTTTTTTAGGTTTAGAATTTTAGTTCTTCTCAAAATTAATCCTTAGCTACAAGATTTGTTATTTCAATTTCTAAGAGTTAGTTAAATTTGGATTTATTTTATTTTTCATAATTTAGTCTCTTAAATTCATTTGAAATAAAAACATTTTCAAAAACAACCATTACATATAAAATCACCAAAATAAATTAAGTAAGAAATGATTCTAGCATATGTGGTGCATTTGCAATTTCACAAGATTACCAACTCGAGTCGATAATTTATGATATAAATTTAAGATAATTGAATTGACTAAACATTTTGGTGGCATTGCTAGGGAGGTGTAAATAGGAGCTTTATCTCTTAATCCATTAAAAAAAAAAAAAAAAAAACAACAACAACAACAACAACAAAAACATAGAAAAATTACATGTGTAGAGAAAGAGATTCCAGAGTTTGATTTGTAGTTATAGGTAGAAGTTTGATTCCAACAACACCACTCACCCCATCAAGACCTCATAGTGCCACACCACCCACCCAAACCCAGATACCATTCTTAGCAAGTAGACATAGACTCCCTGAGGTATTAAGATAGAAAATTCAACCTAGAGATTCACCAACTTCATCAACTGAAGAAGTTGTGGAAGAACAAGATCCCACATCCCCAACAGAAGGATTAATATTTATAACCTCTACTGGAGAACAAATTTTAGCCCAAGAGCTAGAAATTCCTGGTGAGGAAGAAGAAGAATAAATATTCTTTAATATACCATTGATAGAAGAACCAGAAGAGTTAGAAGAGGAACAAAAAATTCCAAACTTAGAATCTTATATCAGTTCTAAATAATCTACAATGGCTGGAGAAGGGGAAGGATAAGTATACAACGTGAATGATGAACATTTAAGACTAGGAGGAGGTGGACTTAGGATTGGAGGTGGAGGTATAGGTAGAGGAAGAGATGGAGGAAGACGAAGAGGTGAAGGTAGAGGAGGTAGGGTAGAAGACAAGGACAGAATAGATCCAGATCCTGTTGGATTTCCTATACTTGATGAAGATAATACTACCACAATGGAAGATATATCACCCTCTATCCTTCCTAAATTCCGTGGATTAAGAAGTGAAGATCCTAAAACATTTCTTTTTGAATTCGAAGTTTTATGTAGATCATATGACTACTTACTTGATTCTCAAAAATTGAAATTTTTTCCAGAAACTCTTAAGGACGCAGCATTAAAATGGCTTATGGGCTTACTAACACATTCTATTAGGACATGGGAAGACATGAAGAATGCATTCTTACAAAAATAAAAGGATTACTGCACACCTCATAATCAGAAAGATGAATTTTTTAAGATGATGCAAAGAGAGGATGAGAACTTGGAGGATTTGATTGAAAGATTCAGTTATAATCTCAAAAGGGCTAAGATGGAAATTTTGGATGAAGATACTTTAAAGGCTCTCTTGTTGAAAGCAATTAGAGATGAATGGATAGATATCCTTAAAATGATGGGAAAAGGAGACATTTACCAGCTATCATTACCTGAACTTTCTGAATTATGCATACATCTTTCAAGAGGTAAGTCAAGAATTGGGAAGAATTCAAGAGATCTCGTTCTCTCTAGAATCAATAAATTTGCAGCTGGAACAGTGAGTAGGGTTGAAATAGGAAATTTTCTTGATGAATTTTAAATAGATATTTTAGGGAGTCTTAGTGAAAAAATATACACAATGAAATTACAAAACAAGCAAAGAGCTGAAAGTGATGCCTTATCTATCTTTTTTCCTAAGTGCAAAAAGAAACATGCCTTAAGAGAATGTCATTTTGATTTAAAATTCATAGAAACCTATGTCATATGTACATAAAATCATGAAACAAATAATTTTCCTTCCATTCCAGGTCTTAAGTCTGTCTACCAAGAGGAAATAGTCCCAAACCAAGTAGATCCTCTTTGCTTTGTTGCTAGAAGACCATGGCAAGGATCACAAACTCAAGGTTTCAATACTCAGATATATACCTAGCCCCCACAATATAACTAGAATGCACCAATGTCATGGAAAGAGCCTTGGTCTCAACCCCAACCTTGGACACAAGGATGGAAAAATCCTTATGGTAGATACTCTCTGTTATCACCATTAAAAAAAATTCTAAACATGGATAGTTTACATTGTTCTTAGTCATGTTCTTAGATAGGTGTTGGGTCATTTCATGCTTTAAAGGGTAGGTGATAGGGTAAGAGTCTCAAAAGTCTCATTTTTCATATCCAAATAAAGTTTGACAACCTTATTCCATGGTTTAAAAGTCCCATATCCTGTTTAGAAGTCATATCTTAAACCTTTTGAAAAAAAATTGGAATTAGCCACGAAACCATACTTTCATAGCGCAGACACTGTAAAAGACCTGTTTTGCACTACGAAAGCGCTTCTACTTTCGTAGTGCTTTTCCCTTAAAATACATTAAGCGCGCTACGAAAGTGCGGATTCGTAGCAGGTCATGTCAAATCAACAAAACTTTCAAATTCCGTTAATTTTACATCATTAGGTGTCAGATAGGGGTCATTTCTAAAACATGCAACCATTCATATCCATCATTTTAAATGTAGAGGTCATCATGATAGGTTAGTTCAAATTCGAAAGGGCTGGTTTTTTGTTTCATTTATCATGCAAAAACACTACTGCATGCCTTTTTCGAATACTAAGCTGGTGGTAATCTCATACCAAAGCTTCCTTCATATATTTTCAAGCGAGGCTGACTACCATAAGCAAGTGAGGCTGATTGTTTTGAAATCAAGCGAGGTTGATTTTTTACAGAAATTCAAAAGCAAAGATGACAGAAGAAAAGAAAAACCACAAGTCTGGACATTGTTTAAGAACAGAGCCTGAAAGCACAGAGGCCCTAGTCAAAGATAAATCAGTATTGGAGGCTTTCAAGAAAATATTTTGTAAAAAATTGCAGGGAGGACACAGTCAAGTGAGAAAGGAGTTTTCCCTACATTTCATTGGCTCAAACACAAAAATTGGAATCCTAAACTTGTTAATTACTCTCAAAGTCATAACTTTGGTGACAGATATTCCTAGGGGGCAAGAGAGATGGTTCAAAGGCTTCAGATTTGACATGCAGGAATGTAAAGTATTTCTAAAGCCCGAATTTGCAGAAACAGACTTAACCAAGGCAATTCCAAGGAGCTACATCAAAGAACCCTATGCAAATTTTATCTTCGACATACAGAGGTATTTTACCTGTGAGGGAAGGTATCATAAAGTATATTCGTATCATTTTAAACTTCTATTGCACTTTAATGGCATGATTTCTCTATATTTTCCATTCTTTCTATATAGAAGTATAGCTAAGATGGTAGATAAGGTGCAAATGAAATCTCAAGGATGTGAAACTTCCCTTTTTCATCATGGTCTAATTAAACTGATAGTTTTACATGAACTCAAAAGGATCAAAAGGGAATGGTCATAATTTTTGTTTTTATGTGGTTTTGGAGTGGAAACACAAGCTACAGGCATTAACCCTAAGGCTAAAGAAATCCCACTAGCAAAAACTAGTAAGCCTGTAATGACAAGGTCAAAAAGATTTGTTAAGATAAAACCTAGAAATCAGGTGAAAGAGAAAGTGAGTAAAGCATTAGTGGTTATTCTTGAGACTCCTTAACCTACAAAACAAAAGATAGCTGAAGTTAAAGAAATGACACAAGAACAGTCAGCTAATAAACCAGTTCAAAGGAGATTGACTAGAAGTCAAATTGCAAAGGAAAAAGGTAAAGAAGTGATTTCGGGAGAGAGTCCAGGCTTAAAAGGTAACTTAAATGATATTTTACAAGCCATTGATATTGAAGAATCCCCTTTGGTACAGGCAGATTTCATAAAATTTGATGAAGGAAAACCAAAGAAGATGAAATCTTCTAAGAAACTGGAATTTGAGGATGAGGTTGCAGCATTTGTATTCAAGCCAAGAAAGCCTTTAACCAGACAATCCAAAAAGATATAAGAGTTAATATTGAGTTAGAGAATACAAATGAAACCTCCACTGTTCATGAAGAGTTTATAGACCTTTCATCACCAATACTTGAAGGTGACAAAAACAGGGTATTTTCCACTCAAACAGAAAAAACCAGTTATGAAGAAATGGAAGAAATGTTGAAATTAGCTAATTATGAAATTGCTAGACTAAGGAAGAGAGCAAGAAGGTATGTTGCTGAAAAGAAAAATTTCAAGAGGATAAAGGCTCTCTGGGAAGTTGAAAGGGTTTCCAAACCAGAAACAATTAGCAGTGAAGCTCAATATTTTACTTGGATTGTACCTGCAATTAAAGAAGCCAGATTTGTAAGAATGATGAATGTTCATTTGAGGGCTACCAACAATAAATTGAGGAGACAGATTGAAGACCTAGAAATACAGCTAAAAAAATCTAAAGAGAAGCTACAACAACAATGAAACAGGGAAGTAAGTGATAAATCCTTAAAACAGTTTTGTCATAAAGAAGAAGATCATTTTTGAGGAAGAACATCTTTTCAAGCCAAGTTGTTTTGCTTTTTGATGTTGATATCAATCTTTGAAGAGTTTTAATATCCTCAAACTGTAAATTTTTGAAAACTGTGTTAAAGGGAGCATACACAACATTTTCGTAGCGCACTATGAAACTGCTAAAGATGAGTTTTTGACATTTTGCATATGTATTTTGGAGGTAAGGATTTTTGGGTTTTAAGTTTTGATGCTACTGGTGGAAAGATGAGGATCATAGATGAAGAATCAGATTGCAAAGTAGAAGAAAGAAGGGTTAAAAGAAGTGTTTTACGGTGATATAAAAACTGCGCTACAAAAACAGGCTATTTTCGTAGCGCAGTTTTATCTAATCTCCTTTTCCATTTTTTCGAGGATCTCTTTTTGCACAGGTGGAAGATTTAAGTTTTAATGGAATATTATCACATGTGACCTATATGAAACAGTCATCAATGCCAACAAAGCTTCTCAACGATAAGCATGGAGGTTAAGGGCTAAAAAGCAGGAACTCTCTCTCCTGGTTTTTAGGACAGTTAGGTCATGAATCAACAGGGTTTACAACAAGGCTGGAGGAATCATAAAGGTCGAAGACATGGATTAGAAGTTTTCAAAGAAAGTATTTAAGTTTTAGATAAGGTTGTTTGAAACATGTTTAGGAGTTTCGCTACTATTTGAATTAGGACTCATAAAAGACAGTTAGTTGTCAGTATGTAATTAATAGTTTGTTTCATGAATAGAATATGTGTCAAGCATAGAATTCGAATTCTCCTAATGATAGATCATGGAATACAAGATTGTAAAGGCTCTATATGAAGCATTAGGTCGAATTCATCAAGGTTGGCATTTTATTAGCAAAATAAGTTGTGTTATTGTAGCAGACTGTGTGTTGTTTCAACTTAATACAGAGATTGGTTTTACTACTCAAGATTCACAAGGGGTTTATGTGTTTGATATTTCTATGGCCTTTTTAAATTACCTATTTGCAGTGGTATGAGCATGTGTTACTTATAATTCATTGGATAATGCTCTAACTTCATTCACATGCTTGTAGACTGTGTTTATTCACTGTGTTACTGTTTCACTTATAAACCTAAACTCCAAGTGCCTTGACTTCCATGTTTAGCTAATTATGGTGTTTTGTTGAAGACTACTTTGACTCCATGGCCCAATAGATGTTTTCTAATCTGTAACTCAACTAGTTATACATTTCTGTCCATTTTTATTTCTAGAGTTAGCCATATAATCATTAATTAAAAATCTTAAACCTATTGAGAGAGCCCTCTCAAGTTGAGGAGGCTAAGCCTCAGCCAAAATTTTGGTTTGAAAGAGTTACTCAGAGTCTACTTGATCAGCAGCCTATCAGGGTCATATTTTGTGATAACACTCTCAATATCATCAGTATCCACAACCTTATCCAAAATTTCCACCACAACATTTTCCTCAAACCATTCAAGAACCTCAACCTCAATTTCAAAATCAAAATCCACAACTTTCATTACCATTTCCATAGATACCAAACCAAATACCTGCTCAACCACTTCCAAACCCAAACAATAAAAATGCACAACCTGTTTACAACATGGATGGACAAAATTTTCAAACTTATATGATAACTCCACTAGATCTTAATAATGCTCAACTTAGATCTGGTAGAATATTAGAAAAGAAAATGCCTTCTGTTGTTATCTAGAAAAGAGAAAAATATGATCATTCTGATGAAAAGACATGTCTTCATCAAAATTAAAATATTCAAAAACAAACACATGATACTCCATTAAACTCAACTCCCATCATAGAAAAAACTTTAGTATCTATATCAGAACCTCATTTCCCTGAAATATTACAAATTGATAAAGGGGTAGAAAAACAAATCATGTTGCCTGATTATGATATGTTAGATGAACTGAAGAATATTTGTATAAAAATTCCTTTGCTATAAGCCATAAAAGAAATTATGATCCTTGCAAAGATATTAAAAGAGTTGAGTATAAAGAAATTTTGGAGAAAGAGAAAAGAAGTACAAATAATGCAGCTAGTCAGGAAAATTGCAGATATCATGATGGGAAAAACAACAATACAAAAATATTTGGATCCAGGAAGTCCCATTGTGAAGACACACATCAATGGTATCGAAATCCCAAACACATTGATCGACTTAGGAGCAGCCATAAACATCATGAGTAAACAAACTATGGAACAACTAAAACTTCCAAAACTTTAATATGCACCAACATTACTACAATTAGAAAATAGATATGTAAGTAAATCTGATGGTGTAATAGAAGACATTTATGTATCCTTATATTATTGGGAATATCCAGTTGAATTTATGATCTTAACTCCCAATAATAACTTAGGAGGACATCCATTGATATTAGGAATACCTTGTTTAGCTACAATTGATGCCTTCATCAATTGTATATCTGATGATATGTTTATCTCTGATGGAATTTCAACAAAGAAATTCACATTATACCCTCTAGCAAAAAAAATGATAGACATAGAAAATTAGGAATAGATGGATGATGACAATGACATACAACCTATTTTTACTATCACCCAAATTAGTGAAGACAATCAGATTCTAAATTCAATAGAAAATGATGAATTATCTTCACAATGCGAAGGTGGTCAAAAAATTTAGGAGCAATGCAATATTGAATATTTATCATCCATACAAATGTATTTATATTCTATGGAAGAATTTGGCTATTCTTCAATAGAAATATTTCCATATTAAACTTTAAATGTAAACAAAAATCTGGAATAATTTCAAAAGAGGAAATTAATGGAAACATTACAAAAACACTATTCTGCATATGCATGGGAATACACTGACATGAAAGGAATCAACCCTGAAACTTGCATACATCACATATATATCGAGGAGAATTCCAAACTAATCGGACAACCTCAGAGAAGAATGAATCCAAACTTAAGGGAAATTGTAAAGGAGGAACTACAAAAACTGTTGAATGTAAATTTTATTTATCCAATATCAGACAGTCAATGGGTTTCACCTTTCGTAATTGTTCGTAAAAAGAATGGAAAGTGGAGAGTATGTATTGATTATAGGGAATTGAATAAGGCCACTTTAAAATATCATTTTCCATTACCTTTCATAGATCAAGTTTTGGATACATTAGCAGGGAAGAAATATTTTTCATTCTTGGACGGTTTTAGTGGGTATAATGAAATTCAGGTAGCACCAGAAGGTCAAGACAAAACCACTTTTATCTATCCATGGGGAAATTATTCTTACCGAGTGCTTCCTTTTGGATTATGAAATGCACCCACAACATTCCAAAGAGCAGTATTGGGTATTTTCTCTAATTTAATTTGATGATTATGTGGAAGTGTAAATGGATGATTTTACAGTCTACGAAAATTATTTTTAAGAAGCCCTTGAAAATTTGGAAAAAGTTCTCATAATATGTAAGGAATAAAATATCTCATTAAGTCATGAAAAATGTTTTATGATGTTTACTAAAGTAATTGTTTTAGGACACCATATTTCAGGAAATGGAATTAAGGTGGACTCATCTAAAGTAGAAGTTATTTGCAAATTAGCAATCCCAAGTTGTCAAAAAGATGTTAGGCGTTTTCTTGGTTTTAAAGGATACTATAGTGTTTCGGGAAATAACTCCCTAGAGATCGCTGGGTCAAAACCTCCACAGATCAGGGCATGCTATTCAAGAAGGACTCACACAACCACACTTGTACGCTAAAAACTAGATATGACAGATTGTAGAACTCACCCGTAGATCCTACGTTTGATGTAGATCCCATGGGGTCCAAACCCCCAGCAACCCTTCTTCCTCTTCAACCTGAAAATAAAGAAGAAACGCGCACGAAAATCTAGTTGTACAGCATATATCTCTCCTAAATATCAGTGTAATCCATGTGAAACATCATATAAACAATAATAAATGCTTAAATAACAATCTTTTCACATATGCAAGCAGATATTAACACGTGAATTCGGGAACAAGATGGTTCTTCTTCATTACGAACAACATGTACAATAATAGAAAGGTGGAGAGATCACCTGAATCCTTCCACGATCTTCGAACAGACCGTCATCCGAATCCGTCCCGCCCTTGCCTCACTAAGATTCTTCCAAGACTTATGCACACAAGATGACATATAAGCTGATGAACATCTCCAGGAAACAAAGGTTTCCTGTAATAAACTAGGAAGTGCAGGAGGCATGGGAAATCAGACTTGAATTGGGCTCCAACAGAGTATAATCTCTATAATTTCTCTCTCCCCCTTAGGCCATGCACATGAGGGGCTTTTATACTCCCTCAAATTAGTTTCAATCAGTTGGAAACAGTTGGCCACGTACTGAGGTGGTTGAACTACTAGAGTAACCATCAACCCAGCCTAAAAATAGGGAATTTTTATATATTTTCTAATGATTTTAATGGCATACGTGGAAAAGTGTGTATGGACTCACGTATACACGTGAAAAAGTTTGGGCATACCCGCGTATGGGATTTTTAACACTGTTTTTTATGAATTTTGTTCAAGTCTGTGGGAATGCGTGCCCAAGGCCAAAGGAGACAATCATGAATTCACAAGGGTGAAAATGATGCTATAACAGATGCCCTCAATATATGAGGTCGGGAGGGCATGACGCACTGGGAAATGTATTATGTGCATAGAAAGAACTTCACGAGGACAAGAGAGGACTTCACCAGATTTCAGCCTGCCAAAAACCAATGAAAGAAAATAGAGAGTCAACTCATGTCTAAGGTGGGCATACCCATGCTCAGTCAAAAATACATCCATATAGAAAATACATAATAGATCCATAATGTATACAAGTATAGCTGAACTGAAAGTACACAACGAATCATCTAAGCACAGCCCGAAAGTACAAGTCGGAATCAATGTCCAAGTATCACATATAGAAAACTGATCAATGATGCTAAAAATAGATGTCTGATCACAAAGTTAACTGAAACTCCAAGTACCAAATCATAAGGGGTGGAACACATGGTACAATCACGCAACTCGGGAGCCAACATATAGGATGTTGTTGTACTGACACTGTAACATATAAGGGTGGACGAAATCACTGGCAGAAACTGAATGGACTGTCAAAAGTGAACCGAAAGATGCTGATGCAACCCGAGGTCTTCACCGATCTCGATGGCACAATTCTACACAATGGGAATAAATGAGTTGAAGTCAACCATGTGAGAAATTGTTTGATTACCGGTCAATAATGTATACCGTTAACAAACGCGAGACAACCCACCGATAATGAAAATGAGTGTCAAGGTGCCCTAGTAAAATCTAACAAGTGCGAATGAATGAGTTGAAGTCAAACACTTGGAAGAATCTACCAATCAGGAGGCAATGATGAATCCCCACTGTCGATAGCGAAGAGTCTGTCACTGATGACTGCAAACCCTAAGGTACTGACAAAAGGAATGTAGACCTTATTCGCAAAGAAATGAGTCAGAGTCGATGGGAAACGATTTGCTGGAAGGAAGGCATTAAGGTATCCCACATCAGTCCAGCACGAGTGTAACCTGCATGCCAAGATTTGGAAGGAATTAGATGAGTAAAAGTGAAGAAACCAACCTGAAGTACATTTTTGGCATGAACAAAATGAAGCTAGCGCACGACAGAAACCCTCTGAACCAACCAATAATGAAAGCTGACACAGAGACGAGATATCCACCGATAGGGTCAAATGGAAATCAAGGTACTGCACGAATCCCAAGTGTGATAATGTATGTTGATGTCGAACACAAGGAAAACCACTCAGTCAAAGACCCATAATGATGATCAAATGTCGAGCATAAGGTCACCTATCAATGATGGAAATAGGGCCAGGGTGCGGCGCTAGGTTTACTCTCAGAGAAATATGTCGTAGTCGATAAGAGACAAACCCGCTAGCAAAAAGTCAATGGAGACCTTCTGAAACCAGCACAAGCAAAGACCAAATATCCGATGTGATAGAACAAGATATTGACAATACCGGGAAGGTCGACTGAATAATAAGTCAAGAGACACCGTAGAATGGTCGACTCTGATTGAACTTTCCTTGAACAAAAGCACGACTCGTGATGACCATGGTAGTAACTAATGACACTATATAAGTCTGTTGTGCAAGAGGCAAAAACAAACTCTCCATATGATTGGAAGAGATAACCAACCGGAGGAGGACTGACCAGTGAAACAAGGTAACAGCTAAACCTAGGTCAAAACTAAAACCATCCCAAATGAAGGAAATATATAACGGTATGTGCTTTGTTCAAGGGTGACAAACAAATACTGTACTGCCATCAAATTATGAAGTAACATCCCGTTCCCGCTCTTTTTGTCATATTTAATTTTTTTGTCTTTTTCATATAATAAGCCTGAAAAAGAATAAAATAATGCTATAGTACAATGGATAGAACGAGTATCGGGAAACAAATGCTCTAGTTCCTGGGATAGGAATGATCCTATGCTCAATACAAGGTGGCGAAAACTGGTAAGCGATACTCAAAGGAATGTTCCATCCATGGGTAATAAGGGTGTCAAGTTGCGATAGCTAAGTGCATAGCGGTTAACTGTACTGGGCAGTCGATGCAACAAAAGATGGGTTTAAACATTTGAGGTCCAGTTCTAAAGCTGCCGGCTAAAGGCCAGGATAAACAAGTAGCCAATATGCAATGCAATAATACAACTCAACAACACCAGGGAGCTTCTAGGGTAATAGCCAGAAAAATGATAGTGAAGAAGAAGAAGAATGAAGCTTCAACACATAAGTCATGGCGGGACTAAAGAGGACTCTCGAGCCTACATAAAACGCAGCATGGGCAACAAATGCTGGTGAGGAGCTAACTAAGAAGCCCATGTAAAGGAAGGATCTACCACCAAGTCATGATTAAATAATCGGCGAGTGAAATGGGTGAAATACTTATGACCTGATGGGATCGACCCTATGGCAAGTGATCAGAATGGAGGCTAGTATGCAAAATGTAACAGAAAAGTGGATTTCCTAACCTATATGCCAGTGAATAACATATACTTGCCATGACGGGTCAGCAGTTATGGATCAAAAACCAGAAAAAATCTCAACTTCGTCAAAATGGACCTGAAAATATACCAATCTGGGCACTGACAAGCATCTGGGTTATGCAGCTCAAGATAGATTGAAAAAATAAGCATAACAAATTTTTGCAAAAAATTTCAATTTTTGGGCATAAATACACATGTTACCTCATATTTGGTTCATTGTTACTTGCTGATTTGGGAAAAAGAGCTCTGGAGAAAAAGCCTCTTTCGTCAAAACAGGAGCAATCAGCCGTCAAACTTCACCAAACTAGTCAGGTAAGCTCTTAATCCATCATTGTCATCAATTTTGTCCATTCATAGGGTTAAAATTGGGAAATTTCACCGTAGAAATATTTCTTTTACATTATGGCTCTGCGCATACGCGGGTTTGTTTATACCAAGTCGTGTATATACGCGACTGTGTACACAGTAAGTCGCGTATGCGCAACCCGAAATATAAAAATGCGTTTCTAATGAACAAATTAATGATTTTTCTCAGGATGACTATATCTTGGAGGGAACGTGAGCATAGTGCAATTGAAAATGAAGTAATGCAAGATCAATAGTCACTCAATGTTCTCCGAAATTGTGGATTGCTCAAATTTTTCAAAATTCCAAATATGAAGAGTAATGTTCGGTTGCTCGAAATGCTTGTAAATTATTGGGAACCGGAGGAAGATTGCTTTATAATAGATCAAATCCCAATACACATAGAGGTAGAAGACATCTACTTCATTACTGGACTCTCCTGGAGGGGAGACCCAGTAGATTTGCACGGTAAGCCTTTGGGAGGGCTTACAGTGGATGACTATGTCCACGTCTACTGTATAGAGGGGTCCAAGAAAGTAGGGACTCAAATTGCTGTGAAAGATTTAAGAGATTTGCACATGAAGATTCTCCTGTTTACCATTGGCAGGGTAGCAGGATCTGCTTCCTTACATCAGGCATCCAGGACGCAGATGAGCATAGCAGTAGAATGCTTAGTTCACCTATATGATTGGTGCACAGCTCTACTAATGAACATGAAGCAACAACTGACCTCTATCCGGAAAGAAAAAACAAAGCATTTTGGGTATGGTATGATTTTGACGACATTATTCTTTGAGAAGATTCCTAGGCTTCAACCCAGAGTGATCTCCTCAATCAACAGCCCAAGAGACCCAAGAATTGCCCGGTGGGCAGATTTGATGAAGAGATTGGGGGGAAGTGAAGTTCCCCGAACCACTTGGGATGACGATTTCTTCCAATGGTGGGCAGAACAAGTCATAGCAGTGGAGGATTACCCTTATGCCGGGATGGATTTCCGTGGTGATCCAGACCTCATCCTTCCACCTGGCGCAGCATGGGGCGCAATTGGTAAGATTTGCAATTTTTTAATGATGTGATTTTTTTTTTTTTTGCAATATATTTGAAAAAATATGGAAACAAAACATGTTTTTGATTGGATTCCAAATGACTTACAATATTATGATGACCATGATACAGATGTTGGACCAGTCCATCCTGAGGGCTACCCACGACATAAGCGCCACAGAGGCGAAGCGGATACTGCGGACTCAGACAGGACCCTCCATGCCATACTGAGGAACTTGGAGGGTTTGACCCGCGACGTGCCTATGGCTGCAGTGGAAGATCTGCCTGAGGCTATCCAGAGACGGGTAGTAGGGGTACCACGTGACTGGGTACAGTTATTTCTCCATGTCACTACTGCGATCGTGTTCTATAGGAACACGAATCTTGGGCAAGGACCACAGGAGTAGATAGATATGATCATTGGATGACTGTATATTTTTTGATACTGAACATGATCGGGCATCAGCCCTAATTTTGTATGACATATGGATCCACAATTTTGTATAGTTTTTTGAACACTCTGATGATATATATACAGCGATTTATGATGTGATGTGACAAATGTATAAAAAATGCATGATGTTTTTGATGATTAAATTTTAATGTATGGAATGATTAATATGCCAATCAATTGCCTAATTAGCTAATGAGTTTGCCATCCAATTGTTTGCTCGAGGAATATGAATGAATGTTCAAAATTGAAATGACCTTTGTAACAAACGTACCCTAAAAAACAACCAGAGTAAAAATGGATCTCGAACCCGATAAGTATTGTTCAACTGCGACACCACCAGCTGGGAGTCCAAGAAAACTACCAACGAATCAACACCCAAAGATATTTCTTCCGAGAGTAGATGAATAACTGCAGTGTATTCCGCTACATTATTGGAAGCAGGACCAATGCAGACTCCTCTTGATACTAACAGCTGACCGGATGGATGATGAAGCACCCAAGCCGCGGAAGCCAAGTTTCGGGTGTGTCTACTAGCACCACCGGCGAAACCATAATGACTCATGACATTTGACACAACCTGCCAAAGCAGATCAAAAACATCACCATCACATCAAAGACCGAAAAACCAGATATGTACAAAAACAAAACCACTATATACAAAAGCAAAATGCCAGGCCGAAGCCTAGGCATAATAATTTTTCAAATAGAGCCCATTTCTGGGCTCCGGCAACTCATTTCCTTCAAAATAAACCAAGGCATATGCTCCTTTTTTAAGGACCTTTTTAACGATGAAGGGGCCATACCACATAGACTTAAACTTTCCTGCGCCCAGGGCATCCTTGTCTTGGGCATAGACCAAAACAAGGTCACCTTCTGAGAAAACCCTAGGTTTGACCGCCTTATCGTACTGAACCTTAACTCGTTTCTTATCTGCCTCATTCATCGTGGCGGAATCCCGATGCTGCTCATCAAGATGTTCCAGATGAAGGAGACGTTCTTCAAGACTAGAAGTGTTAGGAAGAAGTTCAACAGCTAACTTAAGAGAAGGAATCTCACATTCAATGGGAAATATGGATTCCAGCCCGTAAACTAGCTGAAACGAAGTAAAGCCAGTTGTAGTTTTCACTGACGTCCGATATGCCCAAAGTGTAGGATACAGCATGATATGCCAGTTGGATCGAGCTTTATCAATCGTCCTTTGAAGAATGGTCTTCAAGGATTTTTTCACGGCTTCCACTTGCCCATTGGCATGAGGATAATAAGGAGATGAATGCTCCTACCCGAAACCTAATTTTAGAGCCAACTTAGCCATCATGCTATTTTGAAAATGACTGCCATGATCAGTAAAAATCTCTCTAGGAATACCAAAACGAGCAATAACTTGGTTGAAAAGAAAAAGAGCTGTTGTCTCACCATCATTCCCAAAAGTAGGCATAGCCTCGACCCACTTCGTAAAGTAGTCTACTGCTACAATAATATACTTGTGACCTTTAGCCGAAGGCGGGTTACAAGTAGTATAATCAATACTCCACTTTGTAAAGGGACCAACAGTAATGACTGGAAAAAGCGGAGTTGGATGAGCGCACATTTTTCGAGTATAGACTTGACACGGATGACACTTTTTGACCGACTCCACACAATATTTAAAAATCGAAGGCCAAAAGTACCCAGCACGCAAGATTTTTTGGGCTGTAGCAAGCCCAGATAAATGACCACCACAAGCTCCACTATGGGAATCATTCAGCACAGCCTCAGCTTCTTCGAGAGTTAAGCAACGTCTCAAGATTGAATCAACCCCTCGACGGTATAAAGCATCACCAATAATTACATTATTTTTAGCCAAGTGACGCAAATTACGGCGCTCATCTTTCGAAAAAGTAGAGGGAAACTTCGCAGTCTGAAGATACACAATGATATCTCCATACCAAGGATCCTGTGGAGAGATAAGAAACAAATGTTCATCCAGGAAGGATTCATCATAGACTATCTCTTCCCCACAGAGCAACTCGGAGATCAATTCCGCGAAAACCAATGATTTCTTGGACTTGGCAGACATAAACTCAAGATCAAATTCCTGCAAAATCACAATCCATCTATTGTATTTGCCCCCAATCACTCGCCTACTAAGAACAAACTGAAATGGATTGGCTGCTGCCAAAACATAAGTTTTTCGTAGAAGAATATAATGTCTGAGTCACTGTACAGCATGAACAGCTGCTAAAGCTAGCTTCTCTATCGGAGTATACCGGAGTTCAGGTCCTACCAAGCCTCGACTAAGATAGTATATAACATGCTCTGCAAGAGCATCGTCCTCCTGAACCAGAACCATACCAATGGTAGATTCTGCTGCTACAAGATACAAAAGGAAATCCCTGCTATAATCAGGTGGACTCAATAAAGGAGCAGAGGTCAATGCTTTTTTCAAAGCATCGAATGAGCGTTGAGCGAAGTCATCCCAAAAGAATGGAACTCCCTTCTTCAAAAATCTCATAAATCCTTTGGTAACTTCAGCATAATTTACGATAAACCTCCGAAGAAAATTAGCTTTTCCTTGTAGACTTTGAAGTTGACGAATAGACGACGGGGGAGGCAACCGTAGTATTGCCTCAACCTTGAAGGGATCTACCCTAATCCCTTCCCTAGACACAATGAATCCCAATAACCGACCGGATGTAATCGCGAAAACACACTTGTTCGGATTCAACCTAATCTTGTAGAAACGACATCATTCAAATACTTGACGGAGGTGAGCAGGATGATCCATTCTCTTTCGAGAATGAGTAGCTAAATCATCCAAATATGCCTCGATAATATGTTTGATGTCGTGGAAGGCATATGACATGGCCCGCTGAAAGGTAGCCCCAACATTTTTAAGACCAAAAGGCATCTTCTTGTAAGCAAAAGTACCCCAGGGACAAATAAAGGCAGTCTTATGCTGATCTTCAGGACAGATAGTAATTTGATTATATCCAGAGAAACCGTCCATGAAGGAAAAAAATCTCATTACCGGCACACTCATCGATAATCTGATCTATAAATGGTGTGGGGTAATTATCTTTTGGACATGCTTTATTAAGGTCTCTGAAATCAATGCAAACTCGAATTGTTCCTTGTTTTTTTATCTACGGGAACAGGATTTGAAACCCACTCTGTCAAAGGAACAGGGAAAATAAATCCTGCCTTGAGCATCTTCTCCACCTCGGCTTTGATAGCTGCAGCCTTCCTAGGATTCACCGGATGAAGTTTTTGCCTCACAGGCTTAGCATTTTTGTAAGTCTTGATCTCATGCTGGACAATAGATGGATCTATACCAGGCATTTCCTCATAAGACCAAGCGAACACATCCCTAAACTCTTTAAAGAGATCGGTGTAAATCTGAATCTCTTCAGGGGAACATTCAGCTCCGATGAAGACGTTCTCTATAACATTGGGATCCCTGGAAATGTTTACCAGGATAGTTGGAGAAATCACAGCCATGTTCGCTTCAGCATATACCTATGTTGGTGCTAAAGGGTTCAGGACTGGATGAACAGGACCAGAAGACAAAGGACTTGGAAAGCTTGATTCAACTTCGCTCAAATCAGGTAAAAATTAAGACCGATGATGCAAATCATCTCACGGTATATCTATACCAGTCATAGCTTCCAGGATGGCCTCTTCAGATGGAAGAGTGGTATCAAGGCAATCATGGGCGGAAGAAGAGCTAAGCGTCCAAGCCGGAGCCACATCGTCATCCAACTCCTTCAGAGAAAGAGAAGCTGGAATGGATTCTGCAGAGTCAACAATAGACTGATAAGCAATCTCAGCTGCAGACATCGGAAATGCCATTCCACCCACTTGACCTTCCGCTAATATGGAGGTAGGGGAAGGTAAGGTCCAAGGATCCGAAAAATAATGAGTTCTGAAGAACTCTCTTCGAATAGGAGCCCTGGAGGATGAAATTGCATTTATATGAACAGTAGGAGGTGGAATATCGAAAGTACCCATCAAAGAAGAATACATCCCAACCCCTAAATTCTCAACATGCGGCTTGGCATTATCCAATTTTGGAATAGTTGAGTCAGTAGATGCATTCGGGTCTACAGGAGAATGGTCCAGTTGGTCAGCTGTAACAATCCTCCCTTCGTGAGGGAAACAAATAATCCGAAATAATGAGGATGCAATAGCATCCATCTCATAAATCCAGTTTCGCCCCAACAGAAGGTTGTAGTCCAAGCTTGCATCAACTATCTCAACCTCTATATTTACAGTTTTTCCCCCAACACAGATGGGAAAAGCTGGGACAATACCATGTGGTTTGTGAGAATGACCATCAAACATAGTTAGAAGAGTAGCAGATGGAATAGTTGCGGGAGATCCAATTCCCTTCCAGCATGCGAGAGACATCACACATGTGGAAGCACCCTCATCAACGACCGTCCGAAAGATATTGAATTTCCGGTACGATGATTTGATATGAAAAGCCATATGATGGGGGAGTCTCTTTTTAAAATTAGACATATCGAATGTAATCACAAGAGAGTTCTTTGGATCTACAGCCCCAATAGCAGTGAGCAAAGCACTGCGCTGAGCTGGGAAAGACTGGAGCACCTCAAGAGTAGACATAGCACAAGGGCTCTGCGCCAAATCTTCTACAACAGAGTAGTTCTAGGCAGCCCTGGCATTTGGATTAATCATCGTACGCTTAGTAGATGCTTTTGGCATCCGAGGTATAGGCTCAACAGTAGGCCTCGTAATATGAAGCGGCTCAGTACCATCGGGAGAACCCTTGGCTTTCGAAGTCTCAGATTTGCCATAATCATGGGATCTCATGGTGATATCCGCGTGAGCACTCATCATATATATGTTTGACGGATTTTCCACTTCCTGGGTGCCCCCAGAGGAAGCCCCAGTATTTTGATTCACGCCAACAACTAGCTTTTTCCCTAGGGGAAAAGGGTTTTTCAACACATCCTGGGAACTAGTAGAACCCTGCTGAGCTAACAAGCGCTGTGCATCCTGAATTTTAGGGCAAAGGTGAGTAAGATGGTCTCCAGCACATAACTTGCATGGAAACTTCACTTTATTTTTATCCTTTGGACCCTCACCAACATGCTCGTTGGATTTATTTGCATTCCCCTTCCCATTCTTTCCCTTTTTCTTATTTCGTCCCTTCTTATTCCCTTCGGATTGTTGATTTCCTTTGGGGTTGGAAGTCTGAACAACATTTACTGACAAAGATTGAGAAGGCGATGACTTAGCAGGCACAGCCTGACCAGAAGAAGCAGATTGTATAGACAAATGCTGCAATTGACTAAGCAGGTTAGCTGCACCACTATCGATCGATCCAATAAGTCCATCACCATGAGGACTGGGTTTAGTCTTGGATAAGTCTAACTTGGAGCGAGGAGCATTAGGAAAATATTTATAAAGGACACCAGACTGAGAATATATCAATTCAAGCTGTTGGGCCCTAAAAATAGCATGCTCCTCAGAAAATACCCCTGACAGGGATACATCCCTAGAAATATCTGACTGCAAAGATTTCAAAAACCATTCCAAGAGAAATTCACCCGGAATATGAGCTTTAATGAGCCTCTTCCTTCTCCGCCATTCCTGAATATGATCAGAAATGTGGGTTGCGTCGTCCTGCTTAAAACTAGCTAGGATTTCAGTCCCAGCATCATAACGGACAGGCAACTGGAAATGGTTTAGAAATGTAGTAGCCAGATCTCCAAAAGTAGCAAAACTACCCCCAGCTAACTCAATGTACCACTTGGCAGCATTTCCAGTCAAGGTGCGTTGAAACAATCTCAACCTAATCGAATCCTCGATCAGGGAGTTGGATGAACACCATAAATGGAAAGTGGTGATATGATCAGCCGGGTCCTCTCCATTCTTGCCCTCAAACTTTGGAATGTTTGAAGGTATTTTGGTAGGAACCGGAGGCCACCCTGGACTATATCGGATCGGATAATTTGTCAATTTCGACAAATCTGGCAAGTTCAACGTTGCCAGAAAAGGTAAACGAGGAGGAGCCTGAGGATTCCATCCTTGGTGGGATGGATTCCCAACATTCTGAAAAGAATAACCTGGATTTGATGAGGCACCAAGTTGTCAGAAAGAACTCGTAGAAAATGTTGGGCCAAAGGACCCAGCATTTGGAGAAGGACCCCCTCCCAACATAGAGTTACCAAAGACCGAACCAGTTCCCCCCCCGAAGTAGTGAATGAAGAGGAAAGCCCCTAATAGGGGTTCCAAGCATTAGAGAGAGGGGAAAAAGTATGATAAGCACTCGACGAAGGGAAAGAAACATTCCCTTGTTGACCAGCGTAAAACTAATTCCCTGCCCCCACTGCTGTAAATATAGGGTTCCAACCGGTAAAGGTAGTCGAACTCTGACCTCCAGACCAAGGGTTAAAACTCTGAGTCTAAGAAGTAAAAGTAAAAGACCCTAAGGAAGGATTCGAACTAGGAATATGCCCACTTCCGAAGGGGAACCCTTGAAAAGAAGCTGACCCACTAGCCATGGAGGACATGGGTGCAGATGCAGCAGTGGAAAAGGAAAACGAAGGAATCCCACTAGTGGGCATTCCAAAACAAAAGGGACCAGATTGAGAAGCTTGTGCTTGGGTGAAGCCAAAGCCAAACAAAGCAGTACTAGAAGCAAATGAAGATATAGCAATTATGCCTCTTCCTTCTACTGAAGCAGGAGTCTGAATGCTTGTAGCACTCACAGCCGAAGTCGCGTTCCCAGTCGTGGCCATCGAAAGGTATGAATAAGATGGATAAGGACTTCCTGGTATTTCAAACTCAGGTCCGATGTATTCAACAACAAACAGAGAATCAGAAGGAAGAGGAGATGGAAGTGACTGAGGAGACTCAGGTACTTCCTCTACTTCTATTTATAGCTCTCGCGGAAATAAGACTCTCGAGGGGAGTGGATCACTCCTCTCATAACCAACACCAGAACCTATTACAGAACCTTCAAGCCCTAACGGAGGATCTCTCTCCGCTGTGTCAGATACCACTGGGTGATATTCACCTGCTATGTTACTCCTACGCCTTCTTGAAGAAGGCTCAGCACTCTCGGGAGATAACCCTTAGATTCTCCTCGATCAACGAGGCACTTGATCAACCACTTTAACAGATTAATTAGACTCAAAAAGGATAAAGCTAAGCAAGCTAGGAGCAAAGAGCACTCACTACAAAAATCCCTAAGATGCAACCAAGCAAGCAGCCTTCAGGTATTTCCACTCCGGGTGATTAGGACCGGACACAAAAATACGAGAAAGTGAAAAATAGTACCTCCCGAAAGTAGTCTGGGATAATTACGGCCCATGCCTACTAGCGAAGGTAATATAAATAGTTACGCCGACCTCCTAACAACATCCTTTGCCGGTGCAAGTACCCAAGCTTCGTCGGGGCACCCTCCAGAAGTACTGCTAGAAGTGATACGACGTCTGCCTCAGGTACCACGGGTATTCCCCCCCGCAGTCACCTGTGTGGAACCTAGGAATGGCAACTAAGGGCACCAATCTGTGTCAGCAGCTGGGCGGAACGGTCTTGAGGCAAGATTCATAGAAAAATTCACAAGGACTGCATCTCCACTCTTCAAATTTCTTACAAAGGATTGTGAATTTAGTTGGAATCATGAGTGCCAAAAGGCATTTGAAACTTTGAAGGAAAATATTTCTGAAGCACCCATCCTAAGAGGACCAAACTAAAAATTGCATTTTCATATTTCAACTGATGTTTTAGAAACACATCTGGGAGTTGTATTGGTACATAATGTAGAAATTTGCTGAATAATGATATTTATCCACCGATATTATCCTGATCACATATCAATTCGAATTCATATGCAGCACATAATCTCTTCCACTCAGATCATCACACATGCGGAAATAAAACAAGCGATAGCACATCAAATCATCATACACATTAACACAGTATGTATGGGGAAAGCTTATAGCTGAAAACCCCGCAGCTATTGTGTATATTATAATGGAGAAATCATGTAACAAACTCGGTACAATACTCCTCACAAGTACTCAGTACTTTCTCATACAGTTACACACAATCTAGCTTGGTTTTGAACAGGTTACTGGTTCAAAACTCACCGCCAATTGCCTTGCCTCTATTGCGCAATCCAGGCCTGTCTATATAGAGATCCAAGGTTCGAATCTCCTTGGCTTGACTGTGTAATTGTCATGGACAAATCCTCCAAGTGTGGTGCAAATCTCATGCACAACTGATGTCGCCACTGATAGCTAACTCCAACCTTTCATCTACCTCTTTCACTGGTCTCCACTGAACTGATCATGCACTGTAGTGAACTGATGTGTTCTTGAGTTGAATAATGAGTTACTAATTAATGAATTAAATAATATTTAATTCACTCCACTCATAACTAGTTTATTAGCTAGTTAAACTAATCTCAACCAGTTCAACTAAAATAAACAGAACACAACTCCACTAGCTGTCTCATTAACTCCACCAAACTTCTGCCACTGAAGTCCTAACTGAAGTCAACCATGCATGATGCCATCAAACCCTTGGGAATAGCATAATTCCTCTGTCAGATGCATGAGCCACTTCCAAGGCTTGAACTGAAGTGCTCCAAGAGAGTAAACTGAAGTTTATAGTCCAAATATTATTAAGGGTAAATAATATTTGACTTCCCTATTTTTAGGAGAGGCAGTCTAAAAATAGCCTTCGACCTCTTCGACCTAAAAAATAGAGTCTCATCTATTTTTACCAAAATGACCAATGCTCCAAGAATCTCAAACTGGAATCCCCGAACCATGCTCCATATGTCTAAAAATAGACATAGTCTAAAAATAGACTTTGCGCCAGAATTTTCCTGCGGGCCCACTTAGTGAAGGCGACTTCATTTCACTAAGCTCCATCATCTTGCTGCATTTTCAACACATAAATACTTGACTCCTTATGCCATTTATTATACAAGTAAAAATTTGACTCCAACGGAGTTGAATTATACTGTTACCAAAAAGGAGTTTCTAGTTTTTGTCCATGCCATTAACAAATTTAGACATTACATCACTAGCTATGAAACTTTCATTCACACATATCATTATGTAATTAGATATGTAATGAATAAGTCAATTACTAATGGAAGAATCAGAATATGGTTACTATTATTGCAATAATTCAATATCACCATTTCAGATCAACCTGGAAAACAAAACACAACTGCTGACTTTTTGTATAGAATTCAAAATGATAACATTGATACACCAATAGAAGATAGTTTTCTTGATGAATATATTTTTTCAATATCTAATAAATCTCCAATGGTTTTCAGACATTGCTAATTATTTATCTACAAGAAATCTACCATCATATTTGTTTCCTAGAGAAAAGAGGAAAATCATTCAAATAAGTGCATCATATTCATGGGTAAATGAAGAATTGTCCAAGACAGGTCCAGATCTCATCATTCGAAGATGTGTATGAGAAGACGAAACACCTGAGATATTAAAAGAATGTCATAATGAGTCATGTGGAGGACACTTCGCTGACAAGAGCACTGCCTAGAAAGTCTTTCTCTTAGGATATTATTGGCCTTTAAAGGATGCCAAGGAATATGTTAAGAGATACGATAGTTGTCAAAAAATGGGGAAACATGTTCCTTCGGATGAAATTCCTTTACAACCACATGATCTTATTGAACCCTTTGAAAAATGGGCTCTGGATTTTGTTGGACCAATCAATCCACCATCAAGACAAAAGAGGTATATTCTTGTGTTCCCTGATTATGTCACTAAATGGGTAGAAGCTAAAGTACTTTCCTTTTCTAATGAAAATGTTGTAGTTTCATTTCTTTTTTAGGATATTTTTACTTATTTTGGTGTCCCAAGGTAAATTGTGACAGGTCAAGGAACTCAGTTTACATCCAGAATGGTGCTGAAGATCATGGAATAATACAAAATCAAGCATAGAAAGTCCACTCCATATCATCCACAGGAAAATGGACAAGTAGAGTCCACTAATAAGGTGATTGAGGCAGTCCTCACAAGACTGTACATTTGCATATTGGGTAAAAAGCTTCCAGAAGCTTTATGGGCCTGTCACACCACATGGAGAAGTACAACATGAAATACTCCTTATGAACTCGTTTATGGGAAGCAAGTCTTATTTCAAATAGAGTTCCAAATAAAAAAATTCAGGACACCAGTTAAACTGGACTTGACTTGTTAGAAGAACAAAGGAATAGAATGGAACAACTCAATGAGCTTGATGAAATAAGACAAGATGTAATTCAAAGGACCAGCCTAGTTCAGCAACAGAGATCCAAATGGCATGATAAATATATCAAGGAAAGGAAATTTCAAGCAAGAGATTGGGCACTTGTCTTTGATTCAAAGTTCGATTATTTTCAAGGGAAATTTCAAACTCATTGGCTTGGGCCTTATGAGATTGAGAGAGTCTTAGATAATGGAGCAGTCGGGATCAGAACTATTGATGAAGAAAAATCTCTCCTCCTTATAAATGGACATTGACTAAGGATATATCACAAGCCATTGACAAAAGAGGATTTTGTTAAAAAAAATTCAAGATAATGTTGATATAAAGTTGGTTAAGAAGAATTCTTCTTCTTCCCCAACTTAGAAGTCTTCTTTAACTTTTTTCAATTCAAATATATATATGTGTGTGTGTGTTTTTGTATCAAAAAAAAAATGTATAAGTATGACAACCAATCATTGATTGGCATACTTATAAAGAAAATATAGGATGAAAACCAAAAGATCTATTTTTGGCACCTTAAATTTTCTTTATTCCTATTCTAAAAATCCCAATTCTTTGCATCCCTTTTTATTTTTCAAAAAATAAAAATATAGTTATAGAATTGATGAAATTCTACGGCTCTAATGGATTTCTTCAACTCGAATATGACAGGGCATTTTTTACCAAAGTAGTTGAAGAAAACACTGAAGAATACCTGAAGACAAGACAAAGAGAAACAATTGAAGGTTAAGAACATCAAAATTTAAGGTATGCAAATGCAAAATTTTATTATTAATAAGGATGAAAACATTGACATATGAATTAGATGATCATTTTAGACCACCAACTCAAAAAAATTATTGAAAGAGCTAATCATGTCAAATCGAAATCAAATCTCACACTCCGCCACTAAACCCTCATTATTTACACGACCTCTCCAACATCAAATCCTGATATCTTTGGTGAAATAATCCAACTCATACTTTAACGGTCACTTTTCATTAAACCTCACTCATGCTCTCGATAATTCTAAAGCCTCACTCATTCATTCATTTACCCTTACATATCATCCATTTCTCAGCATAATGCACTCACACTCCTAATGCATATTGAAACCCTCGGTCTACCTTGTCAAAGAGGCAGTCTTAAGGTAAAGCTTCTCGGCAATGGTAGTAATTGTGAGGAAAAAACCCGAAGGGATAATATTTATGGAAGGTTACCCAAAGATAAATGAAATGTTACAGAGAGCACAGTGGCTCAGATTTGTGGAGAAGTTTAAAGAGTTTCATAAGGAGGTTACTAAATCCTTTCCCATAGTGTTTAATGGAGTACTGGAGGTCAAAATTGGAGATATCAAGTTTGCAAGAATAGAGTCTTTCATATTTGAAGCCACCGGACTACTGAAGACAGGAGAAAGATGGTTTAAAAATAGAGAAATTCAAGGTGAAGGATGTAAAAGCTTTCTAAAAAACCCAGGTATGGATACTAGCATCTTTAAAAAGGGGATTCCTAGCACAACACTTAAAGGAAAATGGAGGAATGTATTATTGATAATCCATAAATTCATTACTTGTGAGGGAAGGTTTGTATGCATGTTATTTTACCATGCTAGGTTTTTAATGAATTTTCTTGAAGATAGTGAAATAAACCTTCCATACTTGTTATTGCATAGCTTGAAGAAAATGGTAGAAATATTCAGAAGAAAATTCATTTTATAGACAATACAATGTATCTTCATGGGATAATAAAAATTCTCATTGAATTTCACCTTAAAAGCCTACAGGACACTTGGGAAAAATTCCTAATTCAGAACCATTTCCAAGAAGGAGACCAAGAACAACCTAGTTTTAGCAAGGAAAAAAGAAGAATAAAAAGAAAAGTTGAAAATGAACAACCACTCCAAGAATATTCAGAGAATGAAATCCCCATTGCAAAACTTATAGGAAAATTTAAGAAGCAAACTTATTAAAATAAGGGGGATAACATAAAAGGGGAGGGTAAATCCATAAATTCAAAAGAGCTTAAGATAAGGAAAATCAAGGCCAAAAATACAAATCCTCCTCAACCAATAAGAAGAAGCTATATACTCAGAAAGACAGCAAAGGAACCACCTTCAAAAGAAACAAAATTTGTTGATTTAGAAGAGGATCATAGGGTTCCATCACCCACTGCTATTTCACCCACTCAGAGTCCAAGTCAAAGAACTCCAAAGATTGACCCAGTGCAGTAGGAAATTTATGATTATATTGAGTCTTTGGAGAAGAGAGATGCAGTAAAGACATCATTTTTTGAAGACTAAACTCATAGTCCACAAGAACCTCTAGCTATGAATACTCTAAAACAAGAGATATTTTAACTAGAGACACTAAACAGGCATATTAAATAGGAAGATGAAGCCTTGAAGTTGTAGAACTAGATTGAGAAAACCATAAATGAAAATACTCTTCTACATCTAGTTTTATGGTTCAAGAAGAAAAAAACTTAAAATCGAAGAATAAATAGCTAAACAGGCGGGTCATAAACCTGAAATATAAACTTCTAATGATAAATCCAAGGGTATTTGTAACCACAAGGAAGGAAAAGAATATGAAATTAGATTTTTTAGGAGAGGTCTAAAGGAAGATGTAGTAACATGATAAGACTCACAATTATGTGTTTTTGCATGAGGACATGCAATGGTCTCCTCGTGGGGGAATGTAGAGCCTCAAGACTGCCTCAATTTTGACACTCCTTTTCATTGTCTTTCCTTCTTTTTGACAATACCATAAGCTAAAACAAGTGTTGAAATGCACATTTTGACTTGGTGAGGTATCATAATGATCTATTTTTCATATTTTCGATTGTTCCTTATTATTAGAATGAAATTTGTATTTAGCTATGGAATTGATACAATTTTGTAGCCAAACTCTGTTTCTGTAGCCACCACCATGGTTCGACAGGGTTTGAGGAATTAATGGAGCAGCGAAACATATCAACAGTTGACAAATTATCCGAGCATGGATCTTATCCTATCCATCTATCAAGAATCAAGCAAGAAATCGCCAGAAATGCAGTCAAAGGAACGATCAGCCAAAAGTTGTAACAAGCAAGCGAGGAAGTCTAAGGCTTCATAATTTTCTTTGCCACGTAGAAAATCATGAAGCCACGAAATTCTTATCTCTGTTTAGAATTTCAGATCAAATTTTCTTAGTATTAGAAGGCGAAAATCCTCAAAACATTTAATGATCCGCTTTTATAAATGTAAGGCTGAGTAATTGTGTAAACAATACGAATTATTATGAGACTGTGGTATCTTTAAAACTCTATTTTTATTCCATAATCAAATGATGAAGTGTTCTGGATTTTGTTGGCTTCAAGGGTCCTGACCTAGGTTCGAAGTTGATGTTAACCAACAAAACCCTCTTACTACTGGCCCTTTCGACAATGACCTGCTTGCGTAAGTCAAAGTCTCACCCAAAGCAATATGGGGGGGGTGATGGAACTAGGTTTCCACACCTCAAGAGAGAATTAAGTGATGTGGGTGCCTTTAGATATGAAACAAACATAAACATACCTCTACAACAACAGCCCTAACCAGTAACCCTTACAGACAAATTTAGGTCAATTATGTTGAATGTCTTGCGCAAGTTAACACAACAACTATAGATCAAGAAATAACCCTTAACACATAATATCAGAGCCTTATATCATCAAATCTATCCAATAAGAATTTTTATAACCTCAAACACAGTTACGCAGAATATCTATTTGTAGACAATGGAAATACGATGCAGAAAAATTCATAACATAAACAGCAGATGCCTGAAGAACTATGATATCCATAACAATGTTCCTTTATTCATATCATTATAGATCCTTCATACAAAACACTTCAACATCCCATGCACACAGCCAACGAGGTCCGCACACAGCAGGACTAAGGTCTTTGTGCACAAAGCCATCAGGAGCCTTCTACCCATAAAAATCCACACAAAATATAACAAAGTCACCAAATCTAACATCAATGTTTAGACTTATCCAAAACTGACTTCTTAGACTCGATCTACACATCTATTTATACTATTAGCATGTGCTACTCTATGGTCTGAAAACCGTGGTTTGCGGTCGCTTGGTCTACCCTTTGACCCGTTACAATTCATGAGGGGCTTTGACCAGCCCCAAAGCCCTTGCGCACGACTAATCTATTACAAAATATAGCAAAAATAGTCGGACTTAGGGGAACCCACTCCAATAGGCCCCCGACACAATCTTGTGACTCGTCTCGAGTCACACTGGTACTGGAGTCTTCATTTTGGTCTGGAGCACCTCGACAGCAGCAACAAATGGTGTAAGGACACCCACACTTTGGTCCGCAGTGCTCTGCACAGTCTCTACCATTTTTTTTGAAGTTAGCCCTTCTGTGACCAAAAAGACACTCTACATCGTCTATTTCAGGTGTCGAACTGTAGCATCAAGGTCCTGAGAGAGCTTCATGGCCTCATCCGCCCATGGCCTCATATGATCTGTAACTATTTTCTTCTTATAGCAGAGCTCCTCCAACTCATCCTGCAATGCCTGGCTGGTCTGAAGGCGTGCCATTATTTGAGTAGGGATGAATGTAGGCAATGCTTCCTGCAAGTCGTCGAACTCCTGTTCCTTTGCGCGCAACTCCTAGGTAATTTTCTTGAATAATGGATCTATCTGTACAGAGGCCCATAGTTCCATGGCTTTCTCAAGAAATGTGGAGTCATATGCAACATATGATAAAATGCTATTCGAGGTGTTCTTGATGATGGTTTCCTGTTGCATGAGCACCTCCGGGGGATTCTCAGGTTGTAGCTTCGCTGCAAGGTAGCAATCTGCTGTTCAAAATCTGCTCTTACAGACTAAATTTCAGACCTTGAATCTTTGAGGGTTGCGACTAAGCTCTCCATTTTAGCTTGTGGTGATGCAGAGGCCGGGATGACGATGTCGGGGATCTTGCAACATAATCTGTCAATGAGGCTTTCCATCTCTGCGCATTGAGCTACGGCTTCCTGTTGTGTTGTCTGAGCTTGGGTAGAATCCGCGTCTTTGTGGCTGCTATTTTCTTGACCTCGATGATCTTTTGTTGTGTGCGTGCCTCTCTGCTATGTATTTCTTCTGATATGAACATGTGTGGCACATGGAGCTGCCCAGTTGGCAACTTTGCAAGGTCGATGCCAACATCAAGGCAGGTTTGTACCTGCGCGCACAACTCTTCTTTCTCCATGGACACTGCTACACCTGGGAAGGGGCAGATTATGCTTCTTGTAGCTGTGACGATCAAAGTAGATAGCAGGTTTGACTGCAATGTCCTCGCTTGAGTCACGCTCTCTTGCAATGTATCTATTTTGAGCTACAGGACCAGCAAACTCGACTGTAAAACTTCTACCACGACCTTGTATTGGGTCTCCATGGTGTTTCAGTAGTCCTTTGTTGTTGAAGTGACTGCATCTGCAATTTTTTTGAGGTCCTCCTCTGTCAGAGTAACCTCTTCCTCTCCTCCTGCCTTGGAACCTTTCCTCTTCTTGCACGACCCTTTAGATGTTTCGCTGGCTCGCTTGGTTTCTCCCGGAGACTCAGCACCATCTCCATTGAGGCCATCCAAACCGCTGAGGTCTTCCTCCTCGTGGTCACCTCCCAACTCTTGATCCTTGTATTTTTTGCGTCAGTCCCCATATATTTTCCCTCTGTCTTCGTGCGTGGCTTTGTTATGTCTTTTGGAGCCGTATCCTTTGGAGTTGTGTCTTTTCCGAACGTGGATGACATAATGGGATTTTTGGAGCCAAGCCTGATCTTCCACGCACTTTTCCATGTTGTGACGACATGGTCAACTTTTGCCTCCATGACCATGTACGGTAAGGTGTACCATCCTGAGTCCTTGCGTGACTTGATCTGGACGTTGTGCATGGTCGCTTGAAATTCCACAACACTTTTGTATTTCTCATGCATTGTCAACGAGAGTCTTAGTCTGGAATGGATAGCTTGCACCAGCGCGCCTTCAAAAAGTACCTAGAAAAGTTTGCTTTATATGACTCGTCGGGTGTTTGATAAGTCCCAGAAGTTTGCGTAGCACGCCCCCTCGTAGATGCCTAGCTCAATTTCAGGAAGGATTGCATCAGTTGGGGTCTCCCTTACCACCAGCGCAATCAACAATAGAAGCCAAGAGTAGCAGAACTGCTTCCCCTTTTTTTGCGCCTCATGCACATTCTCCAGAATTTCCTCACATAAAAACTGTGATCAATTATATAGCATCCCTTTTTCACATTTCCCTACCAAGGCAATGACGTGCATGGGGACTATTTTTGGCTGACACTTCCTCATAAGCTTAAATATGAGGATGAGGGTGCCAATGTGCACCACCGGGTCATCGATAGTCTGGACCTGAAAGCCCCACTTATCCCGTCCTACCTTTTATTTGTCCTTTAATTCCATCGCTACTTTCAACTCATTTCTCTTACCAAATCCCTTCATCTGATGGGGTCCTTTCTTTGGCAGACCGATGATCCGATGGATCAATGCGTCATTTATAGGAATTATCCCCTAAATCCATAAGGAGCCCTCATGGACCAAGGCCAGCATTTTGCGCATGTAAATGTCGGTGATGGGGTACCTCTCAAAGTATGGAATCCAGAGCAGATTGAGGACTCCTTCGTTGTGCAGCCTGCACGCCCAGGGCATTGGCTCCACCTTTGGCACATCATCGTACAACATCCATTCCAAGTAATTTTCTAGTGCAAGCTTCGGGAACGTTGCTTCATTGGCAAGGTCATAATCATCAAACTTTATCTGAGGGATCTTGCCGAAAATTTCGCCGATCAAAGGGACATCCTGAGGAATCAATGGCATCTGCAGATACTCCTACACAGTATCAAATTTATGTCACTTACGCAAAGAGGGCTTCTGCAGCTTAACATAGGGTGGTCGCCATGAGATGAGTTCTATGAATAGTGCCTCTTTTCTAGAACTCATCGGGCACTTTGATGGATCGCTAATAGGGGATCGCTACTTAGTAGCTTGCCTGGGGGACGTTACGTTATGCGGGGAGGTGCACGACTTTGAGGAAGCCCACTTTGATACTTTTCTCTTTCCCTTGGTCATTGGGGACACGACTTCTTTAGCCTCAATTATTACTTCTCAGACTTCATCCGACCCCATCTCGGTCGATGCAGTGATAGGCGCAGAGGGCTCGTCGGAGGGGTTGGTGGTCGTCATTCTTGATCGGAATATGAACTTAGGGTCACTAATGTTAGAAGGGGATTCATGACCAGACATACATAGCTCATAGATAGAAAGATAACAGATATTACAGACAATCACAATGTAATATCCCAAAAGGGAGAATGCAATAATACTAAAACACAATATAAGAACTACAGCAAAATAAACAATTAATCTAAAGACAAAATCAGAATGTACAGAGAAGCTGAGCCATTTTATTATGTGGATATGGATTACAGTTACAACAGTGTACAAAATATAAGGTAGTCTATCCAAGGAGATGGCCTAGAATGACCCTGAAAGCATCCTACAACAAGCACTTCGTAACTGGAGAGTTGTAGGAAGCAATACTGCACTGTCCCTTAAGCAGATAATGAACATGTGATTTTTGGCTGAAAGGGAAATGCATATCTATGGAGCTCAGGAGCTCTGATGATGCCAAGATTCAAGATCTGGCCAATGTGATGGAAACCCAAGATAACCCAAAAAGGATTTTCCAGATCTATGAGTTTGGAAAATCACCCTCCTAGGGTTTGATCCCTTGAATGTTGGGTTATGTAGATCTGAGACTATATCTGATTCAAATATGGCTGAAATATGTTATACAAATAGATCTAAGCTTTGAGGGTTGATCCCTCCTTCAGATCTCCAAGCTAGAAGCTTGAGATCTTGTCTCTTCTTCCTCCTCCTCAAAATGCAACAACTGAATATGCAACTGTTGAAGAAACTACGTTGTACAAGAGGGAAAGACTCAATCCCTACTAAAATGTGCTACAATAAGCTCTAGGATGATGGAAATTATGATGGAAATGTGAGGGGATGATCCCTCATAGCATTCCTAGCTGAAATGCTAGAAACTTCCTTCCTCCTTTGGATCTGCAATGATGGACTGTGCAATCCTTAATGGGACTGCTACTGATAGGAGGTCAATAAAGTTTTTCCCAATTCCAGATCTAAAATGAAGACCTGGGAATGTTGATCTTGAAGCCCAAGGTAATCTTCTGAAATACAACCTCCTCCTCCCAAACTGATCTTCTGAAATTGAGTAATTCCTAAAGGTATGTGCTCTGTAGAGAGTGGAAATAATGTGGCACCAATGCCTAATGATGAATGGCGGCTCAAAATAACCTTCCCAAAATAGGCACACAAGTCCCCTGTGGGTAAGGGTGGGATTCCTGCTCGGGAACACCTTGTGCTAAACAGCACTACAAACTTAGCTAAACAAGATAAGAGTGCATGGAAATGTCACCTGACAAATCCAGATCTAAAAAAATCATCAAATCATAAACTGAATCCTTCCTCCAATGTTGCCTTCATCTTCTTTATATACAAAGTGAGCCTTCCAAAGCCCTAGCCCACCTCTAAATTGTGTTGTTCATGTGGACATAATCCTCCATGGTTGACTGCGTTGTCTCTCCAAGTCCTCCATCATGTCTACATGCAATGTGCACCCTCTCCATCATGAGTGCATTAAATGCAATACTTCCTCCATCACTTCATCATGAATTCTCTATGATCTTTCACTAGATTCCCTCCATGATCTCAATTGACTGCTTCAACCTCTATGATCTATCTCATTAATGAGACATGATCTCCACTCCTTTCACATTAGTAGCTGCTCCACTACTCCATTATGTACATCTATGTTTAATAAATCCACATTCACACATCAAAAGTGGATCTTATTCATCTTTGAGGATTATGGGTCCCTCCACCCTTTTATTTACTTAATTAAATAAGGAAATTAAGAGCTCTAATATTCCAATTATCTTGTGAAAAATTGGGAATATTACAGTCCTCCCCAGAAAAAAATTTCTTATCCTCAAGCAACTGCAAAAGTAGATGCAAAGCCATCTATTCCTCCCTAAATGGCATCCACATAAGGAAGGCCTCCTCTATTTGCTGCAATGTGTTATGCATGTTTGGTTCCAAATTTGTCTCCCAAGAATGCATAGAATGACCTCCAAATGTGTAGTTAGATGTCCTTCTTTCTCCAATAAGTTCCAAGTGACAACCATAAGCTTCCCAAAATCATCATCACTACATGAGATACATAATATAAAGTGGTTCTTCCCACAAAGGAGAAGCTCCATCTCAAAAAACATCCCTTCATCCCATGCTTTATGAAGTAGATTGAGCATTAACATAACCTTATTCTTAGCCATGTTGGCCTTGTTGGCTCCAAGCATCATTCCAACATTATTCAAAAGGAGAAATAGAGAGATATGGGTAGAAAAATATTTCAAACCATATTCTCCCAATATTAACCACCGGAGTAAGGCCTCTTGCTGCCATCCTCTATCTCCACCATGCAAGATGGATAAGCCAAACTCCCGCAAAAGAAACCAAAGAAACAAGAGATCTTGTTGCCTTCTTACCTTCTCATGTGCATCAGGGAGTAAAAACATATTGATAGACATATGGAATTCCACATCAGCCCCATACAAGAAAACGCCATCAATACACATCATGAGAGTACCATGCCAAGTTCTACACAATACAAAACACATAGACATAGGAGATGTCATGTGATGACAAAACTCTCTCATGGTCAACCAAAGTCTTTTGCTGCATTCTATCATTGATACACAAGGCATAAGTCAAATAAATATGAGCTATTGGGTGGTAACCATACTCACCCAAGAGCAGCCAGCGTAGCCATGCCTCCTTCTTCGTTACATGAGTGTTATTCAAGGCATGGATCAAAGAAATAGGAGCTTCTGGGTAGTAACCAAACTCACCCAAGAGAAACCAACATAACCAAGCTTCTTGCTAGCCCATGTCATATATCTGCAAGTGGTCATGCAACCCCTTGTTTATCATCCTCACCCACTCATCCCAATGTGGATGATGAATGATGTTTTGCATAAACATGGTATCCTCAAGTTTGTAGAATATCATCCTCCTCAAACTGATGAAGAACTTTTCACTCCATGATATGTTGAAGTGCACCTCCAATGAGATCTCTCCATGAGACCTTCTTCTCATCAATGGCCCTCCAAAACCAATAAGGTTCTGGATCTGTTGTAGGTAGAAGTTTCTCTTTGAGCTGTGAGATGCTCATTAAGAAAGAGTCATCTTGAAAGGGGAAAATATTGGCCATCTCAAGATGTCTACCATCTATCATCCTCTTCTCCATGGCTTCATGGATGAATATGCCATTTGATTTCCCCCATAAAGAATGGGTCCTCTTCTTCTCACTTCTACTCATTAACAGCGTTGTAGATCTGCAAGGTGATACGTATGTTGTCTCATGCCAAGGAACAATGTTGAGCTCATAGCCAACAATTGTACATAGGATCATACTCATCCCTTCTTCTAAAACTCTACGCTTCAACTCAAAGGTTTGAATGTAGTTCATCAATGACAAACTGGGATAGCTTTTCATCTCCTACTTTATTAGATCAAGGGACCTTTGCACAGTGATATGTTTCTTCTTCAAATTAGCATGGTGTTCTAACCCTTGGTTATACATTGGCCCTGATGGCATATCCCCATAAGTTTCAATAATAGGTACTAAAACAATATGAGATGGAATTGGATGCATACCTTGAATCAACTAATATGTGGGAACCTCTTGCAAGACCACAAGAGTTCCTCCAACCGGGAAAATTGTGTCTCCAACTATAGGTGAGAGTGGTGACTGCTCTTCTATCAATGTACCAGCGCTGGAATCTACCTCCTCCTCCTCATGCATCTCCTGAATCATGCTTGGGACTCTATGTGTCAATATCTTAAGACTATCTTTAAAAGATACAAGTATCTCTCCTCCTGATACAAGTACTTCTGCAGTTGGTGGTGAATGTAGTGACTCTTTGCCCAGATTGACAAGAATGACATCCTCCTTTGCTTCCTGAGGAAATGTCTCTTTGGGACACATCTCTGCTTTTCTCACATCAAAATTCTTTCTCAATTTGTGAAATAAATCTGAATATTTAGTCACCTTTGCATGCTCCATGTGACCAAACCACCAATCATTAGCTTCTCCTAAAATATGAAGTGCTGCAATCTGGACAACCTCTTTTTCAGCCACAGGATATAGCCTGAAAAATGCATCTAAATCTTTCCTCCAAGCCTTAACAGTTCTTGAGGAAGATCCATCAAATGTAGGTAGATATAATCTATTGCGCCTCTTTCTTCCATTGCTGCTATACAATCCTTTTTCTTCTTTGATTTTGAAGAATATTTGGAGAGTTAGATTCTCCTTGAATGCTCTAGACTGTGCTTTGTACTCTTCTAGATATAGACTGAGAGTCTCATGAGTCTCAATTTCTCTTCTTCTTTCATGTCTACACCATTCACCTTCTTCAAAGAAAGTGAGCATAGATCTATGATTCTCTGGTCTTCTTTGTTGCTGATAAGAAGTACTGGGACCTTCTTCATCCTAACACCTTCTTGAGGTTTCTCTTTGCCTTTCTTTCTTCATTTCATTGATATCCTTGGAGAGATCCTTTAGATTTTTCAAGAAATATGCAGCAAAACTTAATCCCTCCATAGTATTAGATCTCTACTATCTACTTTTCATATGTTGTCAATAATGTCCACAATCTATGCCAAAGATCATGCTCTCATACCACTTTAATATCCCAAAAGAGAGAATGTAGTAATACTAAAACACAATATAAGAACTGCAACAAAGTAAACAATTAATATAAAGACAACATCATAATGTACAGAAAAGCTGAGCTATTTTATTATGTGGATATCGATTACAGCTACAACAGTGTACAAAATATAAGGTAGCCTAGCCAAGGAGATGGCCTAGAATGAACCTAAAAGCATGCTACAACAAGCACATCATAACTAGAGAGCTGTAGGAAGCAATATTGCATTGTCCCTTCAATATATAATGAACATGTGATTGTTGGACCTTAAGTGAGATGAGAATGATATGTGAGACAACTATGGTATGTGGAGAATGCAAAAATATGGAGCTCAGGAGCTCTATTGATGCCAAGATTCAAGATCTGGCCAATGTGATGGAAACCCAAGATAACCCAGAAAGGATTTTCCAGATCTATGATTTTGGAAAATCCCCCTCCTAGGGTTTGATCCCTTGACTGCTGGGTTATGCAGATCTGAAGCTAGATTTGATCCAAATATGGCTGAAATATGTTATAAAAACAGATATAAGCTTTGAGGGTTGATCCCTCCTTTAGATCTCCAAGCTAGAAGCTTGAGATCTTGTCTCTTCTTCCTCCTCCTCAAAATGCAGCAATTGAATATGCAGTTGTTGAAGAAACTGCGTTGTACAAGAGGGAGAGACTCAATTCCTGTTAAATGTGTTGTAATAAGCTCCAGGCTTATGGAAATGATGATGGCAAGGTGAGGGGATGATCCCTCACAGGATTCCTAGCCGAAATACTAGAAACTTCCTTCCTCCTTTGGATCTACAATGATGAACTGCACAATCCTTGAAGGGACTGCTGCTGATAGGAGGTCAATCAAGTTTGACCTAATGCCAAATCTGAAATGAAGCCCTAGGAATGTTGATCTTGACACCAAAGGTGATAGTAATAATCCTTCATCGGCTCTCCAGCTGAAATACTGCAGACAACCTCCTCCTCCCAAAATGATCTTCATAAATTGCGTAATTCCCAAAGGCATGTGTTCTGTAGAGAGTGGAAACAGTGTGGCACTAATGCTTGATTGTTAGGTCCCTATATTACTAGTATAGTCCCTTATTGTTGTTAGTGTAACCCCCTTATTGTTATTATTGTACCCTTGTAACCCCCATATTGTTATTATTGTGCCCTTAAATTATTATTGTTAGGTCAGCTATGATTACATTGTGGCCCCACTAGGATTACATTATGGCCCCATGGACTCCTATATATAGAAAGGAGGTTTTATAATTTGAATCATCCATGAATTGTTCATTCATGTAATGTATTGGAGGTTTCCCCCTCGAAGTGGCTTATTTCTAAGGCGTTGATATCTTTTATTCTCTTTTGGAGCTGGTTTCACAACATTTGGTATCAGAGCTTTGAGATTCTAGGGTTTCGCTGCTCCAAACAGGTCATTGTGGAATTTTCGCTATAAATTTTTTTTAACAAAGGTTCAGAATATGAAATTTTTAGAGTGCGAAGCCAAAATCCTGAGGAACATTGTCGCAAAATTTCAGAGCTTGGTTCGCAATATTTTTGGAGATATGATCTGTGCAAGTTAGGTCATTTTGCAGGCTCCTGAATTTAACCTAAACAGGTCATCATGGTATTTTCGTAATAACCTTTTTTCCACGAAGGTCCAGAAGCTGAAATTGTTAGAGTGCGAAGCTGCAATCCTGAGGAACATCATCACAAAATTTCAGATATTGGTTCGCAATATTTTCGGAGATATGATATGTGGAAGTTAGGGATTTTTGAGGCTTCTGAATTTCATCTCAAAGAGGTGATTGTGGGAAAATCTTCATAGCTCTTTCTCTTTGAGCATCAGATTGGAATGCTGTAAAAAGTGGCCACAAGTACACGGATTGTAGTTTTCATTCTATCAATTTCAGAGCCAAAGGAGGAAACAGTGACACATGGCAAGTCGTACAATTTCGCTCTACTGAACCATCCAAAATTGGGTCATTGTGGGAGATTGGACATAACTTTGCCTTGAAGAATATAAATCAAATCAGACCTGTGGCATTTGAAAGAAGCTTCAAAGGGCTACTACAGGGCTAAATTTCATATATTTAGGATCCGTAATTATAGAGATAATTCAATTTCAATATCGAGCTCCTCAAAAGCAAGTAAAAGGTGTGTATTTTTTTTTCCGAATTGCATAAGTCTTGTTTGAAGAATCAAGTTGAATTGATTCCAAGGGCATATTGTAGAATAGATATCAGTATTGGATTCTAAAATGGCCCCTAAAAAGAATTCAAGACCCATTAAGCCTTTATAAAGCTCTACTATGACCCATGAAGACGAAGAATGGCAACATGACATATCAAAATTACAAGAGAAAATGCAACAAATTTTTCTCTCGCAAAGAGCAACAAAAAATGACATGGAAGTTTTGAAGAAAGGCATGGAAACTAAGACGGATAGTTTTAAGAAAGGTGTGGAATCTAAGATGGATGGTTTGAAGAATGGCATGGAATCTAAGATAGATGGCATGGAAGATGGCATGGAATCTAAGATGGATGGCATGGAATCTAAGATAGATGGCATGGAAGCTAAGATCGATGAGAAAATGGAAAACATGAAGAATGATCTAAAAGCAGACATGGAAGGTTTGACAAAGTTGATACAAGAAATGCTTCCTAATGGTGAAAAGATAGTAGAGGAAACTCATGATGAGAACAAAATAAATATTAATCGTGATTTCATAAAATCTAATGTTGGCGGGAAGAACCACCATATTCCAAAAATGGATATGAGGAAGTTTGATGGAAAGGATCCTGTAACATGGATACTACAGATGGAGCAATATTTTGATCTCCATAATGTGCAAAAAACACAAAAGGTACGCATTGCAACTTTACATTTAGAACAAAATACATTTTTATGGTATCGATGGCTTTGCTCCCGTAAAAAAATTGTCACTTGGTCAATTTTTACGGAGGAAATGATAGCACATTATGAGGATACAAAGAGCAACACCTTCTTTAGCCAATTGATAAATCTCAAAAAAAAGGGTTTAATGGGGGAGCACATTGAGGACTTCCAAAAATTGAATATAAGGGTAACTGATATTCCAGAGGAACACAGGATTGATCTCTTCATAGGTACTTTAAAGGATAACATCCAACATGAAGTTTGCATTTTGGAACCTGATTCATTAGAGAAGGCATTCAGGTTGGCAAGAAAAATTGAATGTAAAATTATGGCGACAAGGAATCCTACCACTCACTTCTATAAAGAAGGAAGTGTTGCTACGCCTAGATTTCCACAACCTACAAGGTTGACACCACAACAATTGGAAGAAAAAAGAGCAAAAAGGCTTTGCTACAGTTGTGATAGCAAATACACTAAAGGTCATAAGTGTGCTGAGAAGAAATTATTTTACATAGATTGTGAAGAGGAAGAAGAAAATGAACAAGAAGAGGATATACACCAGGAACCAACCCTAGAAGAGGAAGAAATGAGTCCGACCATATCGTATAATGCATTGGCAGGAATTACCACTCCTCAAACTCTCAAGATAGAAGGACATATCAAGAAGAAAAAGGTAATAGTGTTGATTGATTCAGGTAGCACCCATAATTTTATTCATTGTAAGGCAGCCAAGGAATTAAATTGTTTCCTATACCCAGCACCAGAATGTCAAGTGATGGTTGCAAATGGAGGAACTATAAATTGCTCTGGAAAATGCCATAATATCAAGCTAACCATGGGGGAATATGTATTGACTATTCCAATGCTTTCCATTCCTATGGGAGGTGTTTATGTTGTACTAGGAGTACAATGGTTACAATCTTTGGGGACGGTAGCTTTTAATTTTCAAGAACTTTTCTTGAAATTTTTTTCAGAAGGAAAGGAAGTCGAATTACGGGGTATTGCAGGGAAGCCGGGAAATATAATAAGCTCTAATGTCATGAAAAAGCTTCTAAAGAAAGAACAACGAGGTGTAATTGCACAATTATGCTCACTAGAAGTTCCAACATCAAAATCATCTATTTCTGCAGATCTCCAACAAGTCTTGGACAATCATTCCAAGGTGTTTGAAACTCCCAAAGGACTTCCACCTATTTGTGATCATGATCATGCTATTCATTTGATTCCAGGAAGTGTTCCTCCAAACATCAGGCCTTATAGATATCCTTACTTCCAAAAGAGCGAAATTGAACGTATGATTGCAGAAATGCTAGAGGTAGGTATAATTCAACCTAGTCAAAGTTCTTTCTCTGCTCCTGTAGTATTGGTACACAAGAAGGATGGATCATGGCGAATGTGTCTGGATTATAGGGAGCTCAATAAGCTCACCATTAAAGATAAATTTCCCATTCCTGTGATTGATGAATTATTGGATGAATTACATGAAGCAATTTATTTTACCAAGTTGGATCTTCGTTCAGGATATCATCAAATTAGAATGAAGACCGAAGATATTCCGAAAACAACATTTTGAACTCATGAGGGTCATTATGAATTTTTGGTCATGCCTTTTGGCCTTACCAATGCACCTTCTACATTTCAAGGGCTGATGAATTCCATTTTCAAACCCTTCCTTAGAAAATTTGTTCTAGTATTTTTTGATGATATACTAATCTACAACAGGTCTTGGAAGGATCATGTTCGACATGTTGACAGGGTGCTCAAACTATTGCAGGAGAAACAATTATATGCAAAAACATCCAAATGTTTCTTTGGAGTACAAGAGGTGGAATATCTGGGTCATATTGTATCTCACGAGTGTGTTAAGGTAGACCCTAACAAAATTAAAGCCATTAAGGAATGGAAATTCCCCACAACCATAAAGCAGTTGCAAGGATTTCTCGGGTTAACAGGGTATTATCGCAAGTTTGTTAAGAATTATGGGAGAATAGCAGCACCTCTAACAACACTATTGAAGAAAGATGCATTTTCATGGACTCCTGAAGCAACTAAGGCCTTTGAACATCTTAAAGAGGCAATGTGCCTAGCACCAGTCTTAGCTACGCCAGACTTCACAAAAACCTTTATTGTGGAATGTGATGCCTCAGGAAATGGAATTGGTGTTGTTTTAATGCAAGAAGGAAGACCCGTTGCTTTTGAAAGTCGTCCAATCAAAGGAAAGTATTTACATAAACCTATTTATGAGAAGGAAATGTTAGCAATACTGCATGCACTAAAGAAATGGAGAACTTACCTAATGGGAAGACACTTCAAGGTAAAAACTGATCATAATAGTCTTAAACACTTTTTGGAACAAAGACTATCTTCAGAAGAGCAGCAAAAATGGGTCACAAAGATGTTGGGTTATGACTTTGAAATAATGTACAAAAAAGGAAAGCTTAATGTTGTTGCAGATGCACTCTCAAGAAAGAATGAAGAGGTGGAAGCATTGCTTTGTGCCATTTCTATTATCCAACCAGATTGGATAACCGAAGCAAGAGATGAAAGGAAGAAGGACAAAGATGTATGGACACTCATTCAAAAGTTGCAGCAAGATCCTAGTACATCTGATACATTTAGTTGGAAAAATGATTCCTTATGGTACAAAGATCGCTTATATCTTTGTAAGAATTCCCAACTAAAACAAAAGATTATTTTGGAATTGCACACTTCTCCTTTGGGAGGACACTCAGGATTTTTAAAAACTTACCACAGGGTGAAGAAAGATTTTTTTTGGGATGGCCTTAAATCTGATATTCAAAATTTTGTGGCGGAATGTTTGGTTTTCCAGCAGAATAAATTTGAGACAATTAAGACCCCGGGTCTTCTACAACCTTTATCCATTCCAAGTCAATGTTGGGAGGAGATTTCAATGGATTTTATCACGGGTTTACCTAAGTCCAAAGGAAAGAGTGTCATCATGGTGGTAGTTGATAGACTTACCAAGTATGCACACTTTTGTGCATTATCTCATCCATTTAAAGCAAGTACGATTGCTACTACATTTATGGACAGAATTCAAAAGCTACATGGAAGCCCAAGGGTTATTGTGAGCGACAGAGATCCCATTTTTACTGGAAATTTTTGGACGGAGTTATTTTCTTGTTTGGGTACTCAATTAGCTCATAGCTCATCTTATCATCCTCGATCTGATGGTCAAACTGAGATAGTAAATAAATGTTTGGAAGGATATCTTCGTTGTTTTGTATCTGATAAACAAACACAATGGGTCAAGTGGTTACCTCTTGCTGAATGGTGGTATAACACTTTCTTCCATACTGCAGCAAAAATGACCCCATTTATGGCACTTTATGGATATCATCCACCATCCATCACATCATATTTAAGAGAAAATTCGAAGGTTCAAGCAGTGGAAGATCACATCGAGCATCAACAAGAAGTTCTTCAACTCTTAAAGGACAACTTGAATTTGGCACAAAATCGAATGAAACAACAGGCAGATCAACATCGCAGCGAGAGAAGTTTTGATGTAGGAGACTGGGTATTTTTACAGCTACAACCATACAAACAAATGTCCCTCAAGCAAGCTAAGAAGGATAATAAATTATCACCAAAGTACTATGGTCCTTACAAGGTGTTGCAAAATATTAGTACTATGGCATACAAATTGGAGCTTCCTTCTTCTTCACGAGTGCATCGAGTTTTCCATGTTTCATGCTTAAAGAAGGTTATAGGTGAAAATCTTCCAGTTCAAACAATATTTCCAGAACTTGATGAGGAAGGAAAAATCATATTGGAACCTGAAGCGGTCACGGAAACAAGAACTCGACAACTACGGAATCGATCAATTTCAGAGTATCTCATCAAGTGGAAAAACTTACCCACTGAAGATTCTACATGGGAGGATGAGAATTTTATACAGAAGCACCCAGAGCTACTCAAGTGTTGAGGACAACACTTTTTTGAAGGAGAGGGGCATGTTAGGTCCCTATATTACTAGTATAGTCCCTCATTGTTGTTAGTGTAACCCCCTTATTGTTATTATTGTACCCTTGTAACCCCCATATTGTTATTATTGTGCCCTTAAATTATTATTGTTAGGTCGGCTAGGATTACATTGTGGCCCCACTAGGATTACATTGTGGCCCCATGGACTCCTATATATAGAAAGGAGGTTTTGTAATTTGAATCATCCAAGAATTGTTCATTCATTTAATGTATTGGAGGTTGCCCCCTCGAAGTGGCTTATTTCTAAGGCGTTGATATCTCTTTTCTTCTATTTTTTTAGTTGGTTTCACAACATTGATGATGAATGACAGATCAGAATAACCTTCCTAGAGTAGGTACACAAGTCCCCTATGGGTAAGGCTAGGATTCCTACTCGGGAACACCTTGTGCTAAACAACACTGCAAACTTCACTAAACAGCATAAGAGTGCATGGAAATGTCACCTCACAAATCAAGATCTAAACAGATCATCAAATCATAAACTGAAGCCTGCCTCCAATGTTGCCTTCATCTTCTTTATATAACAAGTGAGCCTTCCCAAGCCCTGGCCCACCTCTAAAATGTGTTGTTCATGTGGAAATAATCCTTCATGGTTGAAAACATTGTCTTTCCAAGTCCTCCATCATGTCTACATGCAATGTGCACCCTCTCCATCATGTGTGCATTGAATGCACTAATTTTTCCATCACTTCATCATGAATGATCTATGATCTTACATTAGATTCCCTCCATGATCTAAGTTGACTGCTTCAACCTCTATGATCTATCTCATTAATGAGACATGATCTCCACTCCTTTCACATTAGTAGCTGCTCCACTACTCCATTATGTACATCTATGTTTAATTAATCCACTTTCACACATCAAAAGTGGATCTTATTCATATTTGAGGATTATGGGTCCCTCCACCCTTTTATTTACTTAATTAAATAAGGAAATTAAGAGCTCTGATTTTCCAATTATATTGTGAAAATTTGGGAATACAAAGGAACCAATTGATACCCTCACTTGCCTTTTTATAATCCATCCTTGGTAAAAATGGTCGGATTCTCATTAATTGCCACTTACCTTTAAGAAAAAGGTAAAAAATCCTCCAACATCTCCTCATTAAATGCGAAAAATCTGCTCCATCCCATGGTAATTTCACTTTTTCACCTAGTTTTACTGTTCCAACAACTAGTTTCTTTTCTCCCGTGGCATCCATGTGTGCCCATCACACCTGCCTACACCTTTCCCTTATAATGTGCACAAACCCTTTGATTCTGATGCTCTGGCCATATATTCATTTGTTCGACACCAGATTATCCCTATATGGCTTCAACCTTCCCCCATTAACATTTCCTAGGAGAATCTTTCTGCGCAGCGTCGCTAGGCACACCACACCTCCATTAGTGATCTCCTTCACAATATATGACCCCAACCAATGCTTCCTGAACTTACTTGGATGGTGCACGAAATGGATGTCATAGAGAAAAACCAAATCTTCCTCGTTGAACACCTTTCTCCTAATGTTCCTGTCATGCCAGGATTTATCGCATGCCTTCTGCACTTGTTGATGTAAATTAGCAATGAAGCCGTATCCTTCTAAGGAAACAAGTTGCGCCAAGAATTCCTCCATAATGTCAGGTTCAAAAATATTAGTGAAAGAGGTGATGCGCAAGTTGGGGACAATATATTCCATTGGCATGATGGCTTCCTTCCCATAGACCATCCTAAAAGGTGTTCTCCCTGTCCACTTCTTGCATGTGGTTCTATAAGCCCATAATACCAAAGAGATGTGCACATCCCAGTCATTCTGATTGGCATTACAAATTTTTGTGAGCACATTCTCCATAATTTTGTTGAAATATTCTACTATGTCATTCGCTTGTGGGTGATAAGGGGTACTCTTCTGGTAGTGGATCTAAAATTCCCCAGTCAATGCTTCAATGGTTTCATTAATGAAGTGCGTACCTCTATCACTCATCAGCATCTTTGGATAGCCAAACCTGGTCAAAATGTAATCAAAGATGAAGTGTGCAGTAGTATCTGTCGTACAATCCTTGACTGCTTTTTCCTCTGCCCATCTGGTTACATAATCAGTTGCAGTAATAATATAGCGCGCTCCAGTCTTCTTTCCTGGGGGGTTGATGGGCCCAAAAAAATATATAGCCCATTCATCAAAGGCATGTAGATCCATCTATGGTTGCAGGTGCATTTCATCTCTGCACGAGGGCTTTCCTATTTTTTGACATGCATCACAATCACAACAGCATAAATGTGCATCACTGTGTAGGTAAGGCCACCATAACCCAGCATGCAACACCTTCTGCGCAGTTTCTTTTCCAGCATAGTGGCCTCCTGCCACCCCTCCATGAGCCTCAGCTAAGATATCCTATCTTTCATGTTCCAACGTGTATCTTCTCAATACTTCATTTTCTCCTAACTTATACAATTGACCCGCAATCAAAGTAAAATTAGCTGCGCGCGCTACTAACTGCTTCTGCTGGACTGAATACTCGGTAGGCACTCTTCCAATAGTTAGGAAGTGAATAATATCTGCAAAGTGCTCGTCCACCACATTCATAGCAAACATATCTACATCAGGTAACCCTTCCTCTAGGCTAGTTGGTTCTTCCCCACTTTTGATTCATCACAAGTGATCAGGTCTAGCATTTAGTCTTCCGGGCTTCACAATAATCTCAAAATCATACTCCTAAAATAACAATAACCATCTTAAGATATTCCCTCGAGGCTTGTTGAGTAGTTACTTTAAAGAAGAGTGGTCAGTGAACATTTTGAAATGCCCACCTAACAGATAGTGCATGTATTTTTGCAGATCATACACCATGTCCAATCCTTCCCTTTCTATGGTAGAATAGTTGCGCTTGGCACTAGAGAGCTTCCTACTGGCAAAGAAACAGGGTAGTCGATGTCTCCTTCTCCTGGTTGTGCTAAAACAGCCCCAAGTGTTATACCTGATGCATCCACATGCACATGGAAAAACTTAGACCAGTCTGGGAATATCAAGATAGGTGTTGTGACCATGTTCTCCTTGAGCAGTTCAAAAATCTTCTAAAAATCACCGTCCCAAAAGAATGAAATATCCTTCTTCAGTAACTTCTCCATTGGCGTAGTGATCAGAGCGTAGCCCTGAATGAACTTCATGTAGTACCCTGTGTGTCCTAAACTAGAGCGTAGTTGTTTCTCAATAGTGGGAACCTCTAAGTTGATGATAACTACTATCTTGGTTGGGTCTACCATCAAGCCTTGGCGATAGACTATATGTCCCAATAAAATCCAAAAAGGTACGCAGAATATATATTTCTTTATGTTGAGATAAATCTGGTGCTTCCTACAAGCATCAATAATCATGCGCAAGTTCGACAGATGGTTTTTAACCAATCCAAACATCGTTCAGTCATCAAAATAGACCTCCGATAATTTATGCATGAATTCCTTGAACAGAACTACTACCACGCGTGAGAATATTGCAGATGCATTTTTCAATCCAAATGGCATGGTCGTATATTGGAAAGAACACCACTCAGTGGTGAAGCTGGTCTTGTTGCAAGCTTTTGGCGCAATTCTGATATGATGATACCCAGAAAATCCATCAGTGAATGAATACGCTTCTTTTCCTCCCACATTATCCAAGATTTCATCAAAAAAATGGGTAGGGAAGGGGTCATGTACACAGGCATCATTCAACTTGCGCAGATCGACACAAATCCTTATCTCTCCTTTGGTCTTCTTCCCCTGAACCACCATTGGACTGTTCGACCAACTCAATAATGCCTGCAGCCACCATATTTTCTAATTCCTCCTTCACTTTCTGCTTTTCCTTGGGGTTCAAGCGATATAGGCGATGCTTGACAGGGCATGCATCTGGTTTCAAGGTGATCTTCGTAACGCCCAAGTCTCCTAAAATTCCCTTGAGCTCAGAGATCTTTGCAGGAAACAGATCCTAGTAGTCTGTTAGCAGCTCTGCAATTTTTCCTAATGTATCATCATCCCAGTAATCCCCAATTTTGGCCAACTTGGGCTGCTCTTCTGTCCCAATTTTGACTTCCTTCAATTTCAGAGGTTTAGTAACGTCCACCATCCTCAATGTTGGCGCTGCAACTGCACGCTCTCCTTCTGATTCTAGGATATGAACATTCATTAGGTCATCTTTATTATCCTTGATTGACAAATTTCTACAATTGACGATATCCTGCATCTGCGCATCACAGGGCAGTGGACCACACTCTTTTTGGGGTTGGGATTCGTCAAATACCAAAGCATCGATGTCCTGCAAGGCTTCATCCAATTTTTCCGAGCCACCCACAGAGCCAAAGGTTGCTAGGAAACCTTCAGTCATTGTAAACTAGCCTCGAGTACCTCAATGTAGCTCAACTTATAGATACCAGGTAGTAAGTACCGATCCCAACGAGTGGATAAACCTATGAACCTACTCATTCCATGTCTTTTCATCCCATACCTACATCCACATAGCTAGATGCTTTCGCGAGTCGCCCTGACTGTTGAAAAACTCAATGGGCGGAGTGGCTGGAGGTTCAAAACGTAGCACCATCATTTTTCTACATTCCTCCCAGTCCTAAAAATTTCCCTTGTGTGTCTCCCACCATAGCACTGGAGTTGCATGCATAGCTAATTCAAGCTCCCAAAACCTTCGTTCCTCTAGGACAACTTTTTCCGATGCTTCCAAAAATTATTTGACACTACCATAACCATCAAAGTTGGTTATTTCTCTTACCTCAGTGGAGAGGCACCTGGAGTCCTTTGTGATCTTGAGGCAGCGCAGTGCAGAGACATCGTGCAACCGGTTCTGCCAGTTCTCCATTTCGCCATCAGAATCAGAAAAAATAGGAGTTATCCTTCAACCAGTTCAACATGCCCTCAGTTGTAGGGTTGATCCAGTCTTCATATCACATAGTCAGTTTGTAGATATGGTCAATATCATCCTGTTCGCGCACTAGTTCTGTGTATCATTCTCCTTCTTCTGGATCTAATGGGACTATCACCCGCGTACCATTATTTTCAAAAATCATACGTATGCGCTTCAGATTGATGATGCCTCCCATATCAATGGCCCAATCCAATCCTAACAGCACAGGGTAGGGGTATGCATCATATACAATATATATTACTTCAAAATTTGCACATACCTTTACTCCTGCAATGTCTACCACAACTTGTAGAAGTCTACCAAGTGGAATGATCTTTTGTTGATTGGCTATGCATAGTTGAATGGTTGACCATTCCAACTTTGGCTCTCCCATATTCTACCAGGTTTGTTTAGGTAATATATTTGCGTCAAACCCCATATCCAAGATGACCTAATCCATGTCATAATCTCCAATCTGCACAGTCATGCTCATCTCCCTACCCATTCTCTTCTTCTTCTTATAAACCTTGTTCACATCCTTGGATTCTGTTCGAGGCACCTCTCTTTCTGCATAGCTGTCTATTAGGGCCTAGATATTGTCTACTGCCTTCTGATTGCGCATAGCTTAATACAGACTTGTAGGAATGGTTTAACTTCATCATCAGCCTTTGGTTCCATGGAAGGTCTTGACGTGGATGCTCCTGCATCCGCAAAACCTTTCCTAGCCTCAATGAAAGTCTCCTTTTCTTTCTGCAGGTTTAGGCCATCCTTCTTATCAGATGCGTTTCTAATCAGTGACTCTGCAGCAACCTTTTCTTCTTTTCCTCAGGTGGAAATACCACTGTGTGTAATTACATTGCCACTTGGACCATTTTCGCGCGGTTCAGCATTAACCATCTATATATTTTGCGTCAGTGTCTACTACTTTTTCTGCATTTTAGCTATCAACACCGGCTTTTCCTGCATTTTAGCTATCAACACCGGAAAATATTTAATTACATGATAAAATTGCCTATAATACCTACATAATTGTCACGCAGGGTTCGGGTAGTCTCGTGCATAGTGTCTAGGGTCTCCACAGTTGTAAAAAATTAGTTTCCCTCTCCCTCAACCTATGCCTCCACCTCTACCCCCTCCCCGTCCTCTTGCTGGGGATCCTCCTCGTCCGGAGGGAGATGCTGGTGATGAAGGGTTAGCGTGCACTCTGTAGAGGTTCACTCTATCTATCATCAGGTTATACATTCAAAATTTCTGCTCATCATGACCCACCGAAGAGCAAAATCTGCACCACTGTTGCTTCAATTCTGGTACGTAGGATCCTAATCGCGAGCAGTGGTATGTATCATGTTGCCCAGCTACCTGAAAATCAGCACACCACAGTGTGGGGTTGCTAGGTCCCGCATCATCCTTGGGGAATAGTGGATTTGATCCCCCAGCTTGCAGATAATCCAAAAATAGAGGACATTGATCTTTAGTGTGGCTAGCTCCCTTGCAGCGTATGCACCAAACATCTGCGCTAGCTTCTTTACCCCGGTATCTTCGTAAATCCTGAATTTCTAAGTACATAGCTTCTAATTGGCTCTAAATCTGTAGTACTCCAAATTGAGCATCATCCCTTGGCGCAGCTTCTAATTTCATAGCAATTTCTAGGGCTTCTTCCTGCAAGTCAATCTTCTACTGACCCATGGGACCACGCAGATGTGGCAATAGTTTGGCGATGAACCATTCCTTATGCTTCTTGTCATCGTAATTAAATCCTTCGTCACTAATAACTTGCTTAAATCATTGGTCAACTTCCCACATTGATTCTATAGGTCCTTGCTTAAAATATTTTAGTTCTACTACGCATTAAGAATAAGATTTAGGCTTCTGAAACTGTTGCTTCAGGGCATCCTTGATTTACTAAACTATGGCATTAGGGGAATTTTGAGGTCTAAAATGGGCCTCATAAGGAAATTATAAAATAATAATGGAAATAATAAAATAATGTTAGATTACATCATCAAATTTTAGAGGGAAAAAAGAATAAATAATAATAAAATAATAAAACTATTTTTTCAACTCGTATTTTCAACTTATCTCTCTAATTTTTTACTCAAATTTCAATCAGAAACACTCGTTGGATGTAGAATTTAATTCCTCATCCAAGGATTACCCATGTTGCATAATTCTTATGGACCCTACTACATAAAAAATGAGAAATACATGAAAAACGTGATTTCAACCATGTTTTTTCACGTATTTCTCATTTTTCATGTAGGAGGGTCCATCAAAAGTATGCAACATAGGTATGCCTTGGATGAGAAATTAAATTTTGCATCCAACGAGTACTCCTACTCGAAATTTGAGTAAAAAATTAGGGAGATAAGTTGAAAATAAGAGTTGAAAAAATAGTTTTATTATTTTATTATTCTTTATTCCTTGTACTTTTTTACTCCAAAAATGGTTAATCATCCCCCATGGTTGACATCATCATCTTGAATCCTCTTGGTTCTTATAATTTTTTTTTTTGTTGTACATTTTTCTTAGGAGGCCCATTTTAGACCTCAAAATTCCCTAATGGATCCACATGCTGATCAAGGTATCCCATGAACCAATCTAAAGCACGACCTTCAAAGGTCATAACCAATTGTTCTCTCTTAACATCATCAGTATTAAAATTCTACATAGTCCACACCGCATTCGCCACAAACCAAAATCGGTCCATATCCTCATCCCCCACCCCCTTAAAGGTGGGTAACTTCATATGCGCGGAGATATCATTCGCAAGTGGGGGTGGTGGTGGGGTAGGAGGATTCTTACCCCTGTGCAAATTTGATGGTGGCATAGCAAGAGGGATATTCTCTGCGTGTGTAGCGCTGCTTCTGTTTAGATCAGCAAAGTTTCTCAGAGGACTTTATACAAATCTATCCCCTTTCTGATTTACCTGATAGTATTTACCGCTACGCGTAGTGCTTTCACTCTGATCAGGGGTCATTCACTTGATGTGGCTGCACAAAATACCATTTTCACACAATAACATCTTAATCAATAGAGGAAACATTTGTAAGAAATTACCCCTCAATCCCTTGAAAAATCTCCTTTCAACTTCAGAGTAGGACACAAACTGATCAATTTCAAACTCTGTTACAAACCCGCCCAAGACATTGTCAACCCAATGATCTACAATTCGAGTAATGGAATTATTAGTCTTCTCCAATTGTTGGATTAATTCATGGGTCCACTACATGACCTAATTGTCCTTCCAACAGGTTTGGAACTCCACTAATCTTCACAACCGCTCCTATAATTCGTGCACAAAGGTCACAAAGAAAATCTCGTGAATCTCGGTAAAAATATACTTGTTCTTCCACTCTTCTGTAAACAATTTCTTACTTATGTTTTCTTTTAGGGAAAATTCCTAAATCTGTTTTTCAAACCAGTCTTCTAGTTCAGGTTTTAATGGCTGCATATGACCTTTGCACATCACCCAACCTCTCTCAAAATTCTCTCGATCCCAGCAACAGAACCATTTGTTGGCTTGAGGGGTCCTGACCTAGGTTCGAAGTTGAAGTTAGCCAAAAAAACCCTCTTACTACTAGCCCTTTTGGCAGTGACCTACTTTCACAAGTCAAAGTCTCACATGAAGCAACATGGGGGGGTTTTGGAACCATGTTTCGACACCTTGAGATAGAATTAAGTGATGTGGGTGCCTTTAGATCTAAAACAACCATAAACAAACCTACACAACAACAACTCTAACCAGCAACCTTTACAGACATATTTAGGTCAAGTATGCAGAATGTCTTGCGCAAGTTAACACAGCAACTATAAATCAAGCAATAACCCTTAACACATAATATCATAGCCTTATATCATCATATCTATCCAATAAGCATTCGTATAACCTCAAACACAATTGCGCAGAAGATCTATTTGCAGAAAATGGAAATAATATGCAGAAACAATCATAACATAAACAGAATATGCCTAAACAACTCATATATCCATAACAACGTTCCTTTATTCATATCAGTCCAGACCCTTCATACAAAACACTTCAACAGCCCGCGCACATAGCTAGCAGGGTCCGCACAGAGCAGGACTAAGGTCTTTGCGCACACAACCAACAGGAGCCTTCTAACCAAAAAAATCCGCACAAAATATCACAGTCACCAGATCTAACATTAACGTTCAGACTTTTTCAAAAAATGACTTCTTAGACTTGATCTAGACATGTATATATACTATTATCCTATGCTACTCTATGGTCCGCAAACCGTGGTTTGCGGCCCCTTGTTCTACTCTTTGACCCATTACAATTCATGAGGGGCTCTTGCACATGACTAATCTATTACAAAATATAGCAAAATTGGTCAGACTTAGGGGACCCCGCTCCAATAGAGTTCTAATGTGAAGTTAGTAAAGAGTAGATTCAAGCCATCTGTTGTGGAGGGCCCCTGCAATAGAAGAGGTTTCATTTCATTTTTTTTATTTCATTTAAATGTTATTTCACATCTTAATTCTTATGAATTTACAGTGTGTCGTAACGTAGATACATGCTCTGCTTTCATTCTTATTTTCATCACAATTATTTCTAGATTTTAACAGTGTTGATGTTCATATTATCACCGTTATTCCATTTACTTATTATCATCATTTCCATAGTCAACTGATCCAGCAACTGATCTAGCCAAGGCCATGGGAGATATATCATTAAAAGGACAAGAAATTGAAAAATTAAAAGCACAGTTTCACAACATCGAAAATATAAAATTAAGATTGATAATGCATATGTGGCATAAATCCAAACGAGTCACAGATTGACTCAAAGAATAGATACTCTGGACAAATAATATGATATGGATCAAAAAATTGCACAAGAAAAAGGGAACATCTGAATAGAGATAAATGAATCCATTACTGAAATATGGCCTTCAGTTGAAATTATTTTCGAGCAGGAAGAGTTAGTGCAAAAATAAAAGAAGTTCATAGAATATTTAAAGAAAGATTTGGGTGAGCAACCAGGAGAAGCTAATGCCTTGATAATAATTTTAAATTCAAAGACAAGAAAATAACTGGAAGAAAAAGAGATTGCAGCTAGAACTAAGACCATTCTTAAAGTAAGAAGAACGCTTACTAAAAGAAATTTACTGCTACAGTTAGAAAATAAATGTCACAATATGGAGGCCAAAATTCAAAAATTCCACAGGAAGGTCAATATACTGCATCAAAAAGGACTTCCAGGATTAAAGGGGATAGGAGAAAAATTAGTTCAGCTGGAAAATTATCAACAGAAACTATATGCCATAGCAACAGATATGTCTAAATTTTCCACCATAAAAGAAACTATTATAGGGAAAGCTTTCATGGAAGGTTTAAAATTTGAATTAATGATCAAGCATGAAATAAAACATTTTTTTATCAAGCCCACTTTCCAAAAATATACCGAAGTAGATGAAACATATAGAAAGTTAATCAAATATTCTACTCATGATGAAGAAAAATGGGGTACAAAATATGTGAGTTTCTTAATTAAATAGACAGTGATCTCTAGCAAGAAAGTAGCAACCTTTTTAGCTTGAGTCAACACCAAAATCCTCGAAATCAATGCCATATATGATCCGTATTTATGCAGGAACACAACAGAATATGGAAATAATCATAAACATAGAAATACAGTGGAAATAAGGCTTCATTTCATTAATATCAAATCATAGAAATATGCTTACAAACATGATGGAAATAAAATAGCTAGGGTGCTGGTAGCGAATCTCTGAGAAGAGATGTGGTGACTACAGACCTCTGAACTGTATTACAATGAGGCTTGACAGCCTATTTATTATGGAGAAACAATGGAGAATTCTAAACATCCAAAAACCTAACCCTAGGAGATGAAGCGCCAAAAATATGGGCCCCGTTTGGGTAAATTGGTGTTTCAACTTCCCAGGGACATAACTTCGGCATACTATCTCTGTTTGGGGCTTCAAAACGGCACTGGAAGTTTAGGACTCGAAAAATTACTAAAAATAGTAAGTTGTGAAAAAAAATTGAAAGAGACAATGGTGGGCCCCCAAGTGGAATAGGTGGGTGGCCACCAATATCCACCTGGATCATTCCTCCCCCATTAGGAAGCAATGGTCTCCATTGTGTTGAGTTCCTCCATGAGATGAGGAAAATTCTATTGAACTTGGTCCCTGGTGAACCACTTGCCTTGGTGCAGGAGTTGGCCAGCTTTGACAACCCGATATAGTTGGATCTTCTGTCGGTGAGTGTTCTTGATTTGCATGTCCATGATACTGTCGGTGGTGGCCTGTTCCATGCAGTCTGGGTTTAACTCTTTTGTTTTGAGTTCTTCTGCAATGTCAGAGGTGTCCAATAGAGGTGGAAAGTAGGGACGAAGGCGGTCTACATTGAATACTGGGTGCAGACCAAGGAATGGTGGAATACTGAGCTCAAAGGAATTGTTCCCTACTGCCTTGGTGATGGTGTACGACCCATATCGAAGCGGGCAAATCTTGCGGTGGGGTCTTGTGAGGCGCTCCTTCTGCAAATGTAGCCACACTTTTTCACCCACCTGGAAGTTGTGTGGCACCCAATGTTGATCATGCCGTTGCTTGTACTTAGCATTGGCTCTCTCCAATATGTCATGAACCTATTGGCAGATGTGCTGAATGCGCTCAATGAAATTGTTTTCTTTGTTAGCTTCAGACTAGACATGAGTCGAATCGACCTGAGTAGCTGCAAATGGCATGGCTACGTCAATGGGACATAGTGGCTGGAATCCCAAGCCCACCTGAAAGGGGTTGTGTCCGGTTGAGCTGTGGAGAGCCTGGTTATAACTGTGTTGTACATAGGGAAGGCTCTCATCCCATGTGCGTGGATGCTTTGAATTTTACATGCGTAGAATGTGTACAATCATCTTGTTGACGACCTCTGTCTGGCCATCAGTTTGGGGATGGAAAGTTGTGGACCTGGTGAGCTTAGTGTCCAACATTGACCAGAGGCTGGAGCAAAACGTGCTGAGGAAACTGCTGTCGCGATCTGATACGATAGACTGTGGGATCCCAAAGTGCACCCACACTTGTTCAAAGAAGAGTTTAGAAGTGGCTTCTGCTGTGATATTCTTCTTGCAGGCCGCCATAATGGCCATCTTTTAGAATCTGTCGACGACTACTTCTAAAACAACACAAATGCTTCTTCCATGCTTAGTAGAAGGAAGGCCTGACATGTAATCCATGGAGATGGATTCCCAAGGTCGACTAGGGGTAGGTAGCGGAGTATAGAGCCCTTGCTTCTTGATGGTTGGTTTGGAAATGGCGCAAGCAGTGCAGGATCTGATGTACTTCCCGACATCCTGTCGAAGGTTCAGCCAATAGAATTACTTCTACAGTACTACCACTGTTTTCTCAACCCAAAAATGCCCAGTGACTCGACTATAGTGCGCTTCCCATATCATCTTGGCACGCTCGCTTGAAGGAACACAAAGGTGTCCCAAGTGACATAATAGTGCATCTTGGAGGTGAAAATTTGGAACTTGCATACCCCCCAAGAGTGCCTTGTATGTGGAGCTGAATTCTGGATCGCTCTTGTAGAGAAGCAGCCAATCAGAAGTCTCGTGCCCACAAGAGTTGAGAATGGTGGTTATGGCCACGATCGGTGGTCGGCTGAGGAAATCTGCAACATTATTGTTGCTACCCTTCTTGTACTTGATGTTCAAATGAAATTGTTGCAGATATGTGGACCACTTCTGATGGTGATCGTTCTGCATCTTCCCTTGTGTCTGTATGAACTGCAGGGGTTGGTGGTCTGTGTGGATGATTGTCTCCTTCCCCAAAATGTAATGCTTCCATTTTCGATAACTCGCCAATGGAATACATTTCTTTTTCATAAGTGGGATACTTTCGAACTGTGTCAGACAATGTCTCACTGTGATATGCCACTGGATGCCCCTGTTGAGTAAGAACTGCCCCAATAACATAGTTAAAGGCATCCGTCTCGATCTCAAATGGTTGTTGCAAGTTTGGTAATGTGAGCACTGGGGCAGAACAAAGGCGATGTTTCAATTATACAAATGCCTTATGTTGAGATTCCGACCAAAAGAATTTTGCGTTCGCTCCTCCCTTGGTGACTTGACTCAAGGGCCAAGTGATATGAGAGAATCCCAACACGAACCTGCGGTAGAAATTAGCAAGACCCAAAAAGCTGCGAAGCTCTGTTAGGGTGGTTGGGGCTGGCCAATCCCAAATGACTTGGACCTTGGCTGGATCCACATGCACCCCCCTTTCATCAATAATGTATCACAGATATTGAACCTGGGTCATGCCAAAAGTGCACTTCTCCAAATTGGCACACAACTTGTGTTTCCGCAGTGTTTGGAGGACTTCTCAAATGTGGTGGAGGTGCTCTTCCCAAGTCTGGCTGAAGATAAGAATGGCATCCAAGTATACTACCACAAATGAGTTGGTGAATGGATGCAAGATATCATCCATCAACCTCATGAAGGTTGCGGGAGAATTTTTCAATCCGAAAGGCATGACGAGTCATTCGAAAAGGCACTTCATGGCTTTGAAGGAAGTCTTCCACACATCAGAGGGTTCGATTGTTACCTGGTGATACCCAGACTTCAAGTCGATCTTGTTGAAATGTTTTTCCCCTTTGAGTTGGTCCAGAATGTCATCAATTCGTGGGATCAGGTACCTATTGCAGATAGTGATCTTGTTCAACACCCGATAATTAATACAGAGTCTCCAAGTCCCATCCTTCTTCTGTACCAACACGATCGGGCTACCACGGGGCGATGAACTTGGCTGGATGTGACCTTTCTGCAGCAACTCCTAAATCTGCCTCTTGATTTCATCATTCTCCAGAACAGAGTGCCTATAGATCGGTCCATTGGGTAGTAGCGCACCTAGGGTCAGGTCAATGGGGTGCTTGACTTGACAGTGTAGAGGCACCCCTATGGGTGAGGTGAAGATGTCCCCGTACTCCTCCACAACCTTGTCCATTTTTTGTTGTCGTGTAGAGGAGCCATGGCTGGAGGTCGTGGCCACAGTCTTCTTCTTGCCCTGGGGGTGGATCATCAGGAAAATAAATTTCTTGGTTTGGGAAATGAGCTTACTGCATTGTTTTGCAGTAACCAAAGAGATAGTGGGAGGTGGTGGTACCTCTGGTATCCTATACAATTTATTTCCCAAAGTAACAATAACAACGCAGGGCTGGGAGTCATACACAGCATGTCGCTTCCACAAGTATGGTTGGCCTAATAATATATCAGAAACATCAATAGGAGCAATTTCACACAATACCTCATCCGTGAAGGGCTTGATGCTATAGGGAAGGCGACACTACTGGCTGACGCGGAGATCCCGTCCTTGGTGAAGCCACCCGATGGTGTATGGTTGTGGGTGCGTTGTGGTTGGAAAGCCCAACCGCTTCACGACATCTACTGAAATGAGGTTCTTTTGGCTCCAATTGTCGACAATGAACCGTAGCGGGGAACCCTTTACCCACATTTGGGAATGGAAGAGACGCTCTGCCTCCTCTGGATCTTCTAGTTCCTCCTTCTGGATCTTCGTAGCGGCAACAGTGGCGTTGGGCTTTGCATCAATAATATTCTTCCCTTTGTCATTCACCTTGTCAGGTTTTGATTCAGAGTCGAAGCATGCATCTGATTCAGAAGCCCTCATCTCGGCCACCAGCGACTGCTTGGCCCGACACTCACTTGTGTTGTGAGTGGAGCTCTTATGGAACTCACACCACTTTCTCGTGTCCTTATTTGGCTTCGTGGTGTTGTTCTTTGCTTGTGTCTTTGGAAGGTTGTCTTGGGCCGCCATGCCTTGGCTTTGTCCTTTGTTCTGTAGTTTGGGGGAACCTTTCCCTTACTTTTGATTCACAGATCCAAAGTCTCACTTCTTCTGTTTGAATTTCTACTCAATCTTGGAAGCATACTGGTATGTTGTACCAAGCGAGGATATGTCGAGGAACTTCATTTCCTCCTGAATGTATCTGTGCAGACAACCAGGATACTTTAGCACCAAATGTTTCTCTGAATCTTTGATACCCAACTTTGTGCATAGGGTATGGAACAAATTCGTTAGCTCATGCACATCTTGATCCCTTTGTTGCCACAACGTGGTCCATTGTATGTATTTGTCCTCATAGCTCCCCACGGGATAGTATTGTTCCTTTATGGCATCTTGGAAAGAATTCCAAGTGGGTACGGCTAAGAACAGAGAGGGTTCTGTCTCGTCTGTTTTCTCACAGTAGGTTTCCCACTAGTCCTTGACATGGGGGGTAGCTTTGAGGAGTGAAAAAATAATCTTCTCCCGATCAGAAAAATCATGAACCGAGAAATATCCTTCTAATAGATTCAACCATCTATCTATAGCATCTGCATCTATTTGACCCTCAAATATGGGAATGTCAAAGTTTACTTGTACCTTAAAGGGAGTCACGCTTCCAGAGTGGCTGTTGGATGCAGATGCGCCGCCGGTGGGCAGTCGTTGAAGGATTTGGGCAAAGTTATCCATCATCACATTGCTTTGTTTTTTGAGGGCCTCCTCGAGCAATATTTTGATAGGATCTCCTGCTCCCTCATCTTTCTTTTCATCCCCCATGGGCATCTGTCAGGGTTTGCGAGGCTGATCTTGCAAAGGTTCCACCAGATCGAGCCCTAACTCCTTATACCCTGACCTCATTGGGGACATGCAAAGAAGGATTGAGAAAAATCAGACCGCTCTGATACCACTGATCCGGATTTATGCAAGAACGCAACAGAATATATAAATAATCATAAACATAGAAATACATCGGAAATAAGGCTTCATTTCATTAATATAAAAAAATAGAAATATGCTTACAAACATGATGGAAATAAAATAGCTAGGGTGCTGGTAACGAATCTCTGAGAAGAGATGTGGCAACTACAGACCTTTGAACTGTATTACAATGAGGCTTGACTGCCTATTTATTATGGAGAAACAATGGAGAATTCTAAACGTCCTAAAACCTAACCCTAGGAGATGAAGCGCCAAAACTATGGGCCCCATTTGGGTAAATTGGTGTTTCAACTTCCCAGGGACGTAACTTCGGCATACTATCTCTGTTTTGGGCTTCAAAACGGCTCCAGAAGTTCAGGACTCGAAAAATTGCTAAAAATAGTAAGTTGTGAAAAAAAACTGAAAGAGACAATGGTGGGGCCCCAAGTGGAATTGGCGGGTGGCCATCAATATCCACCTGGATCAACATATTTTGAATAGTTCAATTTTCCTATATTCTTGAGTTATTTCTATAAACATTTTTGAGATATTTTGTAAAAAAATCTTGATATTTGAATCAATATATTTCGAGGAAAATTGTATAAATACTTCCTAAACCAAAGTACAAAGGGTTGAACCCTTGGAATAAGCTATTAAGCAGACTTGTATTCATCTAAAGTTTGTATTCATCTGAAGTTTTTATGATATCAATAAAAGGATTCTAGATTTGCCTCAAAACAACTTTTGTTACTGTGAGTTCTTCATTGTTATTTCATTTCATATTGTAAATTTATGGATATATTTAAATTTGAGTGAAGAAATTTGGGTAAGATAAGGTTGAGTTTCAACCTATCTAAAATCCCCTGTGAAGTTATAATATATTAAAGAGATTAGTTTATTTGATTTTTTGTCTAAGATAACTCCTCTACATCATTAAATTGTCACTTCTTCATCAATTTAAGTATATTTTTGTTTGGGTTGTAAAAATATTTTACATGCGTCTTTTCCATATGGTTAATTAAATTCTCTATCGGAATATTTGATATACCATAGACTCTTTGATTTCTATCTTAAACATCTATTTTAAATTTATTATATCAGCAACTGTTTTATTATATCATGATTAATTAAGATTCAACACCTGTTTGAATTGTTTTAGAACATTGGTCATCCAAATATTAAAAAAAAAAACAAAACATTTTAGACGATCTGACATAATTCATTAACCTAGAATTATCTATAGAGGTACAACACTCAAGATGCTCGGGTACCTTTGCTTCACTTCTGTTCAACTTCCCGCTTTTCCCCAATGTTTTTACAGTCTAGCGAACATGCAAAATAAAGGATCAGGATTCAATCCTAGATCTCCGCCGAGCAATTATTTGGTTGTGAAAATCATCCTTTTCAGCACGTACTTTTCTCTTTTTAGATTTAGAATAGCATGATCAAACAATAATTACCATTTTGTTGATGTGGAACATATCAGTGCATTTCAAAATGGAAATTCGAATTTCATCGTTTTGGTACTGATACTCTGGTTACCCGCAAATATTCATTTATCTGCATTTTAAAACACTTGATGATGCTAACACTCTCGTTGTCAGTGTATTTCTCTATAAAAAATTATGCAATAAAAATAGCGTTGATAGTCCAATTATCAGCATTGTTTCCTATTTATTACAAATATTTCGTTGACACTGTAATTGTCGGCATTAAAAAATTTCAAATTCAAACAAATGTGATAACAACTGGCTCCACGGGAATGTTGTCAATTATTGATGGAAGTAAGAACCCCAAAGACTAGAGGCCTATTTATTACAAAAATATTGCTTAAAGAAAAACTTTGACTGACTCTAAATAAGAAAATTAGCTTTCAAAAACATATTCTTTTTTACAGAATCTATTGGGATTTTTAAAACACATAACTGATTTAAAGAAAATTTATTCTCTAACAAAAATTTATCAGAACCTTAGGGCCGTCTCATTGGGCTTCAATCTCCTCAAAATGCTTATCCACACCTGCAATTACTTAAAAAAATATGGATATTTACAATGAAAATTGAAACATTCTTTGTTCAAGAAATATAATGTTTTAGGAAACATCCATTGACTCAACCTCCAGACAACAGCAATCCTTCCAGATATCCTAGAACAAAATTGTTCTTACCACGGAAAGATGAAATTTTGTATGGACCTTTCCAAATGTTTTCAAACTTCCCATGCTTACCTTTGTTCTGAATGTGAGCATCCCATTTCAAGGCTAGGTCTAGGCACTTAAAATCATCTTCCTTTGCCTTTTTGTCAAACACTTTCTTTATTTTACTATGAACTTATTGATACTTTTCATACACATTTTCCTTGTTTTCTTGTAACTCGATTAACTAATTTAATCTCCTTGGCATATGATTTTGATCCTCTCCTAATTCCTGTAAATATCTCATAACATAGATTCCAATTGAAACTGGGAATGTTGCATCAATATTGTCTACTAACTGAAAATGGGTAGTGTCTATTGACCTTTTTGTACTGATCATATCTTCCCACAAAGAAAACTTAAGCTTTGTGTGTCAGGCTTTCTTATTTTCTTCTAACAGTTTTTTGATAATCCTGATGAGGCTTTTGTTTGAGGACTCAACCAATTCATTACCTTGAGGGTAATAAGCTATGGAATGAATAAGTTTTATATGGAACTCATCACATAATTTTATTAATCTTTTGGATTTGAAACATTGTGCATTATCAATAATAATTCCTTTTGGACTACCAAACCCAAAAAGGATGTTTTCTAAAAAATGAATAACAACTAGATTAATAGCTTGCCTGCTTGGGAGTGCCTCAATCCATTTGGTAAAGTAATATGTCCCTGTTAAGATCCACCAGTGTTGTGTTGAAGATGACGGATTAATTTCATCTATAAATTCAAGGCCCCATTGTTGAAATGGTGCTTCTACAGAAATGGGCCTCAAAGGTAGAGACATCAATTTGGCTTTTCCTCCAAACAACTAACAATTATGGCATGTTGAAACTTATTTTCGGACATCAGAAAAACTCGTAGGCCATTAAAATACTACTCTTAATATATTATCAATAGTAGCCTTCCAGTAATGATGACCTCCACAAGATCCTTCATGAAATTCGTTGATCATTTATTTGGCTTCGTTTTCTAATAGGAAATTTAATAAAATGCCTTGCAGGTCTTTTAAAATAAATAGACATCCATAAGACAATATTTAACATATTTAAACCTCAAAAAAATTACCTGAGTTTTATTTGTCCTCGGTGGCACTTGTATATTTTATAATATGTAAATGATATTAGTATACCATGAAAAATATTTGAAGCAGTCATCCACTTTAACCATTAAATCATCCCCTGGAAAATCTGATAACTACATAATTGAATTTACACAAAAATTCTCAAGATTGGTTTCCATGATTAGTCTAGATAAGACATGTCCTTTGATTAGTTTAGTAGGCTCGATTTCCAAATCAAATTCCGGCATCTTAGAAATCCACTTTGGAAGCTGAGATCTAGCCCTTCCAGCTTCAGAGAGTTATCTCTATGTTAGATTTAGCTTTTTTTATATTTGAGATATTAGGCTAGTTATGAATGTCCAATGTTTATTTGATTGATTGAGATTGTTTGGTTTGATTGGTTGATTAAATGCCTAAATTTCCACTGGGCTATAGAGTCTATGACTTAAACTTGGATCTATTTCAGTTTTTATAAAGAGGTTTCACAGTGCAAGGTAGCCAAAATAATTGGATTCTATAAATTTAAATGAAGTGTGAGAGAAGATATGAAAAAAAATCCATTAATTAAACAACAATTAAGAATTCATTTACTTAATTTCATATAAAAACATTAAAATTATTCAAATCCAGAATCAGAATGTGTTTTAATACAAATTTTGTTTTTCAATTTTCCGTTGAATAATTAAGATAATGAATGCAGAAGCATGGAAAACAAAGAACATAAGCACATAAACAGTGAGAGATGTACTTCACCAACAGTTTGACACGAGAATCTTGTGAAAAATTATTCTTTATTACTGATCAGTCCAAAAAACTTGAAAATGTACAGTAGTCGTTTTGGATTCAAAAATCAACCCTCTATACTTCGAAATGAGAAGTATATATAATTTTATTTACAAAAAAATTATTTCATGACAGATCGAGATGTATTTTAGGAATATCTAAAATAGATTACATCTTTGATTACAAAAATATAGGATAATTTGGAACTGCTCGAATGTTGGCCCTATTTTGGAAGAGTTTGTTGTTGATTTTTCCTTCTGACTCTTGCTGCATTGTTGGTCATGTTGTTGAAGATAGAATTACCTTTTTCACTCAAGTAACTCGCATAATTTTTCCCACCTTTCTACACTTGGAATGGATAACTTAAGCAATCTCATGTAAATCTCATCTACCTTCGTATATTTGGAAAAGGTGGGTTTGGTAATAAAAAGTGCTTGATCTCATGTTGGATATTTAATTTATTTTCTAGTGCCTCAAGGAAAGCTTTGTCTGTAATGCTTCCTTCTATACCTGCAAATTTGGAACTATCCTTAGCTACATCTGTCAACTTCTTGTTATAATCATCCAAGGTGATTAATTTATCATTTATCACAAATAATCTTGGAAGCCCTTTCTTATTTATCACTTCAAATTTGTTGAAGAACCTATTGACACCAATTTCCAGAACCTGGCACTTCTCTTCTAGCTGCAACATGAGGTTCTTCTTAGTTAATATTTTCATGACCTCCAGTATTGTATTAGTTCTATCATCAATTCCCAATTCTTATCGCTCATGCTTGTTTTTGGAATTCAGAAATATGATGAGGTCTATGGCATCAGTTGGCTTGTCTCCTAGCTTTTCTCAGATCTGCACAATTGCTTCCTTGGACTTCTAAATTAAATCATTATGTTCAAAGATAATTTGAATTAAAGTCCAAATCTCATTCACGAATTTATGGATATCTATCCATATGTTTTCCTTAGCTTGTGCTAATGTCTGAGCCATGGCAAATTCCTTCCCTAATTTCTATTGTCTGTGAGTGAGACTCTAAGACTTCTATACCTTGGCTATATGTGAGGTTTCAATTCTTTTTTATGCTCTTCTAGGGCCTTTACCTGTCCTTGTAACCTTTTGATTTCTTCTCCTTGTATGGACATGTCGTATACATCCTTTGTCAATCTTCCAGTAGCATCTAAGTCTTGATCTGGGTTTGTTGTTCATGTAGAAGCTCCTAATGTAGTTGAGGTAGCCATTCTTGTTTGTGGTATTGTTGAAAGAGGTACATCCTCAAGTGGGACTATAGCTAACTATGCATTCTACTCATTTTATTTCACTAGTTTGTCCATCTCTACTTTCATGTTCCTGATTTGTGCATTTTTCTCCATAATCAACTTGAGCATGTCTTATTTTTGGCTCTTTGTCTATCCTATTTATTTGGTTTGTAGATCCTCAATGGCTGGTAATTTCAGTTGTTTCTTGAGTGCTGGAATGTCAAAAATCTTCTTCTTGGTCAGTTCTTATGTTTCTTTAACATTTGTTGGGTCATATCCTATTTTGATGACCAAGTCTTCTAAGGATTTGATCTTATTATCCTTTTCTAGAGAAGATATCTTCTCAATATTTAATTGTGATTGGACATTGGTGAGTGAAAATTGAAATTTACAAGCATTCATTACAGTATTTTTCAAGGTGGAACATATTATTTCCCCTGTATGTTTATGCATCTCCGTTTGATCAATAGGATAGATGTCTTTTGTGTTAAACTCAAAGGAAGTTTTTTTATAATTTGTTGTTGTTTTTGGATGAGGGATTTAAGCCTGAGGGAATGCCATCTGCATTCTTCCCTTCTCTATGTCAAAAGCTGATAAAAGTATGCTCTGAGCAGTGGAAGTCAGGGAAAATTTTAGGGGCTAATATTCGTAGGTGGGCTAATTTTCTATACTTTTTCCAAAAAAAAATATTCGGTAATTTCCATTTTTTCTAAAAATAATTTTCCCAAGTTTTACACAATGAAATTATTTTACCTTAAAAATTGACAAGATCTCATATAGACTTATATAATATAATCATAAATTTAGATATTTTTACAAAAATATAATCAAACATTTAAAAAAAATTCTAATAGAGATTACTAATAATCGCCAAGGTTTCTAAACTTTAAAATATGTATCTATCCTTAAAATTTTCCTAGGTGGAAGTTTGCTTCGATAATTAAGCATAAGTGATGCTTTTAAGGAGCTCATTTTTTAGCTTTATTTCCTTATACTTATCAAATATGTTCTTTTTCTTTTTCCCATGGATCAGCTCTGATGTTTGAGTTGAGTCTCGATTCCCTTGTGAAGGTAATGATGTTGCTGGAGGCCCTGTAAATACACCATCTTGTAAAACCCTTAAAATTTAACATAAACTAATTAGATCTGTTAACATTGGAAAATCGTACAGCACAAGATGACATTAATTAATGTCAAGCCTAAGGATTTACAGGGCAGGAACACATTATGGAATCAAGAAGTACTTAAAATCTCTAAGGTTTTGAGAAAATCAGATTTGAACTAGTCTTAAATGCTGAAATGCGCGCTTAATCCTTAGAGAAGAGCGCTTTATGCGCGCCTTTTTTCCTAATAAGCACACATTCCTGGAAATGGTAAAATGTCGTTTTCCAGGACCACACCAAGAAAAGGACAGTTACTCCTTATATGAAACCGCCTAAGGACAGCCACCAGCGCCTCCTTAGACACTATGTGAGCACACAAAGGAATATTTGAGCACACAATGGAATCATACCTCTCCATTGGGTCGCCATCCATCTTGTACGAAGGGAGGGAAGGAGGATTTGAAACTCCCCTATATAAATCCACCAAGAGATGAATAAATGGTGATCACATTGTTATGCTGTCAAAGTTGCCCAAGCAACACCAGCAGTGTGTGACCCGAAGCTGGAGATGAAGAGGACTCAATCGTTGGCCACCAAACAATCCTAGTCCACCATGATAGAGAGAGAGGGAGACTGCATTAGAGGCAGAGCTTGGAAGGCAACATCCTTTCATCGGGACCTAGAGCCACTGCCTAGGTGCTCTTTGGCAAGTGGGTAAAATTTCTTCTCTATTTCAAACGTTTAATAAGAATAGGCCTTTGAGCCGTCGTTGGTATTATTATCGTTTTGACTCTCTTTAATAGCTTCTGTATATTTATGTTTTAGTTTTAGTTTACTTAGTGCATACATTCGCATACTTTTTTCACTAAATTGTGTACTTTTAAGCTCCACCACTTTTTTCCTGTTACCAATAGTTTAAAGAGTAGACCACACTCTTTAAGCTGGTGCGATTTCGTACACCCGTGTGACTAATCCACCACAACAATATCAAATATGCAATTAATAATCAACACAAAAACTGTTCGACTAATTAGCATAAAACTTTTAGGAAAACGAGCAAAAACTACTTACTTGTAATGACGATATTCTTTACTTGAGACTCTGAAGTTGAACGCTATTTGAATAACCGCAACAAGTTTTGGGGACGATTCTCCACCCAACTGTAGGCTCAGCTGCACGTAATCTTTCTACAATTGGCCACCCCCGAGCCCTCAATCAACATAGCATTGCCAGGGAATCCTTTGTCTTACAATACCTTTCTCCCAAGAGAATGGATGAAGGAATGATGAATCTCATCTTCCTCAACGTCTATTAAATAGACCAAATAATGGAAAGGAAACCACATGCACACATTCAATGTGTCAACATGCAACTTTTATTTCTTTATTTTAAGTTTTACTTAATTTAATGTTTCTCTTAATTGAACTCTTTATTATTTTATTCCATTTTACTTTTTGTTAACTTTAATTATTTTTACTATTTTTATAGTTTTCTTAGTTCAACTTTTTCTTATTTTATTCCCCTTTTACTTTTCTTAACTTCACTTATTTTTACTATTTTTATAGCTTACTTTTATATATTTTTATTTAGAAATCCAGTTTATTATTTACTATTTTATTTATTTATTATTATTATTCTCTTTATTATTTATTATGTATTTTCTATTATTTAGTTACTATTTATTTAATAATATTATATTATTTATTTATTTATTATTTTTATTTTAATTATTATTATGGGACATTACATACTCCCCCTCTTTGAGGAACTTCGTCTTGAAGTTAACTTGAATCATTTAATATTTTATTTATTTAGTTATTTATTACTTCACGTTTTCCCAACACCCTCTGCTGAACTAATATAACTAGCAAGCATTGAAATTTTCCACAACACCCAAGAAATCTCAAGGAATCTATGTCATTTTTCCCACTTTCGGAACGAGGCATAAGCCTCATCGGTCTGTACGATAGCTCAAGGTTGGCCCCAAGGCTCGCGCCCAGCTCAAACCTCATCTGTCCCAAAGCAGGCACCTGGCTCAGTACTCCATGCAGTAGTACTCCAGGCATATCGCAAGGCTGGCCCACTCCCTTCACCCTCACTAAGGTGCATAGCCCCAGGCATCGAAATCCTTACACTCCTTCTAGACTTCGGCATCCCAATCCAATACCAGGCACTTGGCCTACAATATTAGGCACTTTCCCTCCTCAAGATGGTCCCATAGCCCCTCAAGATCTATCCATCAAGAGCTATACAAGACGAAGGAAACATTGGCATATGTAGTGTTGATTGAGTATGTCCCCAGCCCATATGGTGTTACCTATTCTTCCTCGTAGGTATGGGCACCCACAATATCATCAAATAATCTAACCCTCTCGGCCCATCTATGGAGTTCCTGTCAGTCACCACATCTCAACATGTAGCCAATACATTAGTTGTAATCATAGTATCATAGAAAATAATCTGCATGCCAACTCTTGCATGTCATTGTGAAAACATTACATCATTTTTAATCAACACATTCTGAATAGTAAAGAACCACATGCTCATGCATGCCACAAAATTTGTATGTGATTACCACATAAAATACCCTCATAAGTTATATCATCAACATATCAACATCAAGACATATCATGACATCACATAATAAACTAACCACATGTCACTATAACATAAAATCATAACATCGTAATCCCTATGCATAGCATATTCATCATGAACATACAACATCATTATCGTAACAACTAAATAAGAACCACATGTGCATCATTATCCTCGTCATAACTATATTCATTTGCCACATACCATCACGTCATGAAACATCATTAATATGACAATCATCTCAATACTTATCAAATATAGAACAAAATACATTATAAAAATTCTTATCATGAATTAATTTCAATTACTTATATAAACAATCAATACTAACTATGAATTAAGATTATTCAACATCCCTCTAGGATCTAAGTACCTCATCAACAATGTTAGTGTTGTGTTCTAAACAAGATGGGAATTTCCTTCAATAATAATTTTCTCATCTTTCAATAAGAAAGTTCAAAATTGACCGGATATTCATAGCCACACTATTAGTGTGTTCTAGTTTTGATACAGTCTCTTTACTTGCAAGTTTAACCATCTAGAGTCGTAATCTCCAGTTAAGTTATTACTCGTCTTACCATCATTCCTTAAATCATTGTTTCATTTCCAATACATTGACTTGTTTAATCCAAATATGTAACTCATCAATGAAATAACAACTTCTTACCCTTCACATTTATTTTGGTTTTTCATTAGTTCTTAAGCCTCAACTTATCTTCTTTACCAATGGTACAAAATTATTATCTTTAATATTTACCTTCCGCTTTTACCTATTCAACATTGTTATTGATTTAAAATGTGAAGCATTGAACCACTATTACCCTTATCATCCACCAAAAAATTTCATATGCTTTAGTGCTTAGTAACTTCTACCATTTTCCATGGTATAAACTTCATAAATTTCTTTTACAAAAGCCTCAGTATATCATCAATCTAGACATGAAACAATGAGTAAAATTTAGTCAAGTACACCTTCTATTAGTTGATTTTCACCTTTTTTTTCAATTTGTTTGTAGTCCTTATCAAGGTCTCATTATAAAATTTCCAACAATACCTCTTCCTACACTTCATGCTCGGTGCTTTCTCCTTAGTATAAATAGTTTATATCCTTTTCCAACAATTAAACCATCATTATCCTTGAAATAGTTTCCCAATTTAACACTTGTGATTTCTCACCAATTACAAGTATTCACAATTTCCAATCTTAACACTTTTAAATTATGTAGGTCATCACTACAACCCTTGTCAATCTTTTTGTTCAGTCCACTCATTAATTCCATTAAGAGAACTTGCCACTTAATATAGGCCTCATAAATTATCCTTAGAAAATAGTACATTGCCACATTTTCCTTCCCACTTTAATACACTTTAAAGAACTACATGAACATAATTAACTACTCCAATCCTAAATTTTCATATTGTTATTATTAACATTGAAACCCTAATCGAATATCAGTAACCTTAGACTTACCATGAAATATTACGTTTACGATAATTTATTTTTCCCTTTATTTTCTGCTTGCAAAGTCTTCCCAAATATTTTCTTGTTGCCTTCTTTATTCCATCCTACGGAAATAATTGGTTTTATTTCCATTGTAATCCAGTATTACCATAATTCCTACAGGTTCCTTAAAAATGATCATCACCATTATATAATCATTTTAACTTCATTGGTTGATTGAAATGATTTTCTTTTCGATACGTGCTATCTTCTATTAGACCTTATATTGATTCTCATCTTGTATCCTATCAATAAAAATTTATATGTTTTAAGAACTTATTTTATTCTTTTTTCAAATGGTTACTTATTCATGTGCCACCTCAAGAGTATTAAGTTACTTCCCTGTGACAATAAAACCTCTATTATGTGGTAGGATAGTTTACTAATTGTCATTGACTTCTTATACTTGTTTGTGAAACTTCCACTCACTCCCTATAAGTGTCATATAACTCCTTCTCGGTCATCTAAACATTCCAACTTTCTCATGGTTATAACAACCAACATTCACTATCATCAAAATCTGCAAGTTCCTCCTTTATTATTCCTTCATAAGGTATTTTATCAAACATATATTGTTAATATTGGAAATCAAATTTATAAGTTTTCCTTCCCTTTCTTATAGTTGTTGGATCTTTATAATTATTTTCCATCACCACATTCTAATACTTACTGCCCCTCACATAGTATCTTAGAGTGTATTGTTTCAAGCTTGAACTTCATTTAATGTATAATTTTATGAACATGTGCCACGCTTCTCTCAATTGCTAAATTAGGATTCTCCACTCCCTGTTTGGACATGTTACCTTGGCCAATATAGCATATTATTAATCCAGACTATTACTTCATATTTAATGTTCATAGTAAAGTCTCTATTTATTCATTCATGTATATTAATTATCATGCCACTGAAGTTAGATATAAATAGAACAACAATTTATTCACATTATTTTAACATAAAGTTAAAGTATGTAATCTTAAAGTGACACTATTAGTTTGACTTAATTATGACATTTTTCTTACCATTTTTCTCTTGACAACCTTTAAACAAGTTTGACCAAATACCTTCTCAAAAAAACTCATCATTTAATTGCATAACCTTAAAAAATTCACTAGAGATCTATTATATATGTTTCTCAATTATTTTTATAAACATTATAATTTATCATATTAAAGAAAAATATATGTATTAATCATAAATTATATTCCTTTGAATAATATATTATATAATAAAATTTCAATACATATTATTATATAATCATTCAAAACTTTCTCAATATATCATATAATTCAAACAGTTATATTTTAAATACTTAATGTAATAATATGAAGAGGATGCAAGTGCCAAAACACTAGGAATCAACCTGGAACAATTAATAAAACTTCCACCAACTTAATGCTTAACTCAAACCAAAATGATCCTAACCCTAACCATATTTTATGCTTTTCATCCTCACGTAAGTACCACGAGATCATTTTTAAAGAAGCCTCCCTTTTTATCCAAATTATTTTTCAAGAAAACCCAAAAGCTAATTTTCATATCAAGAAAAATATTCATTATACTTAAAAGGGGACATCTATTTATTTAAGGTGGAGGTGGAAATACAATTAAATTAAATTTTGGAAGGACTTATCATGATCTTGTTCTTCGTCATTATTGATTTTTTTGGGTTAAATTTTTTTTGGGGGTGATGTTCATTTTTCTTACACAAGCACGTAAGCCATGGGTGTTTCCCAATGTGACAAGTCCATGGTTCAAAACAACTCGGAGTAACTTTTCAATTCGATTGGTCCAAAAGTAAGGCAGACGTTGAAAATTGATTGTTAAATACAACATTTGCTAACGTATAAAAATAAAAATATGGTCCGCTCATTTAACCTAATGTTGGTGGCAATAAAAAAAAATAATGGAAACAAATATCATATGGATTAAATTATGCAATTTATTCCATCACATACATGTGGTCGTTGTAGAGCAGTGGTGAGTATTCCCTCTGTTAAACCGTTTAAATTTATCACATAATTTTTATTATTAAAATTTCAAATAGTTTTTAGTGCGATTTTTTGAAGGCTTTTATAGTGGTTTTTTACGGTGTAATTTCTCTAAAATCTGGTAGAAATTTATTTAAAAGAGAAGTTTGATTGCTAACCTTGCACAATCGAAGTGCCCTAAAGGTTTTTGAGGGTGTTGAATTCATATAAAGTCAAAAAACCAGTTTAAATAACAAAAACCAAGATTTTACCTCAAATTCTTTCACCGGATTTCGACACCGGAAACTCCAAAAAGTCGCACTAAAAACAACTCCAAATTAAATTTTGTAAATCTCTATGACACTTTTATGACATCGATAAGTCCTGGGTTCGATTCCCTCCGCGGACTCATAAATTTTGTAAGATTTTTTATTATTTTTGTTTTTTTTAAATAATCGCTACTTGGTATTAAGGAAAAATCTTCAATTGCTTATTTTATTTATTATGGATTATGAATAACTCAATGCCATGGGGTTTTGAACCTGAGCTTCTTCATGTAATTTTTTTCTTTTTTTTAAAGATACAATTGTATTTCCAAAATTCTCACAACCTGATCTTTTTCAAAAACAATTGTTGGATTTCGGGTATCATCTTTGTGAAACAGCTAAACATAAAGAAATATAACTGAGCCAAATCTGATACTTGGGAAACAGTAAATAAAATAAATAGGCTATAATGAGTTATAATGTAGCGAGGAAACGAGGTACAATGAATTTGACTAATTAGTGCACGGTATTGTCCTCCTTCTCGGCTTCGCTTGGCGTTTATTGCATTGAGATGGGTGCTCAAAAATGATTTAAAAACCTTTACTTTTTTCTTTTAAATTTATTTTGATCTTAATTATCTTCTTCTTAAATAAATTCCAATTTTCTAAGAAATTTTTTTAATTTATGGTTATTATAAATACATAAAAGGTAATATAATAGTTGCCACAACTTGAAATTAATTAATTTAAATTTTATCAAAAATAAAAATTGTTAACAAATTTAATTAAAAATCTATCAAAATTTTATTAAAAATTATTAATGAATTTAATTAAAAATTTCTCAAAATTTTATTTCGAGATCATATGGAGTTGAAACCTGCTCTGGTACCATATGTAACAATTTCAAAATTTAACATGCAATTAATTATATCAAATATGCAATTAATAATCAACACAAAAACTATTTAACTAGTTAGCATAATTTTTTTAGAAAAACGAGCAAAGATGACTTACTTGTAATGACAACACTCTTTACTTGAGACTCTGAAGTTGAACGTTATTTGAATCCCGCTAACCACAACAAATTTTTGGGGACGACTCTCCACCCAACTGTAGTCTCAACTGCACGTAATCTTTCTACAGCTGGCCACCCCCGAGCCCTCAATCAACGTACTACTACCAGGGAATCCTTTATCTTACAATACATTTCTCCCAAGAGAATGGATGAAGGAATGATGAATCTCATCTTCCTAAACGTCTATTAAATAGACCAAACAATGGAAAGGGAACCGCATGCACACATTCACTGTGTCAACATGCAACTTTTATTTCATTATTTTAAGTTTTACTTAATTTAATGTTTCTCTTAATTGAACTCTTTCTTATTTTATTCCATTTTATTTTTTTGTTAACTTTACTTATTATCATTATTCTATTTATCTATTATCAACTTATTATTTAGTTACTATTAATATAATAATATTATATTATTATTTTTAATTTTAATTTTTATTATTATTAAGGAACATTACAAGTCCAATTGTGCTGTAGAATGTGGACCCTTTAGAACTATTGTAGCCGGTTATTCTCACTCCTTTGGAAAAATTGTTTTAGGATTTAATTTAGTCTTCTTTGTGTAATGTTAGAAAATTATATATTATAAAGCAATGCGACACATAAAATATGCGGAAAAACACAAGCACACAAAACACACAAAACCAAAGAGGCACAGATATACGTGGTTCACCTAGTTTGGGCTGCGTCCACCCCAAACAGTCGTCCTTCCTTTCTATTATCCAACAAAATGAAGAGACACAACCTACAACAGATTCGTTGTAAAAGCCTTTGTTCTCTCTCATAGTCTCCCTATCTGTTTCTCGCTCTGAGAATACACATACCATACACAGCCGCAATACAATACCCTCATAAAAGCGAGGGGTTGCCTTCTAGGGCAAAAAAACCTTAAACTAAACATAACTTCTACCGTCGGATCATTTGCCTAATGAATGGCCCAGATTGACTAGAAATTACTATACTTTTACAAGGCAATTTTACATCTATTTTTAGCTTCGGGGGTGCTGCCCCCGAAACCCCCCACTAGGGGAGGGGCTCCATAAAGTTGTAGCCGCCCCCCCCTGGACCCCCTAGGCAGCATTTAAATACGGGCGGCGTTGCCACCCCATTAAGGTACAGGGGTCCAACGCTATGATACAAAATAAACAAGATAATCATGCTCCACACCCAACAATCTCCCACTTGAAGACTGATTGTAGCAACTCCACCGCTGCTTCATTTGCTGGACAATGACTTCTCTTTGGACCTAGTTGTTTCTCATCTTCATCGTCATCCTTGAAGACCAATTGAAATTGATTATAATCTCAATTTCTCCCTAGTTACAACTATTGTTAGCATATCTACAGGATTCTGGCTAGTGTGTATCTTTTCCAGCTTCAACTGTTCATCTTCCAATACTGACCGTATGAAATGGTACTTGAGCTGTATGAGTTTAGTCCTGGAATGAAATGCTGAGTTCTTTGCAAGATGAATGGCACTTTGGCTATCACTGTATAATGTGCCCATGTCATGCTTCTTACCCAATTCATCCATAATCCTTTGTAACCAGATCATTTCCTTACTAGCCTCTGTAGCAGCAACATACTCTGCTTCTATTGTTGAAATTGCAACAGCACTTTGGATTTTTGAAACCCAACTGACAATTGTTCCACCTACAGTAAATACATATCCTGTAGTGCTCCTCCTGTTATCTCTGTCACCTGCCATATCTGCATCAACATATCCCTATAGAGCAATGCTTGAACCACCAAAGCATAATGCTTGATTTGTGGTACCTCTCAAATATCTGAGAATCCATTTCACCGCCATCCATTGTTCTTTTCCTGGATTGTTCATGTAGCTGCTTACAACTCCCACTGCATGTGCAATATCAAGCCTTGTGCAGACCATTGCATACATTAAGCTTCCAACTGCTGATGCATATGGAAATTTAGACATATAGTCCATTTCTTCTTGGGTCTTGGGACACATTTCCTTACTAAGTTTGAAATGGCTAAAAAGAGGTGTACTAACTGGTTTTGCATTCTGCATATTAAATCTTTTCAACACCTTTTGTATGTACTCATTCTGAGACAGTGTTAATTTGTGAATTTTCTTGTCTCTAGTTATTCTCATACCAAGGATTTGTTTTGCAACTCCCAAATCCTTCATTGCAAATGAATTTGCCAATTCTCTTTTGAGCACATTTATTTCACGCATGTTAGGCCCTGCAACAAGCATGTCATTTACATACAATAACAATATAATATAGCTGCCATCATTTTTCTTTTTCAGATAAACACAATGATCAGAGTGACATCTAGTATAACCTTGTTCAGACATAAACCTGACAAATTTTAGATACCACTACCTTGGAGTCTGTTTTAAGCCATACAAGCTCTTCTTTAGCTTGCACACTAATTTTTCCTTCCCTTTGACCTCATATCATTCTGGTTACTGCATATAGATCTCTTCCTCCAAATCTCCATGGAGAAATGTTGTCTTTACATCTAACTGTTCAAGATGTAAATATTTTTCTGTTACAAGACTTAAAATAGTTTTGATTGAAGTCATCTTAACAACAGGAGAAAATATTTCATCAAAATCAATACCTTTCTTCTGTGCAAACCCCTTCACCACAAGTCTAGCTTTGTACCTCTGTTTTCCTCCATCTTCTTCCTTCAGCCTGTAAACCCATTTATTATGCAATGTTGTTTTACCTACAAGCAACCTGACTAAGTCCCAAGTCTGGTTATGCATTAAGGAGTTCATCTCTTCTTCCATGGCTAGCTCCCACTTCTTCCTGCTTTCAACCTGCATTGCTTCTTCATAACATTTAGGTTCACCAGAATCAGTCCACAATAAATAATATAAGGAAGGAGAGTATCGTTCAGGGGGTCTACTTATCCTGACAGATATTCTAACACCACTTTCAGGTGTTTGAGGTGTCTGTTGCTATTGTGGTGGTTGTTGTTGTTGTGGCTGTTGATTATTGTTATTTTCAGGCACCTTTACTTTTTCTGTGATCTCATCAAGAACTGTGTATTATTTCTTTTCTTTTTCCTGTCCCTTTTCCTGCAATTGATTCTTATACAAGACCTTTTCATTGAATATTACATCTCTACTCCTAATGATTTTGTGATTTTCATAATCATATAAGCGATAACCAAAATCATTAACACTATATCCAATAAAGGTACATTTCTTTGATTTTTCCTCAAGCTTTGTTCTATTTTCTTTATTAATATGGACAAAGGCCTCACAACCAAAAGGCTTTAAAAAAGAGTAGTTTACCTTTTTACCTGTCCATGCTTCCTCTAGAATACCACCATCTAAGGAACTTGAAGGCCCTCTATTTATTAGATAAACAACAGTATCTACAACATCTGCCCAAAATTGTAAAGGCAATCCTGCATGCAATCTCATGCACCTTGCACGCTCCATGATTGTTATGTTCATCCTTTCTGACACACCATTTTCTTGTGGTGTTCTTGGAACTGTCTTCTCTCTGCGAATTCCATGCTCTGAACAGTACCTATCAAACTCTTTACTGCAATATTCATCTCCATTGTCTGATCTGAGACACTTCAACTTCTTTCCTGTCTCAATCTCAACTAAAGTTTTCCATTTTTTGAAAGTATCAAATACATCAGATTTATTCTGAATACAATACATCCAATTTTTTCTAGTTGCATCATCAATAAAAGTAACATAATAACGACAGCCACTGAGAGATGATACCTGAGTAGGTCCCCATATATCTGTATGCACCAACTCTAGTTTTTCTCTCTTCTTTTCTTTCCCAACTCTAAGAAATCTGACTCTCTTCTGTTTTCCATAAATGCAATTCTCACAGAAATCCAAATCAATATTCTTCAAACCCGACAACAAATTCCTTGAGTGAAGAATCTTCATTCCCTTCTCACTCATGAATCCGAGCCTATGATGCCATAATGCTGCATCTTCTCCTTTGGAAATTAAAGCATTAACAGAGTTAGAAATACCATTGCATAAATACAATGTACCAATCTTTTCGCCTTTTGCTATTATCAGGGCTCCTTTGGTGACCTTCCAAGTTTTATCTGTGAAAGTTTTCACACAACCTTCACCACCTAATTGCCCTGTTGAAATCCGATTTTTCTTCAGATCTGGAACATGCCTTACCTCCTTTAATAGCCATTGGTTTCCATTCTGTTGTTTTACAAGAACTTTACCCATTCCAACAATTTTACAGGGTTCATCATCACCCAAACGAACTTGTCCAAAATCTCCTTGAACATAGTCATGAAAATATTTCTTATCAGGTGTGGCATGGAATGAGGCCCTTGAATCTACCACCCATGAATCAGAAACATTTTCGAAAGAAAGAATCAAAGCATCTTGTAACACATCACCTGTCACATTTGCTTCAAGATTGCTTTCTTGTTGTGCGTCTCCTTCTTTTCCCTTCTGAGATCTACAATATTTCTTTATGTGTCCTTTCTTTCCGCATTTCCAGCACACCATCCCCAATCTGGACTTGGATCTGCCTTTCCTTGATTTACTGTGATTTCCCAAGCTCTTTCCTATTTCCATTTTTCTTCCTTGGGACTTTGCACTCAAAGCATTACCCGATGTCTCACCGGAGCTTTTCCATCCCATTTTCTCGCTAAGGATAGCACCGACAACATCATCAAACTTTAAAGTACTAGATCCGGAGACAGAGTTACTAATGGCCATAACTAAACCATTCCAGCTTTCTGGCAAGAGCATAGAAATAAAAGAGCCCTAACTTCATCATCAAAGTTTAACCCTACAGAACTTAACTGACTGGTAACTATATTAAAATCATTTAAATGGTCTGCAACAAATCCACCTTCCGACATCTTCATATTAAATAAACGTTTCATAAGAAATACCTTGTTTGAGGCCGAGGGTTTTTCATATAGTTTTTCCAATGCCTTAATCAAACCCTCTGTTGTTGTTTCCTTTGACATATTGAAGGCTATCGACGTTGTGAGGCACAACCGTACTATTCTGAGTGCCTTTCTATTGAGAATCTCCCATTCTGAATCTGTCATAGCCGTCAGCTTCCTTGTTTTTTTGCTCAATGGTAGGTATAGATCTTTCTGATACAGATAATCTTCCATCTACATCTTCCACAGTGGGAAGTTTTGGCCGTTAAATTTCTCGACCCTAAACTTACCATCTTTTACCATTTCTCCCACTTGAATCAGGAACCCTTCTTTCCTGTGAGATTATCATCCAAATAGACCTTCGGCTCTGATACCAGTTATCAGAAAATTATGTATTACAGAGAAATGCGACACATAAAATATGCCGAAAAAAACAAGCATACAAAACACATAAAACCAAAGAGACACAGATATACGTGGTTCACCCAGTTTGGGCTACGTCCACCCCGAACAGCCAGTCCTTCCTTTCTATTATCCAGCAAAATGAAGAGACACAACCTACAGCAGATCCGTTGTAATATCCTTTGTTCTCTCTCACAGTCTCCCTATTTGTTTCTCGCTCTGAGAATACACATACCATACACAACTGCAATAAAACACCCTCATAAAATCAAGGGGTTGCCTCTAGGGCAAAGAAACCCTAAACTAAACATAACTTCTACCATTAGATCATTTTCCTAATGAACGGTCGAGATTGACTAGAAATTACTATACTTTTACAAGGCAATTTTACATTTTTTTTTATCTTTAGGAGCGCTGCCCCCGAAACCCCCCGCCAGGTGGGGGGGGGGCTCCATAAAGTCGTAGATTCCCCACCCCCCTCCCCCCCGGACCCCCCAGGCGGTGTTGCCACCCCATTAAGGTACAGGGTTCCAACGCTATGATACAAAATAAACAACATAATCAGGCTCCACACCCAACATCTAAATCTTAAATTCTCTTGTTGAGGCCTCTGTGACTGAAGAGGGTCCTTATTCCCTTGGTATTTTCTCTTTTTTTTCCTGACGGGTGGGATTCTGTGAAGATGGAGACAGAAGTTGCTCTTCTGTTTCTTGTAAAGTGTTCTCTTCCCACTCCACCTAGTTCATGTATTTCTCAATTTCAGGTCTCTGTGTATGAACATAAGGAGTGGTCTTCTACTCCACCCTTAGCTTATAAATTAATCCAAATGGGTCATATGACCATGTGAAGTTTAAGGGTAACTTCATATGTTTTAGGAGGATGTATGCATCCTCTCTTGGTGTCCTGTTGTTGCAAATAAAGGGTCCAATATTGCCTTTATCCTGAACTGAGATTTCTTCTTGGTTGCAACAAAATGAATCTAATCTGAATTTATCATCTACCTAATATATTCTAACACAAACACTCTCATTGGTAGGTATTTAGGCAACTTGTAAGGTGGCATATCACACCCATACACTCTTATTTCAGTGTAATTCTGGTACAAATTCCATTCTCATGTCTTGGCCTGCTCACTGAGGTGTAAAATATTTTGAATATTCTCAATGACCCTAGGTTTTGCATTGTTGCTCAGTAAACATGTGTATGAATGAATGAAATGATCAATATAATCTTTGAAGTTTAGTTCCTTTGAATCCTTTCTCACCAAGGAAGTCCAAAAAATGACTGATTGTGGATTTAATTCTTCATCTAGCGTTTGGAGTGCAAATGGGAACATGTCTGCTTGATAAAATATAAACAGTAAGCCAAAATTGAAGCATAGTTGAACATTCCTTTAGTTAGAAACTCAAGGAATTGTTCATGGATACTATCAACAAGTAATTGGTTAAAATTAAAAATTACAGAGGGCTTTTCTTCAATGGCGAAAATGGAAAGGAAACCTAGGATAGGTTCATCTAACCATTCATCGTAATAGTACCCTAACAAACATGATAGCATGGAGATAATCTATTTAGCATGGTCTAGAAACATGGATGAGAGATAAGGTGGATTCTTCTTTGGTAACTGGACATTTTCAGGCAGAAATATTTCAAAAATATTTTCTCTTTGGGAAAAGGTTAACTTTTGATACAATTCATTCAGGGCTTCCACTAAGAAAGGGGTATTGGAACTACTTTTGGGGATATACAACATTTGATTGATGGTTTCATGGTTAATTGTGAACAAAACCTCTGCATTGTGGGCTACAGTGGCCCTCTGGCTGGGTAAATAACAAGCATGATATTTTCGGATAAACTCTGAGAAAAAGTAGGTCTGAGGAAACACATACAGGGGGGAAATTGGATTCCTAGAGTCCAATTTCATCACTCTGGTCTAAGTGGTTGTCTTCGAGCCAACAATGCAATTTGAATAGGTCAAATTTTCACTTTGGGTCTGCAATTTTGTAGTCTCTATCAGCAAGAGGGACGTGATCAAGATCAATGGTAGGAGGAATCATTAGGTTGTTCTAATTATCATTATTATTTTTCTTTGGAGGCATTTGAAAATTCAGAGAAATAGGAAAAGGAAGGTTGATAGTGGGAAGTTACCGGGAAGACAGGTGGTGGAAATTCTTGTTGTTTCACTGCATGATCTGATTTCTTTATCTGGCTTCGAGACGAAGATTTGACAAGTCGTGTGGGGATGGCGGGGAGAAAAATCGCTTTTCGAACCCCCCTCCGCCAATAAATTTAGGAAGGGCATTAAAGGAAGCTGCACACAACATCCTACTTTATTTTTCAAAACAAATTATTTTTCTTCTAGTGGCATTTGAATTTGCATCACTTGATTTTCTTTTTTCATGCAGTTCTTTCTGTTAGGTCTCTATAACTTTAGCAGATTGGTGAGACTAAAACTGCAGAGACAATACTTGAACCACTTTGGGATTCTAGGATCTAGCCCTCCTGAATCCAGAGAGGGATCTCTCTATAAGTGCAAAGATTGATTTATCTTTAAATATTTTATGTGTGATATTAAGCTAGTTATTAAGAGCAAGGGTTTTTGTTTGGTTTTGGATGGTTGAGCATGATTTTTGGATGAGTGGAAAGTCCTAAAATGAAAGAGTTCCAAAGGGGTGAAGGTATAAGCAATCAAAACAAACTTTGGTTGATAGGATAGATATAACGCTGGTTTTTAGTCCATTGGGCTATGGATTCATAAAAGGGTTTAATTGTGCAACAATTTCAAGAGTTATCCAAGGGGAAAGTCATCTATATCACAAGATCTCTTAGATAAAATGATGGAATGGAACAATAAAAGTGTTGAAGGGGTGGAAAAAGACCATAATTTCAACTAGGATTTATCAGTCTTTCCAAACAAGAAAAGCCTTTTAAGTAATTGTTTTAAACCAACCAAAGGACAGGGCTAACCATAAAATTCTTTGGACAAGCTTGTATTAAAGCTAACTTATCAGACAAAAAATCCAGTAATCCACATAATTACTTTCAGAAGGGATGAAAACAGATAAGAAAAACAAAGTGCAACATAAGATCAGATAAGATACTTTTAAATCTAAACTGCTTTCAGCATACTCTTAGGGAAACTTTCAGAATTACCTTTGGAGAAAGAAACTAGAAGACAGGGCAAACCATAAACTTTTCTAGTCAAAATCTACTAAGCATATAATGAAAATATCATTCAAGAACTTCCTTTCAAGCTTTGCACATCAAGACAGGGGCAAACCAACATTCCTTGATAATTTTTACACTTAACTTAAGTCATTCTTAAACACACAATTTGGAGGAAAACATTGAGATAAAGCTTATCAGTCAGAGAAGGGTTCTGTAAACAGTAAATCCTAACTCTATGCTTGTTGTTCTTTATCAGAGAATAAATGGACAAAATGGCATACATGAAAGGAAAACAATAACACAGAAAGAAGCACTTCACCAGTGATATAGATCAGGACCCCAAGAATCAGCTTGTATATTGATGTTAATCCAGTTACATTCTTCAAGTCCAATGTTTCGGTACAGCAATCATCTTCTCTTCTCAGCCTAACTTATTTGATCACAAACAGAGCTTCAAGAACCTCTTGGCACTATTTACATGTAGAAAGTTTCAAGCACAAGTATTACATCAAAGTTCTGCAACCAACCCTTTACAATGAGCTCCTCAAGAAGATTTTATAGAAAAATGAGGAGGTGGAAATATTTCTAGGGTTCAAGTATCATTAACTTTACAGTTAATGCAATTATCTGCCTTGAAAACCATGCAAGGCATAAGGCAGGAAAACATATGATATATATCTCTGTTTCATAACTCTGTTTGGCTTTCGAGGCTTGGTGTGATTAAAAGTTTTGACTTTAAGGCTATTTCTTATCCTTGCAATAACTCTGCTAACAGCTTACATTAGTTTCTTTGATTCGAAATAACTATTCAGTTGTATTGAGGCAAATATCTTATGTTCTAGTAATAAATATGCCTCTTTTGAATGCTTTGAGGTTGCAGGTGGATTTTGGTAGCTATGAGGATTCAATTAGCCTCTGATGTGGCAGTGGAGGCTTTTTTGGACTGATAGATATTATTGTTTTTTCTTTAAACACTATTAATTTGATTTAATTCCGTGTGTTAGGCATAATTAGGCCTAATTTCTGTCTTATGTTCTTCAAACTATGTTTAATTTGAATGGATTTAGGCTTTATATAGTCGATTAGGCCATTATCCCTCAAAACTGTGTAAACAATCTTCAATTCTTCATCTCTGCTGTGACTGGATTCTTTAACACTGATACTCTCTGTTTGATTAAGCTTTGATGTGTCTTGTTAATGTGCAGGTGCGCAGAGGGTTTTAAAATGGCATCAGTGCTCATGAGGCACGAACGAAACATGGTGTTGAACCCTGTGGAATGATATTCTTTGATGAATAAAGGCCTGGGGGATCGTCATCCCCGGCCTTCAATTTTCTTTTAAAAAAAATTAAAAAACTATTAAAACCTGCACAATCAAAGAAAAATTATAAAAATCCTACGGGATAAGGTTTAACTGCTTCAGATGGTTTAGGTTAGATCGCAGCCGTTGGATGAAAGCATCCAACGGTGAGGATTACTTTGTCGAGGTAAAAAGGAGAGTCGGTTGGATGAATGGTGCAGAAGATTAAGTCCGGGCTGTTGATCTGTGTTGATCAACGGTCGAGATCAATCGTGGATATATAATGTGTAAGGATCGTATTTATAATGAAACGGGAGAATATATAAAGGAAACGGGTTAAAAACCTTTGGCGGAGGAAAAAGTATAAAAATGAAATTTGGGGTTTCTTGAAAGATTCTGGGTCGTCGGATTAGATCGGCCACAGAGATCAACGATGGAGATCGCTTATGAAGTCCCTTAGAGGATGGGCAGAGGGCGATGAACTGAGGGTGAGATTAAACCGGGACCGTTGATCTGCAAAGATCAACGACGGAGAATAAACGTGATGGAATGCAATACAAATGGGGTAAAGTGGTTTCGGCTATAGAAACCACTATTTTCATGCGACGAAAAGGAAGAAAGGTGGTTTTAAATTTTTGAACACGATATGCATTACTGGCCAACATGTGGCCTTTCAAAACCACCCTCATCGCGTGATTTTGGATCATTAACCTTCGGGCTAAAAATCACGCGAAGCTGCGCGTCGGCCGTTAGATCTGGGGCCTTAGATCAGACGGTCGAGGAGAGAGCGCGATGGAGAACAGATGCTCGGGTGATAAGAGGTGGGGTAGGGTCAAAGCGGTTTCAATCTTGATCGTTAGATCAGGGATGGACGGCGGAGATTTGATCTGGGAAGGGTAGGACCCAAAGGAGTTGGGCCTATCGGGATGAATTTGGACCGTTGGATATTCAATATGGACAGCCCAGATTAGATCTTTGGGTTAATGAAATAAAATATGAGGCGAGGGGTAAGCGGAGAATGGGTCGATGTGAGCCATTGATCTGCAGAGATCAACGACGGAGATTCGCCGAAAAACATTATACAGCGAGGTTTGTATGAAATTAACAAAGGTTGCGAGGATTGATCTGGACCATCGAATCTTACTGTATGGACGGCCTAGATAAAATTGGAAGATTTGCAATCAGAGGAGGAGAGAGGAAAGACACAATAAAAATATCCGATGTGATTGAACGAGAGCCGTTGATCTGAGGATCAGATAGACGGCGGAGATTTACTTATGTATGCCGAAGGCGGAAGGATGTGCTTATGAAGAGAGCGATGTGGGCCGTCGAATCTAGGCCTGGCGGGGAAGATTAACTTCTGAGGAGCCATCGGAAGATCGCCAATCGGAAGGGGGCAATAAAATATTCAAACGCACCCAATGAAATCTCCGATGCGAGATTTTTCCGATCGTTGATTGGTTTCATATCAACGGTTGGGAATGGCTCAACCAATGAATCGGCGGGTTTCGTTTATAATATGAAACATGGGGCTTTTAATGAAATACAAAGGAAAATTGCATCGGGGAAGGGTTTTATATAATTTTTAGCGCCCGATTGCGGGGCTTTCGGGTTATATGAAGGAAAGCGGAGGGATCGGGGGTTATATACAAAAAGGGGCCAATCGCATCGGGGGATTTTTAAATAAAAAAATAAATGCGCTCGTTGAAAGTTCCGATTGCGATTAGCGCTTCGAGACTTAGCACCTAGTCCTGGGCGCGGGTTGTATGGTGGGGAAGTGGTTGAGAGCTTAGCCAAAAAGGGGCTTAAGCCTATAATTAAAAAGTTGGTTTTTTATGATTTTCCAAGGATTTTTAAAGGATTTTGGGGGTTTTGGTAAGGTTTAAAAAGGAGTTTTAAACCTTATTAAAGGGGATTTTATGAAGGGAAGAATGGAAATGAGGGAAAATAGAGGAATTTCATGGGGAAAAAAGGGGATAAAATGAAGGTAAATTATGAGTGAAAGGAGGGGTAAAATGAGGGGAAAAATGGAGTTTTTGTAGCAGTCTTTTCTTCAGGAAAACAACAGATTTTCAGAATTGAGAGGGAAACAGCAGTGAAGATTAACTCAAGGATAAGTCATCTTCATAAGACTTCAAGAACTAACAATTTGGTAATAAAATTGTTTCTTGAAGGCTTTCAAAAAATGATTTAGCCACCATTTGATATGAAAATTTTTATAGGTGGCTAACAGTGGCTCCACATGGGGATGACACCTTCTTGAAGGTGTCAAGAACTTCAGACTTGTATTCTCTGGGGGGTTGATCAATGCCTCATCCATTGGGCTGCAACTTTCTTCACTTGGATGATCTTCTTTTGTTCTGATAATGTTAGCAGCCATAAAAAACAATGGAACTCTATCAAACAATATTTCTACCTACCCAATCCTACTGATCTAACATTTTTTCTTCTTTTAAGAGTGCATTTGGATTGGAAAAATATTTTACAAACATTTTATTCTTTTGAAAACAAAAAACTAGTCTAAGTCTACTTCTTATTTCTCCATGAACTCAGATTAAATAGTTGAGTTCATAAGCTTCTCTACCTAACTACTATCTGTTAGGATTAGACTGTCTAACATATTTTCATTCTCTAAATTTTGAAACAAGAAATTTAAAAGCATACAAGTCAGGATTGAACAGTCTAACTTGTTGCTGATCTATGGCATAAAAACAAGCTGCACATAGATTATTATTTGCAGAAAATTAAATCAAAATGGTGAAGGCTTAAGATCTGAAAGTTTTAAGCACATCCTTCTCTTTTCTTCAGCTCTGTTTTTTAGTGTGTTTGAGCTATTTTTATTTGTTCTCTGGTTCAAGTTTTGGGTTTATTAGAACCAGTTTACTTCTATTTTTGACTCAAGATTTAAACATATTGGAGTCATTCTTCTTTTGGAATCTTAGGTTCAGATTTTGAGCTTGTTTGAACCTTTATTTTCTATCCTAATGTACCTAACTGATAAGCCAAGATTAAGTTGTTTGGAAAATATAATTCACTAACCTATCAGCAGTAAATTTAAAACTAATTAGTCATGATTAGGTTGTATTACTAACTAGGAGTGTGTTTTTTAGGAGTGGCATTTAAGCTTGCACACTTTCAAATTTTGTTTCTCTTTTTTGGTATGGGGTTGTACCTTTCTTTTTTTTACAATCTGCCCTCTTTTCTCTTTCTATTGTTTTTGTATTTTTTATTTTTCTAACTTTGAATACAATGATGGATGAAATATTTATAATGGGAAAAAGATAAAAGGCTTCAAAACATGATAGGATCAAGAGAAATAATGTTTGAGCATCCTGCCATTGACAGGACCCCCAAACAGTTCAGCTCCATTTAATTCCTGCAAGAAATAAGCATTGTTACCAGCAGTAGAATGAATGAGATAAGGGCCAAGCTATAAGTTATCAAATTTCCCATGCTTTCCCTTGTCTTCTCTCCTTGAATCCCACTTTAACACTTTTTCCCCAATGTTGAAATTGTTGGTCTTTGTCCTTCTATCAAAAAGCTTTTTGATGCTCTCTTGCTTTTGTAATGCTCTGTTGTAGACTTCCTCTCTGGTTTGCTAAAGATGAATAGTCTAGTTTATCCTTCTGATCATGTCATTTTCTTCAGACTACACTTCTTGGATCAACTTTATAACTGGTACACCAAGGCTGGTTGGACAAATTGCATCTATTCCATACACAAGTTGATAGGGTGACATTCCAATAGATTTCTTAAGTGTTAATCTATCAGCCCATAGTGCATGTACTAGCTTTGTGTGCCAAGACTTCTTGTTGTCCTCTAGCAACTTCTTGATTATGTTTACCAAACTTTTGTTTGAGGATTCTGCCAGCCCATTACCTTGAGGGTAATAAGCAGTAGAATGACTCAATGTTATATGATATTTGTGACAGAATTCAACCATCTTATTGGATCCAAATGCTGCAGCATTATCAGTGATGATCTTCCTAGGATAGCCAAATCTAGAGAGGATATGGGTCTCAATGAATTTTATGATGACAGAGTCATTGGCTTGCCTAGAAGGGATGGCTTCTATCCATTTGGTGAAGTAGTCTATTGCAGTGAGAATCCATCTATGTTGGGCAGATGATGGTGGATGGATTTCTCCTATGAAGTCAAGTCCCCGCTGTTGAAAAGGGGCTTCAACAGTGATTGGATGCAGAGGTAAGGGCATCAATTTTCTTTTGCCTTCAAAAAGCTGGCATTTATGACAGGCAATTATCATCTTGTGTATATCTAGAAAGAGGGTGGGCCAATAGTAACCAGCTCTACGGATTTTGTTGGTTGTTGTCTTCCAGTAGAGGTGGCCTCCACATTCTCCTTCATGGAACTCGTGCTTAACCTTCTCTGGATCATTCTCAGGCAAACATTTAAGCAATAACCCACTTGCATTTTTCCAATAAAGACATTTATCTATAATGCAGTAGTTTACAGCTTTTAACTTTAAAAACCTTGCCTTTGTTTTTGATAAACCAGGAGGTGTATTCAAATTAAGCAAAACATATAGAATATCAGCATACCAAGAGGAATTCATAAAATGATCTTCAATAATGGGAGTTGATAGTTCCTCTTGTTCATCTAAAGCATTTATCATATTTATATCAATAACTTCAAAATTTGATTCAGCCATTAATCTAGCTAGTTCTTGGCCTTTAATGAGTTTAGTGGGCTTGATCTCTAAATCATATTCAAGAATCACAACTATCCCCTTACCTCTCTTACCATCTGGGTTCTGTGTTAGAATGTCTTTCACAACTGAATTTGGGATAAAGGCAATGATGTGGGAGTGAAAAATGTAAACTCTGAAGTCTTTTAAGGCTTTGACTAAGGCAAAGGCTTGTTTTTCCATAATGTTGTACTTCAGAGGAGCATCTCTCAATGCCTTGCTAAAGAATGTAATGGGTTGCTCTTGTCCCTGTGGATTTTTTTGCAATAGGACAGCAGCTATTGTATGTTCTGATGCAAATAAAAAAATGTAAAAATCTTTTGAAAAGTCAAGACTTATTAGAACTGGTGTTTTAGTTAATGCTTGTTTTACCAGTTCAAAAGATTTCTTTGCTTCTAAGGCCCACTTAACCCCTTGTTCCTTTTTCAACATGTTTATAATGTTTCTAAGAAGCTCAACCAAGTTGTGTATGAACCTTCTCAAGAAATTAATCTTTCCAATGAAAGATTGAAGTTCCTTGATGTTTCTAGTATGAGTGTTTTGCAATATAGCCTCAATCTTCTTTGGATCTATCTTTATCCCCTCTTCTGATATGATGTGCCCAAGAAGTTTACCTTCTTGGAGACCAAACAGTGTTTTCTTTGGATTTAAAGATATCCCAAACTTTCTGCATTTCTCGAATACTTTTCTCAAGTGTTATAAGTGCTCTTCATCTGTCTTGGAAAAAACAGTGACATCATCAAAGTAAATAATGATGAAGTAGCCCAATTCTTTCGAGAATGCAATATTCATGGCTCTTTGGAATGTAGCACCAGCATTCATTAAACCAAAGGGAATTTTCACATACATGAAAGTGCCCCAAGGTGTGGTAAAAGTTGTCTTTAGTTGATCATTAGGATGTACTAAAATCTGATTGTATACTGAGCCATCTAGCAAAGAAATTCTTTTAGAACCTACTACCCTTTGTAAAATATGGTCCATCTTGGGTAAAGGGTAGTTGTCTTTCAATGAGGCATTTTTTAAGTCTCTAAAGTCTATACAAAGCCTTATCTCTCTTGTTTTCTTCCTAACTAACACTAGATTAGACACCCACTCTCAATATCTAATAGGGACAATAATACCAGCTTCATACATTTTCTTGATTTCCTTCTCAACCAAAGGTAACTGAACAGGGTTTATTCTGTGCATTTTTTGTTTAAATGGCTTTTGGCTTTCCTTGATAGGTATCTTGTGCTGAATTATTTCAGTGTCATAGGATTTCAGATCCTCATAACTCCATGCAAAAACATCAGAAAATTCCTTAAACAGCTCTATGTATTTCAGTTTGACGTGAGCTGGTAAAGTTTTAGACAGTTTGATCATCTTTGGTTTTAGTTCACTGCCTATATTACACTCTTCAACTTTAGTTTCCACAGGTTCCAGTTTTGGCTTCTTGGCCACATCGTTGAAATCAAACAACTCTTCTAAGGGGACCAGACCTTTTGGCAAACCTTGATTGTTAGACTGCAGAGTTTCCAAGTCTTATTTTTCGAACTCTGCAACCATTTCCGTTGTGTTTTCAAGTTTGTTAGACAGTATATTTACATCAACCATCTCTAGAGACTCTTCTTCTTTATCAAGTATATTTTCTTCACTAGGACAGTCTGTTTCATAGTCTGAATCTGAATTCGGTAGTTCAAATTCATTTCTGGAAGACATGAAGTCTTCTATTTGTTTGTCTCCATCAAACACTTGCCAATATTTCTCATTATCAGGGACAGCTGGTCTGAATTTAATTTCAGTTGTGCATTTTTTGGTTTCACAAGGAGTTAGGCACGTTCTAGCAGCAAAATCCAAACTATGGGCATGGATATTCTTTCCTCTTGGGACAAAAATAAGTCGGGTTTCCTCAAATGTTTTCAATAAATCCATGACATCGTTCCTATAGGCTCTAAGTCTGGGGTGTTTGGAACTATATTCCCCATTTACTTGCCTAATGATTAACTCTGAATCCCCATGAACTTTTATTCTTTTAGCTCCTAATTTCTTCAAAAGGTGTAAGCCTAAAAGAATGGATTCGTATTCCGCTATGTTATTTGAACACTGAAAATTTAATCTATAGCAATGGCCTTCAGTGTGATTATTTTTGGTGTTATGTATCCAGACGCCTGCACCAGCATCACACTTAGTGCAAGACCCGTCAAAGTTCATACTCCAAAGAGGACTAGTTTCGGGTTCATCAGTTTGGTTACTATCCTCTTCAACTAGAGTGCTTTCGGATTGTTCTTGAAGATCAGCACTTCGTTGAATTTGTTTTAATTCCTCAGGTTTTTTATTGTGTTGAGGATTTCTTTCTTGACTCTCAAGGTTTAAAATCAATGGATGAATGAATTGCAGCTCTAGACCTGTGTTTTGTTTGTTGTAGTTTTCAAGTGTAGCAAATTGTTTTGACACTTATGTGTTGTCTTCCTCCTCCTCTCTATCTTCCATTAATTCAGTTAAGGTCACTTGTTCACTGAATGTTTCATCATTGAAAAGGATAAATGAGTTAAGGCCTGTATTTACAGAATAAAGGGGAGAGTTTTGTGGTCTCTCTTGGTTAGTAACCATGTATTGCATATGGGACTCCCTCTAAAGTCTTCTTGTTTGATTGAAAAAATGGATGGTCGCATAGGTCATGTCCATCTGCATAGTTCCTCGTAACTTAGCTCTCCAAGATCTTGATAACAGCATACCATATTTTGGGGGTACATCAGCCACTACAATATCCATTACTAAACATTTGGCTGGAATTTGTGCTAAGTTTACACAAAGGTCTTTGATTAATCCTAAACATTTCACTCTGCTTGAGTCAAAGGAGTAAAGATCTTTGTAAGGTCGAGTGATCTCAAGGCCTAGGCTCTCCATTACAGCTTTGGGTATTAAATTGTGGGAGGCCCCTGAGTCATGCATGGCGTTGTGCAAAATTTTGTCATGAACATTTAAACTAACATAAAAAGGAGGAATTGGTCCCTCTTGATATCTACCCTCAATCTTAGGACCGAATATGAGCTCTGGCCAGTCATCATTAAGATTGACAGTGTCATTATTTTCTTCTATGTTTAAAGCCTTCAAAATTTGAGATCTATATACATCTTGGGTAGCTAATTCAGTGAGAGGAACAGAGATTTTGATTCTGGAAATTTCCTGCTCCAAACTAAAAGGAATTTGATTCTTTGAAGTGCTTGTTTCAGCCTTACTAACCTCCACTCTATCAGCAAAATCAGTTTGTTGATTTTCTCTATTTACATTTGTCAAAAAAATTTTAACAGGAGCATTAGCTGAGGTGCTAATGCTACTAAGGTCTGCACTGTGTTTTTCAATATTTTGAGTGCCTTTTTCCTTTTTTTTATCAGAATTTCTGGCCACTGTTTTGTCTTTCTATTTTACAACTTTGGGTTTATTTACAGTGCTTTTTTGTGCAGATTTTTCAGAGGTTTTAGATTTGGGAGTTTCTTGATTGCTTTTACTCCTAAGGTCATACTCTTTTGTGGTTTATATGATGATATTTTCCATTTCTTGATAATAAGATTCATCTTCTGCTCTCTTGTCATCATAGGGTGTGTATATACCTTGTTTTCTATTGTAATGAACTTCAAAGTCATCATTATCTACTCCCAACATGTTTATATCATCCTCCTCTGTTTGTTCTAATGTTTCTTCAACCTCACTTACATAATTTTGATGAAAAGGAGGATTGATCTGTTGATCATCCTCCCTTCATCTATTTTTAGGTTGGTTTCTCCTAAAATTCTGATTTTGGTTTTGATTTCTGTTTTGAGAAGCTGTTTGGTTTTGACTAGCTTGTGCTCTCTCAAGTATGCTCATCTTTTTCATCATCTCCTCCATCATTCTTTCCATCTTTGAGCTTAATGTGGAAGGTGTAGATTCCTCTATAAAGGACACTTTCTTCTTGTTAGGACCTAAATCTACCTTAGGCTGAAATAAGGCAGAAAGAGGACAACACCAAACCACGCTCAACCTCGTAGCTAGCCCTACGAGGACAAGAGAGGGCTCTCTCCGGGTCAATCTCAACGAAGAATGTTTCAATGGAGATTGAGATGACTAAAAAAACAACTGATCTTAGGCTAGATATACAAATAGGAGGGTTTGATTTTGATTTTTTGGGGTTTTGTTGGAAAAAAGGGAAAGACAATTTTGGGCTTGGGGATGAGGCCAAATTCTTGCAGAGTTCAAGTTGGGGTGAGGAAGGCAGCGGCTTTGATGTCTTAGATCAATAGAATGGATGGAAAAGACTGCTGAGGCGCTGAAGAGGGAAAGAGGGTGCAATAATCCTCTTCAAACTTACGAAAACATATAAAACTAAACAAAATTTTAAGGCAGAGCACCAACAAACTAATGAATTCTACCTCAATTACTCATTTGTTTAATTTAGAAGCAAAGAGAAGGGAAATGGCATACATATAACATTAATGAAACTTACAATAAATGAGAAGAAAACATCATCAAAACTCAGAAGCCACAAGGATCCCAACAAGTGCTGCAAAAAATCTGGTCTTTCCTTTGCCAAAAACTGAAAATGGATATACAATGGAGTGCCAAACCTTTCCCAAGAGTCCAACCCTGAAAATGCCTCAGAAAATACATAATATAGACCATCCTAACCCCTTCCCATGCCTATATGGGTTGATCTCCTCCTTCTATGAGCTGTTTCAACCAACTCTAAACATGGAACTGAAATCTAGGCAGCCAAACAACTTGCCTCTAAAAGGAAGGAAATTGATTCATTCATCTAATTTTCATTTTTTAGTGAATGAATCCTCTAGAACAAGTAAATAAGTGCCAAAATTACATCATGGTTACCAAATTACATCAAGATAGATCAATAATTACATAAAAAAGTGAAACAATTCAAGACTGGCCGAATTTCTGAGCTGAAAAGTCAAATTTGGGCAAAAATTCTCTATGCGCCGTGCCCAAAAACTCTATGCGCCACGCCACTTTGAGCCTGTTTTTGGGGCACTTCCTGAAGTCCCAATCGAGCTCATGATAGTTCGTTGGAAAGCCCTAGATGTCTGCTATCCAACCCAAGTGGAATTTTTCAATTTGGAGCTCATTTTCCCCTCCAAAACTGCAATCTCCCAAGACTACTTCCTACTGGTGCAAAAGGTGGCAGAAAGGTGATTTTCATGGTGTTTTTGGCCCTTAAGACCATCCAGAACTTGATGAAATCTCCCGGCCATTCCTGAACATGCATAAATTTCCATAAAAAAACCAAAAATATCAAGTTTTTATCCAGAAGATGTTCCAAACGTAAGCGTGCGTCAGGTGGCGCGACGCGTAGAGCAGAAAAACATGTTTTGCAACCAAAATTTTCAAAATGACAAAATTTCTCCAAAATTGTTGAAATTTGGAGTGAAGGTCCTCCATCATGCCTCATGCTCATCCAAGGAAGCTTCGGCCAAGATCTGAAGTGGATCATGCCTTTTTCGCCGTTTCAGTGCTCTTCTCAACCTCGCCTTTAGGATCTTCATTCTAGCTTTGCAAACATGTGTGCGGGCCCAATAGTGATTCTTCATGTGTCGGAGCATATTTTTGTCCCTATTGGCCTTCTCCAACAGCTTCTCAATATTTCTATTGACTCTCTCGAGCCAAATATTCCGCTCAAATGGTTTCATGTCACCATGTCTCTTTCGGGCCAACTCCCGGTCTTCACGGATCTGTCGCAACTCCATAAGTGACTGCTGATCCTCCAACTGCTTATTCCGCTGCTCCAAGTAGTTGATCACCCACTGAGCTCTGTGCAACTTGACATTCAAGCTCTCGATCTCAGCCTTTTGTTCCTGCACAATTTCTTTCAGCCTTGAGCTAGGAGAGCTCGCGTCAACATCAATCAAAATAAACCCAGTATCTCGGCCTCCTGAAGGGCCCTCATCATGCATAGGCCTCTTGCCTCTGTCCTAAACCTGTGAATGTACCTGTGCTGATGTAGAAGGCGAGACCCCTTCCACACCACGTGGAGATAGTACTCGCGCTGCTGATGAAGTCAACAAGACCCCTTCCACCCCGGGTGGAGATAGTACTTGTCGTGATGCTGCAAACAAAGCTCTGGCGCCTCTCTGATATGTAACACATGCTGGAACACCGCCATGCTCAATCTCAGGACCTTCGAGATGGTGTGAAGACTCACCATGCTCGTGAACAATCTCAGGAGGAGGCTGAGGAGCTGTAAAGAAATCACGAGAAATGAATTCCTCCCATGCAATACCCTGCTGTGCTAGCTGATGTACCACCATGATTTTGATGAGCGCGTAATGATAAATGATGTTATGCTGCTGCGCTGGGGTCTTCTTCTGCACAAGGACCGTCATCCGCTCTATGTTGTGGCACATGAAAAATGGAATGCTTATCATCCGTACCCTCGTGAAATGCATCAGCAGTCGAATGTGGTATGCATACAAGCGTGAAAATCTGCCCTCGCAGCTGAAATACCTAATGATAAGTTTCATCAATGGTGCATACTCTTCCTTCAGAAACCGGAACGGGAATACCCTGCTAAGCTGCCTCAAATACCCAGGTTTGATGTATGGCTCGTAATAGGATTTCTCTAGTTGTTGTCTCTTATTCCATTCCTCTCCTATGTTCGGTATCCCAGTGGCCTGAGCAATGGCTTGCGGTGTCAAGATGAAATTCACTCCAGCAAGGCTTACATGGCCATCATGCAAATGTAGGACAAATAGGCGAACTAACTCATGATGATGCTGAGTCTGAGCGATCATCTCACAATATTGGAAACATGACATACGCTAAAAACAATCCATTGCAAGCGGGCAGGCCTGCAATTGAGTCAAAGAAGTTGGCTCTTCCCTGACGTGCCTGCCACTTTTATGAGATCTCCTCGGTACATTTAGTTCTGCGGATGAGTCACTGTCCTGCTCATATTCTGAATTTGTCTCTGACATGGTGCTGAAAACAAGGTGTTTGACCGGTATATGCTGATATATGTATGGTGAAAACAAGAGTTTGTCTTTAAAAACCAAGTGTGCCACATATAATGAGAGGCTGCAAGGAAATACACAGTGGGATAATGGACTGACAAGTGAGTTTTAAGTGTGAAGACATCCACTGTTTGAGGGACTTAGGAATTTAGGGATTTATAAGCAATGGGAATGAGTGATAATGATGGGGGAAATTTTTAGGAACAAGGGTCCATGAAATGACAGAATATAAGTGCAGTCAAATATATAAAGGCAGCCCTTGGATCTTGTGGAAATTTAGATTTTATCAATGAAGGGAAGTGGTGACAAGTGATAGGGTTTGGGAATTCATTGACATGGGAACAAAGGGTAAAAGGGATATGGGACAGTGGAAATGGGGAAGGGACTGTGATATAATAATATGACAGTGATAGCAGTGACAAAAATGATAACGATAACAAGAGCACAAATGTCTATGGAATGAGAGTTTAAACATCAAAATTTCAAGTTTGTAATCACCTCCTTTCAAACCCTTGGGAGCAGATTGCAATAGGGGTATATGGTTTATCCTTGCACCATTTAAACACTTGAATTTCACCTTCAAACAACACCCAACAGGAATTAAACTCAAATATCAAGCGCGCACACTTACTTGGTAACAAAAGAACTGAATCAAACTGAGTTTTTGATGAAGCAAGACGAATTTCGGCCTTTGGGGTTATGTGTGCCGCACGCAAGCCCAATGCGCCGCGCTCAATGGGTGTGCCGCGCCCTTGGAAATTTACACTGTGTCTTCCGGCTCTATGCGCCGCGTCGCGCCAATGTGCCGCGGCCTATCCCAATGCGCCGCGCGCAACTTCACACACACAGTCAGCCTTTCTCAACACGGTTTGGTCTTGAACTTTCAAATTTGACTTCTCTATGAGATTTCTGAATGCCTCTTGATGTAAATGAATAAATAACCTTGAGAAATATCTTGGAATGAGATTGTTTTGATTTTTACTTCTTCAAAACCCATGTTGTAATGTTTTTTTACCTTTGGCATTTTCTGCATTTAATACAACTCTATCTTTTGTTTCCTCACTGACTTTCTGAGCTTGAAATGATGTTTCGTTGGTTGATTTCTTGCAGGGTGTTGGCATTAAACTTTGGCAAAGGAAAATCAGAGTCTTCTTTGAAGTCTTCATGGCGGAAAAAATACATGATTATTACAAAAAGAAATTTGACAATTTCTTATTCAAAACAGAGTTTTGAACAAGAAATGTCCTCGAATATGTTTGATGATAAAAATTTGAACTGAGAACTTATTGGAAACCATCCTCATGGTCTGCGGGCATTATTTAACATCTCAGAAGACTAAACCCTAGACTTAGAAACTAAAATGACTCTTTTTGACCAAAATAGCATCTATGACTACAAATGACTTGAAACGAACTTTGATGAACATAGAGAAATTTTAACCAACCCAGCAGGTAAAAGCATGAGGGAAACAAGAAAACCAAGCCCTTCCGTCAGATAATGGCATGCCCCTAGCGGAATGCAATGAAGTGAGTCAAGCGAGACACCTAAAAATGAATATGCAAAAAGAGAAATGATCGCTGACGGAGGGATGACCAGACCGACTCTAACATTGGCTCCAATGGGGATGGTAGCTCCAAGGAGGTGCCAAGAACGGCAGATCTCTGGAAGAGCTAGACAATGCCTTCGTCCATTGGGCTATGGAGTCATTATTCTCGACAAACAACACAAAACTTTGGCACATTTATTGACTGAAATTTGACTAAAACTTGACTCAAACTTACTCAATTTTAAAACTGAAATAACTGAAAAACTGACTCGACAAAATGCAAACCAAACTGACCTCCTCCTTCAGAATTATAGCCTTCGCTTCGGGCCCCAGACTGAAGAAAAGACATCAGTACACTCTTGCGATGAATCTGAAATAAAATGATATATACAATGACAATGAAAGCAGCAGAAAATACTCAAAAATGGTATCGCTTGAGCAGCCGACCATTGATCGGCCCTTCAGGACAATCGTCCCCGTTCATTTCCTTGAGAAGAAAGGCGTTCTGACCACGATACACTGCAATCTTAAAAGGGCCCTTCCAAAGGTTTTCAAACTTACCGTGCTTACCCTTTTCTTCATTCCGAGCATCCCACTTCAGGACCACCTCATGCAGCTGAAACTTATCTGCTTTTGCCTTCCTGTCATATATTTTCTTAATGTGCTCCTGCAACTTAAATGTGTTCTGAAACACTTCCTCCCTCGTTTGCTGCAAATGAATCATCTGATTAAGTCTTCTCTGCATGTGATCTTCTTCGTTTCCTACTTCTTGCAAAAGTTTGACTACCGGAACAGCAAGAGATGAAGGAAACACTTTGTCTACTCCATATACCAACTCGAAAGGGGACATCCCAATAGATTTTTCCTGACTTACCCGATCAGCCCAAAGCACATTTACCAACTTCTTGTGCCAGCCTTTCTTATTGATTTCCAGCAATTTCTTAATGATATTTACCAAAGACTTATTGGAAGATTCCGCCAATCCATTTCCTTGCGGATGGTAGGCAGTTGAGTGTCCCAAGCTGATGTGATACTTATTGCAAAATTCAACCATCCTTTTTTATTTGAAGGCCGCTGCATTATCTGTGATTATCTTACTCGGGCAACCAAAACGGGACAGAATGTTATTCTCAAGGAAGGAAATAATTACCGCATCTGTAGCTTGTCTGGTGGGAATTGCTTCGATCCACTTCGTGAAGTAATCGGTGGCCGTGAGGATCCATCTGTGCTGACCTGAAGAAGGAGGATGGATTTCCCCAATGAAATCCAATCCCCACTGCTGAAACGGAGTGCTTACCTCAATGGGCTTCAGTGGTAATGGCTGTAGTTTCTGTCTTCCTTCAAAAATTTGGCATTGATGACAGCTTTTGACAATTTTATATACATCTGCAAAAAGTGTGGGCCAATAATATCCAGCTCTTAAAATTTTATTGGCTGTAGTTTTCCAAAAAATATGACCGCCACAGTCTCCTTTATGGAAATCTTCCATGATTTGTTTCGCTTCATCTTCCACTAAACAATTCAGCAACACGCCACCCGGGTCTTTCCAATAAAGAGAAGAATTTAAAACACAAAACTTTGCAGCTTTTAATTTCAAAGTTCTACCTTTGTTTCTAGGCATACCAGGTGGTGGGGACAAATTCTGAAGTACATACACGATATTTGAGTACCACGGAGAAGCAACAAACATGTCAGATACCTGAACTGATGAAGTTTCCTCATTCTCTTCAGACATGGCATCGATCAGATTTATGTCTAAAGCGTGCAGATTTGATTCAGCCATGAGATTGGCTAATCCTTGTCCTTTGATCAGCTTGGTAGGTTTAATCTCAACATCATATTCTAGCAAAGCAGCAATCCACTTCCCTCGCCTTCCTTCTGGATCTGTCTGTACCAAAACATCTTTGACAGCAACGTTAGGTACGTAAGCGATAATATGAGAATGCAATATATACACACGGTAATCTTTCAATGCCTTCACAAGAGAAAGCGCTTGTTTCTCAATAATGTTGTATTTCAAAGCTCCATCCCTTATAACTTGACTGAAGAAAGCAATGGGCTTCTCATATCCATCTCTTTTTTGCATTAAAACAGCTGCCAAAGTGTGCTCAGAAGCGAAAGAAAACAAAATGAAGTCCTGCGTGTAATCTGGACTGATTAAAATTGGGGCTGAAGATAGAGCCAACTTTACCAAATTAAATGACTTTACAGCCTCTTCCGTCCATTTTACTTGACTATCTTTTTTCAGCATATTGGTAATTTCTCTAAGATGTTCAGCAAGGTTAGGAACAAAACGACGCAGAAAATTCATTTTACCATTGAAAGACTGTATTTCCTTTTTGTTCCGGGGCTGTTCAATTTGCTGGATTGCTTCAACACGTGCTGGGTCTATACGAATGTCGTCCTTTGAAATTATATGGCCCAGAAGTTTGCCCTCATCCATGGCAAACAGGCTCTTTTTCGGATTCAGCGAAATGCCATATTTTCTGCACTTCTGAAAAACAACTTTCAATTGATACAAATGCTCCTCATAAGAATTAGAAAAGACTGTTAAATCATCAAGGTAAACAACCAAAAATACATCTTTCTCATTAGCGAAAGCCATGTCCATTGCACGCTGAAATGTGGCACCTGCATTTTTCAAACCAAACGGCATCTTGGCATAATGAAACATTCCCCATGGAGTGGTGAACGCAGTTTTGTCTCGATCGTCCTCATGAACCAAAATTTGATTATATCCTGAATAGCCGTCGAGTAGTGACATCCGTGATGCTCCAACGACTCGCTGCAGTATATGGTCCATTTTTGGCAGTGGATAATTGTCCTTCAATGACACCTTATTCAAATTTCTGAAATCAATACACAAACGGATCTCACCTGTATTTTTCCGAACGGGCACCAAATTGGAAATCCAATCAGAAAATCTGATGGAAAAAAAAATTCCTGATTTGTACAGCCTATTAACCTCCTTCTCAATTGACGGCAACAACTTCGGATTGATTCTCCTCAACTTCTGATGGAAAGGCTTCTGATTTGGTTTAATTGGGATAGTGTGCTGAATTATATTTGTATCGTATGTTTTTAAATCTGAGTAGTCCCATGCAAACACATCAGAAAAAGATGATAACAAACTGACATATTTACCTTTCACCTCCGGTGGCAATGTTTTGGATAACTTTACCATCTTCGGATTCTCCGTTGTTCCAATATTTACCTCTTCAACTCCTTTTTTGGTCGGCCTCAATGTCGGTTTGCGGGCTATGTCATCTTGATCAAAGAGTTCCTCTAAAGGTATCAATCCTTTAGGAATGATGTTATCTTTAAGCTGCAGCACTTCCATCTGATTTATTTACATATCATCGTTACCATCATCATGTTCTGTATCTATGGAGGTATCTTTAAACTTACCCTTATTTTGCAGGAAATCATTAATCTCCTCATCGTCCTGAAAAACTTGCCAACATCTCTGATTATCTGGAACGGTAGGACGGTGCTTCACATGGATCTCGAACTTATTGTTGGAATTCATTGGGATTTTTAAATTGCTTGCTGCCTTAGCAATTCCATTAGCAACACCATTTTGGATACGAGGCACACACGTCAAGGTATAGTCTAAAAATAACTTCAGGATGTCTAAAACTGCATTACGGTAAGCCCTCATGCGAGGGTGCTTGGCTTGAAATTCACCCTTTACCTGTTTTATCACCAATTCGGAATCACCATAGACTGAAATTCTTTTCGCGTTCAGCTTTCTTAGAATATTTAGGCCAGCAATCAGAGCTTCATACTCAGCCTCATTGTTCGAACAATCAAAAGCTAGTTTGTAAGAACATACCCGCACATTGCTCGGCACCTTGTTCGGAGTAGAAAATGGACTGCGTACCCAAATACCAATTCCAGCACCATCACTACCCACTGCGCCATTGAAATCCATGGTCCAAAGACCATCTTCATCATCCTCTAAGTGCTGAAATTGCGCTAGCTCTGCTTTTTCTGTTTGTTGTCCATTGTCTTTAGCTGATTTCTCAACGGTAGCTTGCTTTTATTGTCTTTCTTTCTGCAAAACTTCTCTGAAATTCTCGGTAATCTATGGAATATTTTCTGCTTGAACTAACTGACTATCTATATCATTAAAACTATCGGCAAACAAAACAAAAGACTTTAAGTCTGTATGTACATAATTTATAGGGTGATTGATTGGTTTCTCCTTGCTTGTAATCATGTATTTCATTTTCTGTTCTCGATACAAATTTCTCATTTGGCCAAAGACAGGAATCGTTGCATAGGAGAAATCTAGCTGTAGTGTACCTTTCAACTTTGCTCCCCAAGATCTAGAAAGGAGCATCCCAAATCGTGGAGGAATGTCTGCCACAACCACGTCCATCAAGACATTCTTTGCAGGAATATGATCTAAACTTACAACCAAATCTTTGATGAGCCCGATACATCTTACTCTGCTGGAATCAAATGAGTACAAATCATGGTACTTCCTTGTAATGTCTAAACCCAACTTTTCCATGATTGCTTTCAGCATAAGATTGTGGGAAGCACCGGAATCGAACATGGCATTATGCAACACAAATTCATGCAACCTTAAACTGATATAAAAGGGAGGTACATCGTTGTCGGGAGACTCACCATCCAAAGCAGGCCCAAATATCAGTTCAGGCTGATCATCTTCAATATTCACCGTATCAAACATTGGATCAAAATTCAGAATTTTAGAGACTTGACCTCTATAAATGTTGTCCCTCATTAGTTCAGTCAAGGGAATTGATACCTTTAATTTAGAAATTTCATTTTCCAAACTAAAAGATGAAGACTTTTCTACCTCTTTGGCTGGAAATTCTTTCCTTTCAGCCTTATCCTTCGATACGCTTGGCTGATTTGAATTTTCTGTTGATGATGATTTGTTAGCTACGGGATCAATTGTCTCTTTTCCTTTCTTTTGTGGTACCGCTGAATCGTTCTTTGCTGAAACTTCTTTTCTCTTCTGAATTGGGTTGACGGGCACATCTTTGTTTCTCAATGAGTATTGCTTCTGCTGAGTGGACAAAGCATTCATATAACCTCTTTGATACTCATCAGATTCTTCTTCAAGGGCTGCATCATTGGCCAAAATAAAATCTTCATCTTTCTGTGCAGCTAAACTTTCTACATACTCTTCATCTTCAGTGATGTAAATGGGCAGATCATCAGGAGTAAAGAAGTTTTTTTCTTCTCCCACTACATCATCTTCGTCATCTGAATCCTGACCAAAAAAATTCTGCTGAAGAGGTGTCTTAACTTGCTACTAGGATACCGGCTCTTGTGCTCTCAATTCTCGTTGTTTAATCCGGAATTGGGGCTGCTGCTGACCGCGGAAGTTGGGATTTCGAATCTGCGGTTCGGGCTTATCAAGCGTGAACCTTTTGAACATTTTCTCTACCTCGCGAAGCAACTGCTGATCTGATGTAGATGTGGAAGCTTCTTCCTTTATCGTCACTCTCTTCTCGGCTTTCAACCTGGCTCTCTTATCATTCAAATTCGCCTCAACACTAACAGCAATCTTCTGCATATCCTCCAAGGTAGGCAGATCTCTGTCTCGTAATGAATAAGCCATCTCCGGATCAAAACCATCCGGGAACTTAAGAAAAGCTGACTTTCTAGATGGTCTTAAATCATCAGGAATAGCATTATAAACTGCATTAAATAAAATACAATAGTCTTGCACCGACTCACCCGGATTGCGTTTGATCTTTTGATATTCAGAAGTGATTTGAAGTGGATCCTTCTTCATTTCCCACCGATCTAAAAACTATCTTTGGAGTTCTGCCAATGTAGTAATGCTTCTTGTCGGTAAATCTCTAAACCATTTTCTTACCTCGCCACCGAAAGTCTGCACAAATAGTCTCATGCTTACATTCTCTTCATCGATCTCATGGAGATCAAAGAAGTCTGCCATCTTTTCCACATGCTGCTATGCAGGAATACTCTGAGGAGTACCATCAAATATTGGAATCTTACTTTGGTAATCTGCAGGCATAGCATCCAAATTCTGAGGTAACGGGAGAGGGGAAAATCGAGCAGCCATGGCTCTCGGCGGATTTATAATCTGTCTTGGAGAAACAGGTGGAGTGGGAGCAGTAGATGAACGAGGTGTATGCAGTGGAGATGGAGGGGGAAATACTGCTGATTTCTGATCAGAGATCTCAGGTTGTACGGGAATGTTAGGGATAAAGGGAGGTTCAGTAGGAATCCGTGAACCGGATGCAATTTCAAATGGCCCAAGAGTTTCAGATGCAGATTCAATAAATTCGGGGATGTTCGTGGCAACAATAGAACTCTGAATGTTCAAGATATAACTATCAATGGATTGGTTGGCTTGCTCTATCTCAAGATACTTAATAAATTTGGGATTTATGACGGTGGAATCAAGATCACTTTCAGACTTCGTTTCAAACAGAGATAACTTGAAACGCTCATCAAATTCGAGATCTTCAATATATTTAAAAATAGCAGGACATGAGTGAGACTTAAACAAAGGAATTATAGGACTTCCTCATCGATGGATTCTTGCAATTAGATTAGGATTTTCATATACTGGAGGAGGATCAGGATCAGGATGTGCTCTAGTATGTCTTCTAGAAGCCAGTGTGGAATTATTTCAAGAATCAAAAGGACAAAACAAACTTTTTCAGCCTATTCAAATCTAGACTTATCACCCAAATTCCAGATCGTCTGATCTACTGGGGTAATTCACAAGTTAAATGCTACGATTACAAGTTAAACCGGAGATCGACTAAAGCAGCGTTTATCTACTTCGCTGATGCATAGCAAAAGCGTTTCGAAGGCTACCTGGTGTGACTTCAGGCTCCGTCTATAACTTATAGATTAGATAAAACTAACAAGAAAACCATTTGTTTCCCCAGTATGGTTGCCACTATGTTAGGACCTAAATGTACCTTAGGCTGAAATAAGGCAGAAAGAGGACAACACCAAACCACGCTCAACCTCGTAGCTAGCCCTACGAGGACAGGAGAGGGCTCTCTCCGGGTCAATCTCAGCGAAGAATGTTTCAATGGAGGTTGAGATGACTAAAACAACAATTGATCTTAGGCTAGATATACAAATAGGAGGGTTTGATTTTGATTTTTTGGGGTTTTGTTGGAAAAAAGGGAAAGACAATTTTGGGCTTGGGGATGAGGCCAAATTCTTGCAGAGTTCAAGTTGGGGCGAGGAAGGCAGCGGCTTTGATGTCTTAGATCAATAGAATGGATGGAAAATACTGTTGAGGTGCTGAAGAGGGAAAGAGGGTGCAAGAATCCTCTTCAAACTGACGAAAACATATAAAACTAAACAAAATTTTAAGGCAGAGCACCAGCAAACTAATGAATTCTACCTCAATTACTCATTTGTTTAATTTAGAAGCAAAGAGAAGGGAAATGGCATACATATAACATTAATGAAACTTACAATAAATGAGAAGAAAACATCATCAAAACTCAGAAGCTACAAGGATCCCAACAAGTGCTGCAAAAACTCTGGTCTTTCCTTTGCCAAAAACTGAAAATGGATATACAATGGAGTGCCAAACTTTTCCCAAGAGTCCAACCCTGAAAATGCCTCAGAAAATACATAATATAGACCATCCTAACCCCTTCCCATGCCTATAGGGGTCGAGCTCCTCCTTCTAGGAGCTGTTTCAACCAACTCTAAACATGGAACTGAAATCTAGGCAGCCAAACAACTTGCCTCTAAAAGGAAGGAATCTGATTCATTCATCTAATTTTCACTTTTTAGTGAATGAATCCTCTAGAACAAGTAAATAAGTGCAAAAATTACATCATGGTTACCAAATTACATCAAGATAGATCAATAATTACATCAAAAAGTGAAACAAGTCAAAGACTGGCCGAATTTCTGAGCTGAAAAGTCAAATTTGGGCAAAAATTCTCTATGCGCCGCGCCCAAAAACTCTATGCACCATGCCACTTTGAGCCTGTTTTTGGGGCACTTCCTGAAGTCCCAATTGAGCTCATGATAGCTCGTTGGAAAGCCCTGGATGCCTTCTATCCAACCCAAGTGGAATTTTTCAATTTTGAGCTCATTTGCCCCTCCAAAACTGCAATCTCCCAAGACTACTTCCTACTAGTGCAAAAGGTGGCAGAAAGGTGATTTTCATGGTGTTTTTGGCCCTTAAGACCATCCAAAACTTATAGAAATATCCCAGCCATTCCTGAGTATGCATAAATTTCCATAACAAAACCAAAAATATCAAGTTTTTCTCCAGAAGATGTTCCAAACGTAAGCGCGCGTCGGGTGGCGCGACGCGTAGAGCAGAAAAACCTCTTTTGCAACCAAAATTTTCAAAATGACAAAAATTTCTCCAAATTTTTTTAAATTCGGAGTGAAGGTCCTCCATCATGCCTCATGCTCAGCCAAGGAAGCTTCGGCCAAGATCTGAAGTGGATCAGGCCTTTTTCGCCGTTTCAGTGCTCTTCTCAACCTCGCCTTTAGGATCTTCATTCTAGCTTTGCAAATGTGAGTGCGGGCCCAATAGTGATTCTTCATGTGTCGGAGCATATTTTTGTCCCTATTGGCCTTCGCCAATAGCTTCTCAAGATGTCTATTGACTCTCTCGAGCCAAATATTCCGCTCAAATGGTGTCATGTCACCATGTATCTTTTGGGCCAACTTCCGGTCTTCACGGATCTGCCGCAACTCCATAAGTGACTGTTGATCCTCCAACTGCTTATTCCGCTGCTCCAAGTAGTTGATCACCCACTGAGCTCTCTACAACTTGACATTCAAGCTCTCAATCTTAGCCTTTTATTCCTGCACAATTTCTTTCTGCCTTGAGCTAGGAGAGCTCGCATCAACATCAATCAAAATAAACCCAGTATCTCGGCCTCCTGAAGGGCCCTCATCATGCATAGGCCTCTTGCCTCTGTCCTAAACCTGTGAATGTACCTGCGCTGATGTAGAAGGCGAGACCCCTTCCACGTCACGTGGAGATAGTACTCGCGTTGCTGATGAAGTCAACAAGACCCCTTCCACCCCGGGTGGAGATAGTACTCGTCGTGATGCTGCAAACAAAGCTCTGGCGCCTCTCTGATATGTAACACATGCTGGAACACCGCCATGCTCAATCTCAGGACCTTCGAGATGGTGTGAAGACTCACCATGCTCGTGAACAATATCGGGAGGAGGCTGAGGGGCTGTAAAGAAATCACGGGAAATGAACTCCTCCCATGCAATACCCTGCTGTGCTAGCTGATGTACCACCATGATTTTGATGAGCGCGTAATGATAAATGTTGTTATGCTGCTGCGCTGGGGTCTTCTTCTGCACAAGGACTGTCATCCGCTCTATGTTGCGGCACATGAAAAATGGAATGCTCATCATCCGTACCCTCGTGAAATGCATCAGCAGTCGAATGTGGTATGCATACAAGCGTGAAAATCTTCCCTCGCAGCTGAAATACCTAATGATAAGTTTCATCAATGGTGCATACTCTTCCTTCAGAAACCGGAATGGGAATACCCTGCTAAGCTGCCTCAAATACCCAGGTTTGATGTATGGCTCATAATAGGATTTCTCTAGCTGTTGTCTCTTATTCCATTCCTCTCCTATGTTCGGTATCCCGGTGGCCTAAGCAATGGCTTTCGGTGTCAAGATGAAATTCACTCCAGCAAGGCTTACATGGCCATCATGCAAATGTAGGAAAAATAGGCGAACTAACTCATGATGATGCTGAGTCTAAGCGATCATATCACAATATTGGAAACATGACATACGCTGAAAACAATCCATTGCAAGCGGGCAGGCCTGCAATTGAGTCAAAGAATTGGGCTCTTCCCTGACGTGCCTGCCACTTTTATGAGATCTCCTTGGTACATTTAGTTCTGCGGATGAGTCACTGTCCTGCTCATATTCTGAATCTGTCTCTGACATGGTGCTGAAAACAAGGTGTTTGACCGGTATATGCTGATATATGTATGGTGAAAACAAGAGTTTGTCTTTGAAAACCAAGTGTGCCACATATAATGAGAGGCTGCAAGGAAATACACAGTGGGATAATGGACTGTCAAGTGAGTTTTAAGTGTGAAGACAGCCACTATTTGAGGGACTTAGGAATTTGGGGATTTATAAGCAATGGGAATGAGTGATAATGATGGGGGCAGTTTTTAGGAACAAGGGTCCATGAAATGACAGAATATAAGTGCAGTCAAAGATATAAAGGCAGCCCTTGGATCTTGTGGAAATTTAGATTTTATCAATGAAGGGAAGTGGTGACAAGTGATAGGGTTTGGGAATTCATTGACATGGGAACAAAGGGTAAAGGACAGTGGAAATGGGGAAGGGACTGTGATATAATAATATGACAGTGATAGCAGTGACAAAAATGATAACGATAACAAGAGCACAAATGTCTATGAAATGAGAGTTTAAACATCAAAATTTCAAGTTTGTAATCACCTCCTTTCAAACCCTTGGGAGAAGATTACAATAGGGGTGGGAGAAGATTGCAATAGGGGTATATGGTTTATCCTTGCACCACTTAAACACTTGAATTTCACCTTCAAACAACACCCAACAGGAATTAAACTCAAATATCAAGCGCGCACACTTACTTGGTAACAAAGGAACTGAATCAAACTGAGTTTTTGATGAAGCAAGACGAATTTCGGCCTTTGGGGTTATGTGCGCCGTGCGCAAGCCCAATGCATCGCGCTCAATGGGTGCGTCGCCCCCTTGGAAATTTACACTGCGTCTTCCGGCTCTATGCGCTGCGGCCTATCCCAATGCACCACGCGCAACTTCACACACACAGTCAGCCTTTCTTAACACGGTTTGGTCTTGAACTTTCAAATTCGACTTCTCTATGAGATTTCTGAATGTCTCTTGATGTAAATGAATAAATAACGTTGAGAAATATCTTGGAATGAGATGGTTTTGATTTTTACTTCTTCAAAACCCATGTTGTAATGTTTTTTTACCTTTGGCATTTTCTGCATTTAATACAACTCTATCTTTTGTTTCCTCACCGACTTTTTGAGCTTGAAATGATGTTTCGTTGGTTGATTTCTTGTAGCGTGTTGGCATCGAACTTTGGAAAAGGAAAACCAGAGTCTGCTTTGAAGTCCTCATGGCGGAAAAAATACATGATTATTACAAAAAGAAATTTGACAATTTCTTATTCAAAACAGAGTTTTGAACAAGAAATGTCCTCGAATATGTTTGATGATAAAAATTTGAACTGAGAACTTATTGGAAACCATCCTCATGGCCTGCGGGCATTATTTAACATCTCAGAAGACTAAACCCTAGACTTAGAAACTAAAATGACTCTTTTTGACCAAAATAGCATCTATGACTACAAATGACCTGAAATGAACTTTGATGAACATAGAGAAATTTTAACCAGCCCAGCAGGTACAAGCATGAGGGAAACAAGAAAACCAAGCCCTTCCGTCAGATAATGGCATGCCCCTAGCGGAATGAAACGAAGTGAGTCAAGCAAGACACCTAAAAATGAATATGCAAAAAGAGAAATGATCTCTAACAGAGGGATGACCTGACCGACTCTAACACTTCTCATTCCTCATTCTTTCTCTTTTCTCCATTAAATTAACTTCCACAGCAAGAGCTCCTTTTTTCATATCTTCAAGAGTCAAAGGATCTCTCTCTCTCAGCTGATAGGCCATTTCAGGATAAAATATTTCAGGAAAATTGTTTAAAGCTAAGCCTTGTGGAGGTTTTAGGTCTGGGGGAAGGGCATTATAAACATTGTTAAACCTAGTGCAATAGGCTTGAACACTTTCTCCAGTGTTTCTTTGGAGATTCTTATCATCAGAAAGTATTTGGAGAGGGTTTTTTCTCACTTCCGATTTGTTTAGTAATAACTGATGGAAGGCTTGGAGATCATTAATACTGTGAGGGGTTAAGCCTTTGAACCATTTTCTTACTTCTCCCCCTAAACTCTGAGCAAATATTCTAAGTTTGACAGTTTCATCATCAATATCATTTCTGTCAAAGTAGTCATTCATCTTATCCACATATTGTGAGGCAGTAGTAGCATTACTGGCATCATATAATGGTATCTTGGACTAATAGTCCTGTGGAATATTGACTAAAGGTAAAGGAAGGACTAAGGGAGCATACCATGTTGCCATGATAGGAGGTTGTGGAAATAGTGGGGGGTTTACAAGTGGTGGATTGACTAGAGGGAAAGTGGGCTGGAATGAAGTAGTTTGAACAGTGGATGTATGAAGAATAGATGTGGATGTACCAGCAATAAATTGTTGAGCTGATCTTGGATGAGAGACACCTAAATTGTAAAGGAAATGTAAATCAGGTGGTGTAGTTTTTCTATTACCAGGATGTTCACTTCTTTCCGGGGATGAAAGTGAAGACTCTGAATCTAGCTGATCTAAATCTTCAAGCGACCTAGTTCTAAATGGATTTCTTAAGTCAACTTATGATTCTTGTAGAGCTGCAAGGTTTTCAGGAACAGAATTAGCTCTAAGGGGTGATCTGAAAACAATTGAACTTTTAACCTCAGGAGACTTCCTAAGGATTCTTTTAGGGTTATCAACTATCTCAGGAGGGTTAGGGTCAGGGTAGGCTCTAGTATGAATCTTTCTAGGAGCCACTATGCTGTGTTTTTCAGACCCAACTAATCAAGAAAAGTTTAACCAAATATGACAATCTTTAAGAGGCTAACTAATCTTTTAAACAAGAAAACTTTAATCCTAAAGTCCTCTAACTGAGTTTAAATGATGTTATGATGATAATGGGTCTTCCTAGTGGAGCCTTAAGGTCTGTTTAGGATTGTGGAGTCACCAGGTGGAAATTTTTAGCTCTTTTGGAGGTAAAAGGTTTTATGGTCCACCACCATGTTTATTTAAATACCAATCTGAAATATTTATGGGTTTTCTGAGTTTTTTCAGTCCTATGGGTTCTAAGAGTGTCCTAAATATGTTTCAACACTTAGCTACGGTGATGAGACAGAGAAATTCTACTCTTATGGCTAAGCTAGCTGATCCTTCAAGGTTTGATAAGTTTCTTATGAGAATCCTGAGGTTTCCTTAATTTGTCACTAATTCAAATAAGTTTTATCATGATTACCATTTGCTTGGTAGTGCTTGAAGAGAGCTACTTCTACTAAAGGGGTTTTATGAGGTCTTGAGGGTACCTAAGATGAAATTTGAATCAGTCCCCAGCAGAGTCACCAGAAATGTTAGGTCTCTGTAATTTTAGCAAATTGGTGAGACTAAAACTGTAGAGACAACACTTGAACCACTTTGGGATTCTAGGATCTGACCCTCCTGAATCCAGAGAGGGATCTCTCTATAAGTGCAAAGATTGATTTATCTTTAAATCTTTTATGTGTGATATTAGTCTAGTTATTAAGAGCAAGGGTTTTTGTTTGGTTTTGGATGGTTAAGCATGATTTTTAGTTGAGTGGAAAGTCCTAAAATAAAAGAGTTCCAAAGGGGTGAAGGTATAAGCAATCAGAACAAAATTTGGCTGATAGGATAGATAAAATGTTGGTTTTTAGTCCATTGGGCTATGGAGTCATAAAAGGGTTTAATTGTGCAACAATTTCAAGAGTGATCCAAGGGGCAAGTCATCTATATCTCAAGATCTCTTAGATAAAATGATGGAATGGAACAATAAAAGTGTTGAAGGGGTGGAAAAAGACCATAATTTCAACTAGGATTTATCAGTCTTTCCAAACAAGAAAATCCTTTTAAGTAACTGTTTTAAACCAACCAAAGGACAGGGCTAACCATAAACTTCTTTGGAAAAGCTTGTATTAAAGCTAACTGATCAGACAAAAAATCCAGTAATCGACATAATTACTTTCAGAAGGGATGAAAATAGATAAGAAAAACAAAGTGCAACCTAAGATCATATAAGATGCTTTTAAATCTAAACTGCTTTCAACATACTCTTAGGGAAACTTTCAGAATTACCTTTGGAGAAAGAAACTAGAAGATAGGGAAAACCATAAACTTTTCTAGTCAAACTCTACTAAGCATATAATGAAAATATCATTCAAGAACTTCCTTTCAAGATTTGCACATCAAGACAGGGGAAAACCAACATTCCTTGATAATGTTTACACTTAACTTAAGTCATTCTTAAACACACAATTTGGAGGAAAACATTGAGATAAAGATTATCAGTCAGAGAAGGGTACTGTAAACAGTAAATCCTAACTCTATGATTGTTGTTATTTATCAAAGAATAAATGGACAAAATGGCATATATGAAAGGAAAACAATAACACAGAAAGAAGTACTTCACTAGTGATATAGATCAGGATCCCAAGAATCAGCTTGTATATTGATGTCAATCCAGTTACATTCTTCAATTCCAATGTTTCAGTACAGCAATCATCTTCTCTTCTCAACCTAACTTATTTGATCACAAACAGAGCTTCAAGAGCATCTGAGCACTATTTACATGTAGAAAGTTTCGAGCACAAGTATTACATCAAATTTCTGCAACCAACCCTTTACAATGAGCTCCTCAAGAAGATTTTATAGAAAAATGAGGAGGTGGAAATATTTCTAGGGTTCAAGTATCATTAATTTTATAGTTAATGAAATTCTCCGCCTTGAAAACCATGCAAGGCATAAGGCAGAAAAACATCTGATCTATATCTCTATTTCATAACTCTGTTTGGCTTTCGAGGCTTAGTGTGATTAAAAGTTTTGACTTTAAGGCTATTTCTTATCCTTGCAATAACTCTGCTGACAGTTTACATTAGTTTCTTTGATTAGAAATAACTGTTCAACTGTATTGAGGAAAATATCTTCTGTTCTGGTAATAACTATGCCTCTTTTGAATGCTTTGAGGCTGCAGGTGGCTTTTGGTAGCTATGAGGATTCAATTAGCCTCTGATGTGGCAGTGGAGGCTTTCTCGGACTGATAGATATTATTGTTTTTTCTTTAAACACTGTTAATTTGATTTAATTCCGTGTGTTAGGAATAATTAGGCCTAATTTCTGTCTTCTGTTCTTCAAAATGTGTTTAATTTGAATGGATTTAGGCTTTAGATAGTCGATTAGGCCGTAATCCCTAAAAACTGTGTAAACAATCTTCAATTCTTCATCTCTGCTGTGACTAGATTCTGTAACACTGATACTCTCTGTTTGATTAAGCTTTGTTGTGTCTTGTTGATGTGTAGGTGCGCAGAGGGTTTTAAAATGGCATCAATTCTCATGAGGCACAGAAAAAACATGATGTTGAACCCTTTGGAATGATATTCTTTGATGAATAAAGGCTTGGGGGATCATCATCCCCGACCTTCAATTTTATTTTTAAAACAGTTGAAAAACTATTAAAACCTACACAATCAAAGAAAAATTAGAAAAATCCTGCGGGATAAGGTTTAACTGCTTCAGATGGTTTAGGTTAGATCGCAGTCGTTGGATGAAAGCATCCAACAACGAGGATTACTTTGCCGAGGTCAAAAGGAGAGCCGGTTGTATGAATGGTGCAGAAGATTAAGTCCAAGCCGTTGTTCTGTGTTGATCAACGGTCGAGATCAATCATGGATATATAATGCAAAAGGATCGTATTTATAATGAAACGAGAGAATATATAAAGGAAACGGGTTAAAAACCTTTGGCGGAGGAAAAATTATAAAAATGAAATTTGGGGTTTCTTGAAAGATTCTGGGCCGTCGGATTAGATCGGCCACAGAGATCAACGGTGGAGATCGCTTATGAAGTCCTTTGGAGGATGGGTGGAGGGCGATGAACTGAGGGCGAGATTAAACCGGGACCGTTGATCTGCAGAGATCAACAGCGGAGAATAAACGCGATGGAATGAAATACAAATGGGGTAAAGTGGTTTCGGCTATAAAACCACTATTTTCGCTCGACGAAAAGGAAGAAAGCTGGTTTTAAATTTTTGAATGCGATATGCGTTACTGGCCTACACGTGGCCTTTCAAAACCACCCTCATCACGTGATTTTGGATCATTAACCTTTGGGCTAAAAATCACGCGAAACTGCGCGTTGGCCGTCAGATCTGGGCCTTAGATCAGACAGTCGAGGAGAGAGCGCGATGGAGAATAGATGCTCGGGTGATAAGAGGTGGGGTAGGATCAAATCGGTTTCAATCTTGACTGTTAGATTAGGGATGGACAACAGAGATTTGATCTAGGAAGGGTAGAACCCAAAGGAGTTGGGCCTATCGGGATGAATCTGGACCATTGGATCTTCAATATGGACGGCCCAAATTGGATCTTTGGGTTAATGAAATAAAATATGAGACGAGGGGTAAGCGGAGAATGGGTCAATGTGAGCCATTGATATGCAGAGATCAACGGTGGATATTCGCCGAAAAACATTATACAGCGAGGTTTGTATGAAATTAACAAAGGTTGCGAGGATTGATCTGGACTGTCGGATCTTAGTGTATGGACGGCCCAGATACAATCGGAAGATTTGTGACCGAAGGAGGAGAGAGGAAAGGCGCAATAAAAATCTCTGATGCAATTGAACGAGGGTCGTTGATCTGAGGATCAGATCGACGGTAGAGATTTACTTATGTATGCCGAAGGCGGAAGGATGGGCTTATGAAGAGAGTGATGTGGGCCGTTGGATCTGGGCCTGGCAGGGAAAGATCAACGGTTGAGGAGCCATCAGAAGATCGCTAATCAGAAGGGGGAAATAAAATATTCAAACGCACCCAATGAAATCTCTGATGCGAGATTTTTCTGATCGTTGATTGGTTTCATATCAACAGTTGGGAATGGCTCAACCTATGAACCGGCGGGTTTCGTTTATAATATGAAAAATGGGGCTTTTAATGAAATACAAAGGAAAATTGCATCGGGGAAGGGTTTTATATAATGTTTAGCGCCCGATTGCGGGGATTTTGGGTTATATGAAGGAAAGCAGAGGGATTGGGGGTTATATACAAAAAGGGGCCAGTCGCATCGGGGGATTTTTAAATAATAAAAGAAATGCGCTCCTCGAAAGTTCCAATTGCAATTAGCGCTTCGGGACTTAGCGCCTAGTCCTAGGCGCGGGTTGTATGGTGGGGAAGTGGTTGAGAGCTTAGCCAAAAAGGGTCTTAAGCCTATAATGAAAAAGTGGGTTTTTTATGATTTTCCAAGGATTTTTAAAGGATTTTGGGGGTTTCGGTAAGGTTTAAAAAGGAGTTTTAAACCTTGGTTAAAGGGGATTTTATGAAGGGAAGAATGGAAATGAGGGAAAATAGAGGAATTTCATGGGGATAAAAGGGGATAAAATGAAGGTAAATTATGAGTGAAAAGAGGAGTAAAATGAGGGGGAAAATGGAGTTGTTGCAGCAGTATTTTCTTCAGGAAAACAACAAATTTTCAGAATTGAGAGGGAAACAGCAGTGAAGATTAACTCAAGGATAAGTATGTTGGAAATACTGAGGGGGGGTGAATCAGTATTCCTTTCGATTAGAGCATTAGTTAATCTTTAATTATTATCAGTGTTTGTACAATGATAGCAGCAAACAAGAGGAACACAAATGCGCACATATTTTAAGGTGGAAACCCACTCCGGGACAAAAACCACCTAATGCTTTTCTAATAATTCTTTAATATTCAACTCCAATTGAAAATAAAGCTCCAACTTCCTAAAATCTAGAAAAGAATTCTTCTCCAGCTCCCACTGGATGGACGTTCCAACGCCCGAGATTCTTCAGTAGTCAACTGAACGGATGCCCTAACACCCAATGAGCTACAACTCACCCTAGCACCACCCTACCACCCTATAGAAGAATAAAAGAAGAATGGACTCCTGTACCAGGGAAAATGATCCACTTTACAATGATATAGAATTATGTAGAAGAATAAGATATACTATACCATAACCCCAACTTTGACACAACCACCTATTGATGATCCTAGACCTCCCAACACTGCCTCTTCAACCCTTGGCAGATAGATACTAGTACAATTTGTACAATAATGTATTTACAATGACTAAGTACAATGATACCTTTACAATGATTGTATGCAGTGTTGCCCACTCGAAGACTTCATATGATGAACTTCTTACTGCTGTTATGCACCTTGGTTTCTGCTCTTGTCATGCTACCCTCTATTGCACCTTGCTTTGCTTTTCTGCCATAGAAAGTCTGGTCCTTTGCAACCTTGACAACACATGATCTAGCTTTTTCTTGCCTTCTAGGAGCTCGATATTGAATCTAGTGTATCTATGTTATTTCATATCCTCAATATCTGAATTTTAGTCTTGTCGTATTCCTCTGAGTCTTCTTTCCAATGCAACAGGTCTGACCCAATTTGGATTCTTCAACAGAGAGTTATGCCCAATCTCTCACAATGCCCTAATTATGGACTGTTTCAGTAGATCAAACTTGTACGGAATTCCACGTGTCACTGTTTCTTCATTTGTCTCTAAAATTGATAGAGGAAACAGTATAGACAGTGCACTATCTGCCGCTTTTTACGGAATTCCAATATAATACTCAGAGAGAGAGTTAGGATGATTTTACCAAGGTCACTTCTTTGAGATGAATTTCAGGAGCCTGCAAAAACCCTGACTTCCACAGATCATATCTCCAAAAATATTGCGCATATTGATCTGAAATTTTTACTGCATCTTCCTTAGGATTTCAGCTTCATCTCACAAAAATTTCAGCTTCTGAACCTTCTTAGAAAAAACGTTAGAGTGAAAATTCCAACATGACCTGTTTCAGATGGCGAAATCCCTTGCATAAGGAGGAAATGAAGATCACAATTTATATGAATGCTTAAGTTGAGAGGGGATTAAATAAGTGAACGTGGGAGGGATTTTAGGAGCTTAAAAAATATTAATTATGACTTTTCAATGACCCATGCCTCAACCCCATGGGGTTTTATCCCACTAACTGGGGGTACAAACTTCAAACATGAATATCTCTCAAACCGTGAAGAATTACATGGCGTGCCATATATCAACGGAAACATCTCGACAAGTAGAAACCATCAAAAGCATTATTTACCCAGAATATATTAATTTGGTAGGTCAAAATTCCCATGAAATATTGGGTTAGCCCCTGGTGCTGCTAGGGTTGACATCAATGACAACCACTCATCAACAATCTCCCCCTTTGGCATTGATGGCAACACAAGTACTCCCCCTGCGATCATGACACATCTTCCTACAACATTCTCTCCCCCTTTGACATCAATGGAAAAGGGTAACTCCCCCTAAAACATAACCATACTGCGGACCTATACACACTTCCACTCCCCCTGACACACAACCGTCCTGCAGACCTGTAATCTAATGAGAACTTGGGAGAATCCCAAGCTTTTGATGAAGATAGTCAAATGCTTCACGAGGTAAAGGTTTAGTGAAGATATCAGCAATTTGTTCTTTTGTACAAACATACTCAAGTTTGAAATTCTTTTCAGCAACTTGTTCTCTAACAAAATGATATTTGATCGGAATGTGTTTTGTTTTTGAATGCATGACAGGATTCTTGGAGATGCTGATGGCACTAGTGTTGTCACAGAATATGGGAATAGGCTCACTGAATTGTACTTGAAGATCTTAAAAAAAAATTTCATCCAAAGGACTTGAGTACAATATGATGCTGCTGCAATGTATTCTGCTTCCGTTGTAGATAACGAGATTGAAGTTTGCTTTTTTCTCAACCACGATACGAGACAACCACCTAGATAGAATGTTGCTCCACTAGTACTCTTACGATCATCAACGCTTCCTGCCCAATCTGCATCTATAAAGGCTTGAATAATGAGATTGTTACCCTTGGGATACCACAAGCCATATTCTTCTGTGCCCTTTATATATCGAAGAATTCTTTTGACGACAATAATATGTGAGTCTTTTGGTGCTGCTTGGAATCTTGATACTTGTCCAACTGCTTGCATAACATCTGGCCGAGAGGCTGTTACATATAGAAGACTACCAATCATAGATCTGTACAACCTCTGATCCACATCCTTAGATGAGTCTTCTATGCTCAATTTGCAACCTATTACCATCGGAGTAAGGACGGGTTTGCAATCTTCCATTTTGAATTTCTTGTGCATTTCCTTGATGTACTTGGCCTGACATATAAATATTCCTTTCTCTTGCTAAGATATTTGAAGCCCTAAGAAGTATGTCAGCTCACCAAGTAAAGACATCTCAAACTCACTTTGCATCTTTGTAGAAAATTTCTTACTTAGTCGATCATCATTGCTACCAAATATTATATCATCCACATATACCTCAACGATTGTTGAATTATCTTTATCTATTTGTACATAAAGATTGCTATCAACAGTACCTTTCTTGAACCCTTGTTGACATAGATATCCATCAAGACGATCATACCATGCTCTGGGATCCTGCTTGAGACCATATAGAGCCTTATTTAACCTGCATACATAGTCTTATTTTTGTGATAATAGAAAACCTTCAAGTTGTTCGATGTAAACTTCTTCTTCTAATTCTCCATTCAGAAATGCTGACTTAACATCCATTTGGTAGACTTTGATTTTTCTTGAACATGCATAGGCGAGAAACATTCGGATGGCTTTCATTCTGGCAACTGGTGCAAAATTTTCGTCGAAATTAATTCCTTCCACTTGTGCATAGCCTTTGCAAACCAATCTTGCTTTTTTTCTGGTAACCTGCCCATTTTCATTCAATTTGTTCCTGAACACCCATTTAGTCCCAATGACATTTTTATCTTTTGGTCGTGGAACTAATTCCCAGGTGTTATTCTTCTCAATTTGATCCAATTCTTCATTCATAGCTGCTACCCAATGTTCATTTTGGTTGGCTTCCTCAAAACTACTAGGCTCAAAGGTTTCTAGAAAAGCAACATGAGCTTGTTGTGATGAACGAAGCTGTCGACCTTCATTTATGTCACCAATGATTTGATTTGATGGATGGTTCTTTTGAATCCACTCTCCTTTTTTCTCCTTGGAGCCTTCGTTGTTGTTCTCGGTATATCTTGGATCATTGCTACTTTCCTGTTGATAGTTTAGCTTCGCTCTCTACAATTTTATCTGTGTCTTTTTCATCCTCTGTCTCAAGTTTCAAAGATTCTAGATCCTCATCATTACTCGCTAGAACACCATCTTCGTCAAATGTAACATTTATGCTCTCCACTATCTGTTTTCGTCTTAGATTATAGCATTTATCGGCTTTTCTTTTGCGTGAGTAACCAAAAAAGATACCTTCATCAACACGTGATTCAAACTTACCCAAATTTTGATCTTCTCTTTTGATATAACATTTTCTTCCGAAGATTCTGAAATATTTTACATTAGCTGGTTTTCCTTTCCATAATTCATATGGGGTCTTGTTGCAATTATTTATGAGAAGACTTCGGTTGATAATGAAGACTGTTGTATCAATTGCTTGAACCCAGAATTTTTCATCCAATTTTGAGTCCTTCAACATTGTTCTACCCATTTCCTATACAGTTCTATTCTTTCTTTCAGCAACTCCATTTTGCTGAGGTGTTCATGCTATTGAAAATTGCCTTTTAATTCCATTTTCGTCACAATATTGCTGAAATAATTTGGAAGTGAATTCTCCACCATTATCTGATCTTAAACACTTTATTTTCAAATCAGTTTCATTTTCAACCAACTCCTTGGAGATCTTAAAGCACTCAAATGCTTCAGATTTTTTCTTTAGGAAACTGACGGCTGTCATCCTGGTATAGTCATCTATCATTAACATGAAATATAATTCTCTGTTTAAGCCTTTTGTTCTCACAAGACCACATAGATCAGTATGTATCAATTCCAATGGATGTGATGCAAAGTTTTCTTTTGTTTTAAATTGGACTTTTGTCTGCTTGCCATGCCGACATGCCTCACATAGTGTGTTGGAAGGTTTTGAGATTTTCGGCATTTCTCGTACTGCTTCCTTTTTTCTTATTTTGACAAGATTATCAAAGTTTATGTGACCCATTCGTTTGTGCCATAACCAACTTTCATCTTCTTTAGCTAGTAGACATGCTTTAGTTGCTTCATCCAGAACATATATGTCATTTGGAGCTCGACTTGCTGTAGCCACAATTTTACCATACCTGCTTTTCCTGATTTCACATTTTATAGATTTGAATAGCATTGTGTGTCCTTGATCACACATTTGTCCAACACTGAGCATATTGTGATTCATGTTTTTGACCAATAGAACATTCTTGGCTATAACATCTTTGCTTCTGAGAGTGACGGTACCTGATCCTATAACATTTGAAGATCCATCATTTCCAAAGGATATGGTTCCATCCTTAGTCTCTTTCAGAGATACAAATTTCTTTCTATCTCCAGTCATATACGTTGAGCAACCACTATCAACATACCATAAATCTTTATTTTTTTGAGCCTTGAGAGCGAGAGCACAATTATCAATCTTCTTCTTCTTCCATGTCCATTCATTCTGTGGCTTCGAAGATTCTTCTGGTAGATTTTCAAGTCTGCAGTCTCTCACTATGTGTCCAAAGTTCTGACATTTGTAATATTCCATATTATTTCTTAAATGGTCAAATATATTGATGTTTCGTTGAGCCCTGGGAGGTTCGTATTTGAAGAATCTCTTGGAATTGTATTGGTTCCTAGGGTACGTGCGACCTTCTACAACTTTATGACCAAATTTTCCACATGAATAACAATATCCATGAAACATATGTTGGTACCTGAATGAAAATCTTCGTTGAGGAATCATCTTCGAAGGATGTGTCTGCGAATGCGAATCTTGTCCAATGAAGTCTTCATGTATGTCAGATCTCATAGGTTCATTGTATTTTGTTGTAGAAGTTCCTACTTCTTCTTCTTTGTAACCAAGGCCAATTATGTCGTTGTAAGATCGTTGATTGTTGATGAGTTCTTCCAATGCCCTTGAGTTGTTGGCATAGTTTTGGATAGTTTTTCCCTTCTTCACTTCCTTACGCAGTGAGACTACTTCGGCTTCTAATGCCTCCCTTTCTTGGTTGCTTTCTTCCAACTTATTTTGAAGTGACTCTTCAATACATTTGTGTTCTTCAACCTCAATTTTGAGACCTTGAACTTGTTCTTCAAGAGTGTTGGAACAGATCTTCTCAGCATTGAGCTCTTTTATAAGCTTGATTGCATCCTCATAAAATTATTCTATGGTCAACCCTTCTTCTTCATTGTTTGATACTTCTTGTTTATTGTGCTTGGCCATAAACAATACTTTCTCATTGGCTTCTTCTTTGCTGTCACTTTCTTCATCGGATGATGAGCTATATTCTTTAGAGAAAAATTTCCTTTTAGATCCTTTCTTTTTGCCTTGCTTGTTGGATTTCTTAAAGCCTTTCTTTCCTTTTGAGTTTCCATCACTTTTGTTCGGACATTTTGCTTTGAAATGCCCAATCTCACCACAACCGAAACATATCAATGGAATTTTACCTTTGAATTTTCCCTTACCAATTTTTATTTTTCTCATAAAGTAAACATATTCTCCATCTGAAAGACCTTCTTCATCATATTCCTTTTCTTCACACTTGCAGGTGAAGTTCCGTGCCTTTGAATGTTGTTTCTCCTTATTGGTTTTCTTAGATGCAGCAAACCTAGTTTCTAGATGCAAAATACCCTCTTCTTCATCAAGTCTCATTTCATATGCTATGATAACTCCATGTAATTCCTCTTTGCTGAGTTTGTCCAAATTTGCACTGTATTCTAAGATCGATACCTTTTTGTTGAATCTCTTTGGTAACATTCTAAGAATCTTTCGTATAATAGTTTTCTCATCAACTGGCTCTCCCAATCCTTCCAGAGTACTGGTTATTTCATCAACGTATTGGAAGTATGCAGCAATGTTGCAATCTTATTTCAGTCTAGTTTGTTCAAATTTTGCTCTATAGATTTGAAGTGTTGCTTCTTTGACATTTGAGTCACCTGTATATATATTCTCAAGCTTGTCCCATACATTTTTGGTGGTTTTACAACCCAACACCTCATGATAAGCAGATACAATAAGTCCACTAATAATAATATTCTTTGCTTTTGCATCATTTACCAAATTATTCTTACCTTGTTCATCCACAATTGATGTAAATCCATTTTGAACAGTGTCCCATACTTTGTAACCTTGCACTAAGAGATAGACCTCCATTCTTCCTTTACAAAGTGCATAATTATTTTCATTTAATAGAGGTACACCATTCTTGGTATGCTCCATGACTTCCTTCCAGCTGTTAAACTGCTATTGAAGGAACCAACCTCTGATACCAATTGTTTGAAATACTGAGAGGGGCGGTGAATCAGTATTCCTTTCAATTAGAGCATTAGTTTATCTTCAATTATTATCAGTGTTTGTACAATGATAGCAGTAAAAAAGAGGAACACAAATGCACACAGTTTTTAAGGTGGAAACTCATTTCGGGACAAAAAACACCTAATGCTTTTCTAATAATTCTTTAATATTCCACTCCAATTGAAAATAAGGCTCCAACCTCCTAGAATCGTAAAAAGCATTCTTCTCCAACTCCCACTAGATGGACGCCTCCAACGTCAGAGACTTTCCTTCAGTAGTCAAATCAACGGATGCCCCAACACCCACACTTTCAACCACTCTAGCACCGCCCTACCACCCTATGGAAGAATAAAAGAAGAATGGACTCCCGTGCCAGGGAAAATGGTCCACTTTACAATGATATAGAATGATGTAGAAGAAGAAGATATAATAGACCATAACCCAAACTTTGATACAACTACCTAATGATGATCCTAGACCTCCCAACACTGCCTCTTCAACCCTTGGCAGATAGACACTAGTACAATTTGTACAATAATGTATTTACAATGACTAAGTACAATGATACATTTACAATGATTGTATGCAGTGCTGCCCACTTGAAGACTTCATATGATGAACTTCTTACTGCTGTTATGCACCTTGGTTGCTACTCTTGTCATGTGCTACCCTCTCGTCTACCTTGCTTTGCTTTGTCGCCATTGAAACCAACTCTTTGCAACCCGACAACACATGATCTAGCTTTTTCTTGCTCTTCTAGGAGCTCGATACATTAACCGGGTGTATCTCTCATATTTCGTAGATCTCAACATTCATTTTGACTTGTAGTGAAGTCCTATGAGTATTCTTCCAATGCCATAGGTCTGACCCGTGATTCTTCTTCAAGAGATATTTATGCCCTAATCTCTCACAATGCCTCTAATTATATCTGCTTTTCAGTAGAGCGCACTTGTACGGCGTGGCCATGTCATTGTTTCTTTCCATTTGGCTCTAAAATTGATAGAGAAAAAACTACATACAGTTCAATATCTACCACTTTTTATGTAATTCCAATCCGATACTCAGAGAGAGAGTTATGACAAATTTACCAAGGTCACTTCTTTGAGATGAATTTCAGGAGCCTGTAAAAACCCCGACTTCCACAGATCATATCTCCAAAATATTGCGCACCTTGCTCTAAAATTTTTACATCAGCTTCCTCAGGATTTCGGCTTTGCCTAGTAAAAATTTCAACTTCTAAACCTTCGTATAAAACACGTTACAGAGAAAATGCCACGATGACCTGTTTCAAATGGCGAAATCCCTTGCCTAAGGAGGAAATGAAGATCACAATTTATATAAATGCTTAAGTTGAGAGGGGCTTCAACAAGTGAACGTGGGAGGGATTTTAGGGGCTTAAAAAATATTAATTATGACTTTTCAATGACCCATGCCCCAACCCCATGGGGTTTTAGCCCACTAACTGGGGGTACAAACTTCAAACATGAATATCTCTCAAACCGTGAAGAATTACATGGCGTGCCATATATCAACGGAAACATCTCAACAAGTAGAAACCATCAAAAGAATTATTGACCTAGAATATATTAATTTGGTAGGTCAAAATTCCCATGCAATTTTGGGTTAGCCCTTGGTGTTGCTTGGGTTGACATCAATGACAACTTCTCATCAACAAAGTCATCTTCATAAGACTTCAAGAAATAACAATTTGGCAATAAAATTGTTTCTTGAAGGCTTTCAAAAAATGATTTAGCCACCATTTGATATGAAAATTTTTATAGGTGGCTAACACTTTCATCATCATCATTTTTTTATTCTTTTATTCTCTTTTTCTTTTCTTTTCTTTTTATTCTATTTTTCTTTTCATATGCCTCTTTTCATTTTTTTACCTTTTTTTTTTTTGGGAAATCATTTGCAAAATGAAATATTATTTACAATTTCATATGACTGAGAGAAAATATTCAATCACCTTGTGATCCTATGAATTATAGGACCCTAACAATTGCTCCAGCTGGGGATGGCACTGTCCTTGTGAGGTGTCAAGAATTGTTGACCAGTAGCCTTGAATCCTCTCCTTCGGTACTTTGCTGTATTTGATTTTTCTTTTTTGGTTGTTATTATGGTGGCAAATTAATCAAGATCTTAGGGCCTTCTCTTTGGGCTTCAAATTTTGATAATCGGTCACCCACTCATGACAGGAAAAGGAAAATGATATTTACAATGATTTTAGTGATTAATACTCCTATTCCTGTGAAAAATAATGTTTTAGCATCATGTCATTTACAGGTCCATCAAGCAGCTATGTTCCATCCATATTCTTAAGAAAAAGTGCATTATTACCTCTGTAAGAATGGATTATGTAACGTCGTTTCCATAAATTATCAAACTTACCATGCTTACCTTTCTCTTACCTTCTTGAATCCCATTTCAAAACATTGTCTCCAAACTGAAAATCACCAGCCTTGGTTCTTTTATTTTCTTGATGTTTTCTTGGATTACTTGTGTTTTATTATGCAATTATTCTCTAGACTACTGCAGTTGTATTATCTTATTTATCCTTCTTTGAATGTCATTGATTCCACTTGTAATTCTTGCATCATTTTCATAACTAGGAAACCTAAAGAAGTTTGAAAAACAACATTCATTCCATAAACTAATTGGTATGGGGACATGCCAATTGATTTTTTAGTGGTGAGCCTGTCAACTCGCATTGACCAGCTTGTTGTGCCATGAATTTTTTTTATCCTGCAGCAATTTATTTATGATAGTAACTAAAATTTGTTGGAGGACTCTGCTAATCCATTCCCCTGGGGGTAATAGGCAGTAGAGTGGCCTAAAGTGATATGATACTTGCTACAAAACTCCACCATCTTCTTTGACTTGAATGCTACTACATTATCAGTGATGATTTTCCTGGGACATCTAAATCTTGAAAGAATATTAGTTTCTAAAAATTTGATAATCACTGCATCAGTAACTTTCCTTGTAGGTGTGGTTTCAGTCCACTTGGTAAAATAATCAGTGGCTGTGAGGATCCATCTGTGTTGGTCTGAGGATGGTGGATGAATTTCTCCAATGAATTCCAAACCCCACTGTTTAAAACTAGTTTCGGTTGATATTAGCTTCAAGGGTAAGGCAACAATTTCCTTCTGCCTTCAAAAATCTGGCATTTATGACATGAGAAAACTTTTTTATGGACATCAGCAAATAAGGTTGGCCAGTAAAAACTAGCTCTTAGGATCTTGTTGGCAGTATTCTTCCAGTACAAATTTCCACCACAATCTCCTTCACGAAATTCATATATTATTTTATTTGCTTCATCATTCAACAAACAGTTTAGTAAAATTCCACCAGCGTCCTTCCAATACAAATTATTGTCTAAAATAAAAAACGGCATAGCTTTGAGTTTAAGAAATCTAGTGTAGAAATTATATGCACTAAGCATGCATATGTCCAAGATCCACCTGATCTCACACTATTTAACTTTATGCAAGATACTGAATCTATTCCACTTGTTAACCTTTTGCAGAAAAATTAATTGCACACACATGTGAAGCATAAACAAAAATATTCAATCGCACATAACACAGTTTTTAACCGGGAAAGACTGAAGCTGAAAACCCCAACTATATATTATGTAACAAGGAGATCATATGAAAATATCATACAAGCATACAAAGCTTATCACAAGCCCTCAGTACAGTACAATCGTCATACACTATACAGGCCTAATCTTGCAAATCCATGCACCGATCTTTGCCACCTACTAGCCTGTCTCCACTGCGTAATCTCTGATGAAGAATAGCTCTAAATGAATTTTAATTACTCCATCCTTGACTGCGCAATCCTCATTTCTGTCTCCACTGAGTGTGTGATGCAATCAATGCATCACTATAGTCACAACAGATAGTCTATCTTTCCCTTTCACCTATCTCTCACCTGGTCTCCACTGAAACTGCCATGCACTGTAGTTAACTGATGTATTGTTCATTTGATTAATGAGTTATTATTTGTGAATTAATTAAATAATTTAATTCACTCCACTCTCACTAGTGTATCAATCAGTTAGACTAGATACAACTAGCTCAACTGAGTCTAACTGAGTTAAACTAAATACAACTCCATAACTACTTCTTCCAACTGTGTCATAACTCTGCCACTTGAGTTCTAACTAAGTCCTTCATGCATTAGCTCCAGTAAACCCTCAGGAATAGCGTAATTCCTTCTGTTAGCTGTTGTACCACATCTGTGCACTGAACTGAAGTGCTCCAAGAGAATAAGTTGTTGTTTAGAGTCTGATTATTATTAAGAGCTAATAATAATCGACATGCATCTATTTTTAGATTAGATTTATCGGCAAATAGACTTCTACTTACATTCTAAAAATAGAATTTCATCTATTTTTCCAACTTGATCAACCATCCACAATATCATCCCTGCAACTTCTTAATATGATCATCATGTCTAAAAATAGACATAGTCTAAAAATAAACTGCTTCTTAAAAATACTTTCATGTACCACTTAGTGAAGGCGACTCTTTTCACTAAGCTCATCATCTTGTTGAATCTCAACACTCCCTCTCAACAGGATAGGGATTATCCTTCACCCCGATCCTACCTCTATGGTATTTGAATTTTCTCCTAGTGAGCGCCTTCGTCGGAATATCTGCATCCTGATCCTCCGTAGGAATGTACTAAAGAAACATGATATTCCACTGCACACAATCTCTGATATGATGATACCGGATATCAATATGTTTAGATCTATCATGAAACACATGATTAACCAAGAGTTTAATGCAACTCTAATTATCACAATGTATCACTGTGGGATCTAAATGTGAACCGAACAAACCAACCAGGATCTTCCTCATCCAGATAGCCTCACATGTACCTAAACTTTATCATTGCTGTCATCGTCTGCTTCCGGCGAGCTAGGCAGGTGCCACGGATCTTTGTTTCCTATTGTGCCAAGCGCCATGAATCAAATCTTTTGAAAATCCCTCCTGATGTGCTCTTTCTGTCTGTTGGGCTTCCTGCCCAATCTGCATCCATGAAGCCATGCAACTTCACCTCATCCTTCTATCTGTACCATAAACCATACTCAGATGTGCCCCTGAGATATCTCAAAACATGCTTGCCTGCCTTCCAAAAGAGCTTGGTAGGCTTAACCATCGCTTGTGAAAGATGGTTCACCGCATAGCATATGCCCGATATTGTATTGATTAAATACATGAGCGAACCCACCAACTGTCGATAAACAGTGGCATCCACTACCTCTGCTGATGTAGCATCCTCTTTCTTCCAATTTCCTGGAAGAGGAGTGTCGATAGGCTTGCAGCCTTGCATGTGAAACTTCTCCAATATCTCCTGGGCATACTTGCTTGAGACACAAACGAGTTCACCTTCCCATTTATACATATTTCCAATCCCAAGGAAATAATGAAGGAGAGCCCAAATCCTTCATCTCAAACTCCTTTGCAAGATGCGCCTTGTGAGTGTATGTTGCACATCTTTTTGTTAGTATTAAATCATCAACATAAAGTACAATGATTAAAAGCTTACCCTCCACCACAATTTGGTACAGGTTTGCATCCGCCTCACTCTTGGTGAAGCCAAGTCCAGTGAAATAGTTGTCGATCCGAGTGTACCAAGCACGGGGTGCTTGTTTCAGCCCATATAGCGCTCTTTTGAGCCTGCACACATGCGACTCGTTGTTGAAGATCTCAAATCCTTCAGGCTACTCAATGTACACCTCTTCCTCAATGATCCCATTAAGGAATGCAGTCTTCACATCCATCTAATGAATGTGCCAACCCATCTGCACTGAGAGAGCAAGGATGGTCCGTATGGAAGAATACCGTGCGACAGGTGCAAAGGTTTCTTCATAGTCAATCCCCTCAATCTATGAGAAGCCCCTGGCAACAAATCTTGCCTTATACTTCTCGACGCTCCCATCAGCAGCTTTCTTTACCTTGTAGATCCATCTTGATCCTACAACTGCTTTTTCCCACCGGACTTGGAACAATCTCCCAAGCACTGTGTCTAACAATGGAGTCATACTCCTCCACCATATCATCTACCCATGTGGGCTCCTGCGCTGCTTCTTCAAAAGAAGATTGCTCTGTCACAATACACTTGCTCATAAGAGCCATGTATCCAATATCGTTCAGGTGACTTTCTCTGTTTGCGCTGTGATGTAGGGACTCCTACATTCTGTGCCGCATCAAGCTTCAGTCTCTCAGCTTCTGTAGTATGCTTTCTTCCTTTTCTGATGTTTGGTTCTACATGAGTGGATTCCTCCACTCCATGAATCTTCTCTTGTGGCTGATCCACATCCAGAGGCTCATCTTTGGGAATAAGAAGTTCCTCTTCTGCATGCAAGTGTAGCTCCCTCTCAAGCGACAACTTCATGGCTTTCACCTCATTGAATTTTATATCTTGTTGCATAAAAATCATCCAACAGTTTGGAAAATACACATGATAGTTATGGGGTGTTTCTGTGTACCCCACAAATATCCCAACTTCTGCAATCAGCTCCAACTTCTTCCTGGTGTCCTTCGTCACATGAATGTAAACAGGTGAGCCAAAAATCTTCAAATGAGAAATATCAGGCTTCTTACCAGTAAAAGCTTCCTCAGGTGTACTCATGCCAAGTACTCAATGAGGACAACGGTTTTTCACATAAACTGCAGTGTTGCATACTTCCGCCCACAAGTGCATCGGTAGGCCCTGGTCATGCAACATCGCTTGTGCAGCACCCACTATCGTTTTGCTCTTTCTCTCCACAACCCCATTCTGCTGTGGGCTATGAGGCGCTATGAGTTCTCTTTGAATTCCTTCTTTGCTACAGAAGTTTTTGAATTCGCCCGAGATGTATTCACCACCATTATCGCTCCGTAGAGCTTTCACCTGCTTCCCCAACTCCTTCTCCACCAATGCCTTGAACTCACAGAACTTTGAGAACGTTTCACTCTTCTTCTGCATGAAGAAGATCTAGCATCTACGAGAATAATCATCAACAAATATCACATAATACTTGTGTTTTGTTGTTGAAGCAATCGAGAACGGTCCACACACGTCTGTGTGAATTCTCTCCAGGATTACCGAGGCACGGTTCTCCTTCTCATGAAAGGTGGTCTTCACAAACTTACCCATTGTATATCCTTTTCACTGATATGACTGCGCAAGAGTACCCTTGGGAAGTCCAGTAGAAATTTGATGTAAAATCTTCAAAGCACCATGGTGAAGATGGTCCAATCTCCTGTGCCATAATTTTCCCTAATCCCGGCTCATCACTTCTTCTACTTTGCATGCCATTGCAGCACAGCCATCTACCTCTAGCTTGTAGATATTCTTAATTCAAACCCCTATCTTCTTGGTTTGACCCATTGTTTTATGTCGAAGGAAGGATTTTCCCTCACTGAAAACAACATCATAACCCTTGTCTTCCATCATTGCGACTGAGACCAAGTTCTTCTTCAAACCTGGAATATGCATGACATTCTTCAACAAGAACGGATTACCAGAATCCCTCTCAAAGGTAATGGTCCCAATTCCAGTTGCACTATACCGACCATCATCACCCATCTCTATATGCATCTAAAGGTCCTTCTCCTCCAAGTCACTAAACAACTCTTTGTCTCCTGTCATATGGAAAGACGCACCACTATCAAGATACCACACTAATCCCATGCAGCTTGAAACCAAGCATGCGATCAAGGAAACATCTAGCTCAAATTGCGAGGCTAAGGCCTCTCTAGTTGCATATCCAGTAGCCTTCTTATTCTTCTTCTTCTGTGGACAGTTAGTGGCAAAATGTCCATTCTCGTGACAGTGAAAACACTTCACTTTGGACAAGTCCTACTTCTTTCCTTTAGCACCGGATTTTGAAGGATTTTTCTTCCCCTTCCATTTCCTTGCTTTGGCAGCCAAAGCGCAATTCTCTTCATATTCATTCTTCGATGAAGATCCATCCTTGATACCCCGCTTTATCTCCTCCTGCACAAGATCCGACCAAAGTCGCTCGCATCCCGGCAGTTTCTCCCGTCCATTGACAGAGTCTTCGTAGCTATGCCAACTCTTCAGAAGTCGAAGGAGAGCCAAGATCACCAAGTCTTCTTCATCAACAGTAACCCCCAAACTTCCCATTTCATCCTTGCAGTGGACAAACTTCATGAGGTATTTTGGAATACTGTCGCCTTCTCCATTTTTATTTTTCTGAGCTTGTCTTTAAGCGCCAACTTCCTCTGGTCACTTCTGCTTTGGAACAAGTCTGTAAAAGCCTTCCACATTAAGAATGGAGTGGTTTTCCCATGAGGGATGGACACAATATGGTCCTTCACACCTTCCAACATAATCCTCCTCGTCTTTACAGTCTTCTTTTGCCATGCATCAAGTAATGCAGCATCGCTAGATCCCGGCTTTGGAACATCGATATCGATGAACTCCTTCAGCCCATTATCCTCCAGCACCACCTCCATCCTGTCCTTCCAGGATATGTAATTCGAGTTCCCATCAAGGGCATACTCCAATCTCAACCCGTTGAAATACATTTCAATGTATACTCGATTTCTGCACCAAGAATCTTCTGTAGCAAATTCGAATTGTCCACCAGCACAAACTCACTTCACAATTGAAATCTTCAATCAAAAATGTTATGATACCATGTAGAAATTATATGCACTAAGCATTCATATGTCCAAGATCCACCTGATCTCACACTATTTAACTTTATGCAAGATACTGAATCTATTCCACTTGTTAATCTTTTGCAGAAAAATTAATTGCACACACATGTGAAGCATAAAAAAAAATATTCAATCGCACATAACACAGTTTTTAACCGGGAAAGCTTGAAGCTGAAAACCCAAACTATTTATTATGTAACATGGAGATCATATGACAATCTCATACAAGCATACAAAGCTTATCACAAGCCCTCATTACAGTACAATCACCATACACTATAGAGGCCTAATCTTGCAAATCCATGCACCGATCTTCGCCACCTGCTAGCCTACCTCCACTGCGTAATCTCTGATGAAGAATAGCTCTGAATGAATTCAAATTACTCCATCCTTGACTGCGCAATCCTCATTGGCATCTCCACTGAGTGTGTGATGCAATCAATGCATCACTATAGTCACAATAGATAGTCTATCTTTCCCTTTCACCTATCTCTCCACTAGTCTCCACTGAAACTGCCATGCATTGTAGTTAACTGTTGTATTGTTCAGTTGATTAATGAGTTATTATTTGTGAATTAATTAACTAATTAATTCACTCCACTCTCACTAGTGTATCAATCATTTAGACTAGATACAACTAGCTCAACTGAGTCTAACTGAGTTAAACTGAATACAACTCCATAACTACTTCTTCCAACTGTGTCATAACTCTGCCACTTGAGTTCTAACTGAGTCCTTCATGCATTAGCTCCAGTAAACCCTTAGGAATAGCGTAATTCCTTCTGTCAGCTGTTGTGCCACATCTGTGCACTGAACTGAAGTGCTCCAAGAGAATAAGTTGATGTTTAGAGTCTGATTATTATTAAGAGCTATTAATAATCGACATGCATCTATTTTAGATTGACGATCTATAAATAGACTTCGCCCAATATTCTAAAAATAGAATTTCATCTATTTTTCCAACTTGATCAACCATCCACAAATAGCATCCTGCAACTTCTGAAATATGATCATCATGTCTAAAAATAGACATAGTCTAAAAATAGACTTGCGCCAAAAATAGCCTACGAGCCCACTTAGTGAAGGTGACTCTTTTCACTAAGCTCATCATCTTGTTGAATCTCAAAATCTAGATTTTATCTTGGTCAAACCAGGAGGAGCTTGTAAATGATGTTATACAAAAATGAGGTCTGCATATCAGGGAGAGGTTGCAAAATCCTATGTTACTTGTGGAGTCACCTACTCTCCTTGTTCATCAAGTGTAGCTACAAAATTAATATTCAAAGCATGAAAATTATATTCAGCCATTAATTTAGCCAATCCCTTACCTTTAATGAGTTTGGTGGATTTAATTTCAATGTCATATTCAAGGATAATGGCAATCCATTTATCTGTTTTCTCATCGGGACCATTTTGGGTCAGTATATCTTTTACCATAGTGTTTGGAACAAAAGCAATTATATGAGAATGAAGAAGGTACACTCTGAAATATTTAATTGCTTTGACTAAAGAAAATGCTTGTTTTTTCATAATGTTGTATTTTAATGCAGCATCTCTTAAGGCTTTACTAAAGAAATCAATGGTTTTTTCATGTCTTCATTATTCTTTTGTAGGAGAACTGCTGCAATAGTATGTTCAGATGGAAATGAGAAAATGAGAAAATATTTTCTAAAATGAGAGTTGATTAACACAGGGGCTTGTGTTAAGGCTTGTTTTACTTGATCAAATTATTGCTTTTCCTCAATATTACGTTTTACCTCAGTGTCTTCTCTCAGCATGTTTGTTATGTTTCTTAGAAGTTCTACCAAATTAGGGATAAATATTCTTAGATAAATTATTTTACCAATGAATGATTGGATTTCTTTAATATTTCTAGGAGGACCTATCTTTAAAATAGCCTCAATCCTGCTGGGATCAATTATGATTACATTTTTCAAAATGTTGTGTCTCAGAAGTTTGCCTTCTTCTAAGCCAAATAATGTTTTCTTTGCATTGAGGTAAATTACAAATTTCCTACATTTTTCAAATACTCTCCTCAAATGTAGCAAATGTTTTTCATCCGTTTCTTAGAAAACAATGATATCATCAAGATATATGACTATGAATCTGCCCATTTCATCAACAAAAACAATGTCCATTTCTTTCTGAAATGTAGCTCCAACATTCATTAAGCTAAAAGGAATATTCACATACATGAAGGTACCCCATGGTGTAGTGAATGTTGTCTTTCCATGGTCTTCAGGATGCACTAAAACTTGATTATAACCAGAGAAACCATCTAATAGATAAATTCTACTAGACCGAACTACCTTATGAAAAATATGATCCATTTTAGGCAAAGGGTAGTTGTATTTTTCCTAGTTGGAACTAAGTTGGAGACCCACTTATAATAACTTAAAGGCACAGTGATATTGGCATCATACATTTTCTTAATATCTCTTTTAGTTGGAGGCATCAGCATTGGGTTGATCGTCCTAAGCTTTTGTTTAAAAGGTTTTTGTCTTCTTTAATAGGAGTCTTGTAATGTGTAATGCTAGTGTCATAAGATTTAAAATCTTCATAACTCCATGAAAATACATCTATAAATTCTTTAAACAAGTTTATATATTTCTATTTTTCAGCAAGGGGTAAATATTTAGACAGTTTCACCATTTTTGGGTCTTGTTCATTTCCTATGTTATAGTCTTCAACTTCAGCTCCAGTAGGTTCAATTTTGGGAAATTTTGGCTACATCATTAAAATCAAACAATTCCTCTAAGGGGACTAACCCTCTACGCAAAACATTATCTTTCAATTGCAGTATTTCTAATTCCTCTTGTTCTTGATCTATTTCTTTTAATTCCATCTTATTTACATTGTCTTCTAATTCCAAATCTATGTCTATTTTAGCACACTCAAATTCATCTTTGGATTGTAAAATTTTTCAATTTGTTTATCGTTTCCAAAAACTTGCCAATATCTAATGTTATCTGGAACTATTGGTCTGTTCTGTACTTCTACTATGTATTGATGACTAGGACAGTAGTGCATTTTTCATGTGCTAGATGAAGTAGCTAGAGCATCAGTCGGGATGTTTTGACCTCTAGGGATCACTGACAAGTCATACTCCACAAACACTCCAAAAAATCTAGGGCAACATTCTTGTAGGTCCTTAATCTTGGGTGTTTAGCAGAGTATTCTTCTTTGACCTTTTTTATTATCAATTCAGAGTCTCCATGAATGGAAATTATTTTAGCACCTAGCTTCTTTAAGATTTGTAACCCTAGAATTAAAGCTTCATATTCAGCTATGTTGTTTGTACATTGAAATTTTAGCTTATATGAATGTCCCTCTGAATGGTTGGTTTGTGAATTTGAAACCCATACTCCTGCCCCTTATCCTTCTTTACTAATAGCTCCATCAAAGTCCATATTCCACATAGGTTCATTTTGCTTATCATGTTCAACTATAGTTCTTTTGTCTCCTACAATTTCACAAAGATCGATTTCTAAGTTGAAAATTTATTTTCCCATGTCTCCATCATTGTACAAAATGAATGAATCAAGGTCTGAGTAGACAGAGTATAAGGGATAATTCTATCTTATTTACATTTGTATTTATGTTGTCTTCTAATTCCAAATCTAGAACTATTTTAGCACACTCAAATTCATATTTTGATTGTAAAAATTTTTCAATTTGTTTATCGTTTCCAAAAACTTGCCAATATCTAATGTTATCTGGAATTGTTGGTATGTTCTGTACTTCAACTATGTATTGATGACTAGGAAGGTAGGGAATTTTTCATGTATTGGATGAAGTAGCTAGACCATCAACCAGGATTTTTTGACCTCTAGGGATCACCGACAAGTCATACTCCACAAAACACTCCAAAAAATCTAGGGAAGCATTCTTGTAGGCCCTTAATCTGGGGTGTTTAGCAGAGTATTCTCCTTTGATCTGTTTTATTATCAGTTTAGAGTCTCCATGAATGGAAATTATTTTAGCACCTAGCTTCTTTAAGAGTTGTAACCCTATAATTAAAGCTTCATATTCAGCTATGTTTTTTGTACATTGAAATTTTAGCTTCTATGAATGTCCCTCTGAATGGTTGGTTTGTGACTTTGAAACCTATACTCTTTCCCCTGATCCTTATTTAATAACAGCTCCATAAAATTACATATTCCACATAGGTTCAATTTTCTTATCATATTCAACTATAGATGTTTTATCTCCTTCAATTTCACAAAGATCAGTTTCCAAGTTGGAAATGTTTTTCCCCGTGTCTCCATCACTGTACAAAATGAATGAATTAAGGTCTAAGTGGATAGAATATAAGAGATAATTGTGTGGTTTCTCCTGACTATTGACCATGAAATTCATTAAGGTTTCCCTATATAATCTCCTTTGTTGTCCAAACATTGGAATGGTAGCACAGTTCATGTCCATCTGAACGGTTCCTTGCAAATTAGCTCCCCATGAGCGAGATAGTTACATGCCATATTTCAGAGTTATTTCAACAACAACTATGTCCATCACCAAGCTCTTGGATGGTATCTGTGCTAAAGTAACACACAAATCCTTAATGATGCCTAAGCACTTTACTTTACTTGAATCCAAAGAGTACAAATATTTGTACGGTCTAGTGATATCAAGTCCTAGTTTTTCCATAAGAGCCTTAGGAATAAGGTTATGTGAGGCTCATGAGTCAAGAATTGCATTGTGCAAAAAAAATTCATGAATGTTTAGACTAATATAGAATTGAGGTACACCTCCTTCTTGAAGTTTTCCATCCACTTCAGGCCCAAAAAAAATTTCAGGTTGATCATCAATCACGTTAATTGTATTTTCACATTCCTGTATATTCATAGCTTTCATTACTTGTGACCTATATTCATTCTTATTCATAATATTTGTTAATGGAATGGGTATCTTAAGATTTGCTAATTCATGTTCAATGTTGAAGGATGTTTGAATTTTTTTTGGGTTTAGGACATCTAGCTTCTCAGCAACATCTCTTTGGATAGTATATTTCTGCTAGCTATTGGATGGAACATTTGTTTGAGTTGTTTTGGAAGCAATATCAAATGTTTTCTTAGCTGGAATTTTTGCATTCTTTTTAGGAGGAATATCAGGGCTTTTCTTTGCAAGGATGTCATTTGCTTTTTTACTTTGACTGTCAGCAGTTTTCTTAGTATAAGTATCTGTGGTTTTCCTGCTCATAAGGTTATACTTCTTATAAACTTCCATAATTGTGTTTTCAAAACCTTGCTTATAATCTTCTTATTCCTCAGATATAACTTTGGTTTGTGAAAGAAGAAAAAAGGTCTTGTTCTTCTTGAGTAAGAAATGTGGAATCATTATTATCTATCCCCATTAAATTAATTTGAGTATAATCAAGGTCTTCAACTATTTATCCCTCTGCATCAACATAATTTTCTTGAAATGGAGACCTGACCTATTGATCTAGCCCTTTTTGTTCTATTTCTTTGATTTGGGGTGGGTTTCTCCTAAAGTTAGGATTTCGAATTTGATGATGAGGTTGGTTTTCTCTAGGAGGGGCCTTATCAGTTATATTTATTATTTCCATTATTCTCTCTATGGTTCTAACTAGGGAATCTATTTTTGCATCAGCAGAAGAAATAGATGGTTCTTGTGTTATAGTTACCCTCCTCTCATTCCTAAGCCTAGCCCTTTTAGCTAAAACAATTTCCTCTACACTCACAACATCTCTCTGCATCTCTTCCAAGGTTGCAGAGTTCCTTTCTATTAATTGGTAAGACATGTCAGCATCAAAACCATCTGGGAATTTAATCAAGGCTAAACCTTGAGGGGGATTAATGTTTGTTGGAATTGCATTGTAAACATTGTTAAATATAGTGCAATATCTTGCACACTCTCTCCAGGGGCCCTTCTAATGTTCTCATATTCTGATAGAATATGAAAGTGGTTTTTCTTAATTTCCCATCTATTGAGGAATGATTGGTGAAAAGCAGTGAGATCATTTATACTAGTTGCTGGAAAATATTTGAACCATTTTCTAACTTACCTAATTAGAATTTGAGAAAAAAAGTCTCATTTTTACATCTTCCTCATCAAATTTCTAAAGATCAGAATAACCATTCATTTTACCAACATGTTGTGTAGTGATGGGTCCAGTACCATCAAACTAAGGGATCCTAGTTTGATATTCCTGGGGAATATTATGCAAAGGAGCAGCTGAAACCAGGGGAGCATACCTTTTTGCCATGATTTTGATTTGGGGATGAACAATAGATGAGGCTATGAGGGGTGTAGGTGTAGGAATTCCTACTATAGGTTGAAACACTGTCTGAGATGTTATTCGACAAGTAGTGTAAATTATAGAGGAAGTGCGACTATTTGAAAGATGCACAGATTGAGAGGAAGCATAATATGCTGCTATTGTCAAGGAAGAGAGTTCCATATATCGCTAGATATATTCCTCATGTACAACTTGATCAAAATCTGATACTAGATCCTGTAATTTTTCCAAGTTTTGGAGGGCTTGTTGATCAAATTCGAGTTCAATAGATTGACTTCTAGGTGTATAGGGTTGTAAAACAGATTTATCAAACATTGTCTCATCCACAAAACTCTCAGAATTAGTCCTAAATAGACTATGTTCAAATGACATATCAAAGTCAATATGCTCTAAAGTGAAAAAATCTCTCAGGGAGAGAGTTTTCTCTGGGTGGGGGACTCCTGTTCCCTTGGATTTCAGCTAAACTTCTCTTCCTAATCAAATTTTCAGGGTCATCTAAGATCTTAGCAGGTTCTGTATTAGGATAAGATCTGCTATGAGTTATTTTTGGAGCCACAACTAAAATTTTAAACAAACAAATGACTTATTTACAAGGTTTACAACCTCTAAAAATTTATTTCTGAAATTTGAACCAATAATTTTCCTGAAATAAAGTTTTTTATTAACTAGGGAAATGTATATTCAGAATTCAAACTTTTTTCTTCCCCGGTCTGATCGTCCCTATGTTATCACTCTATGATTTTTGTGGTTGTAAGAGAAATTACAGAGGTAAACACAAAACCACTTTGGAATTTAGGATCTAGCCCTACGAGCTTCAAAGAGGGATCTCTCTGTTAGATTTAGCTTTGTTTATATTTGAGATATTAGGCTAGTTATGAATGTCCAATGTTTGTTTTATTTATTGAGATTTTTTGATTTGTTTGATTGATTAAATGCCTAAATTTCCATTTTGATATGGATTCTATGAATTAAACTTGGATCTATCTCAGTTTTATAAAGAAGTTTCATAGGGAAAGGTAACCAAAATAATTGGATTACGTAAATTAAATGAAGTGTGAGAGAAGAGTTGAAAGAAATTTCATTAAGTACAGAGCAATTAAGAATTCATTTACTCAATTTTAGATGAAAACATTAAAATTATTCAAATCCAGAATGAGAGTGTGTTTTAATACAAATTATGTTCTTCAATTTTTTGTTGAATAATTCAGATCATGAATACATAAGTATGGAAAACAAAGAAAATCAACACATAAAATGTGAGAGATTCACTTCACCAACAGTTTGACACGAGAATCCTATGAAAATGTCTTATTTATTACTGATCAGTCCACAAAAATGAAAATGTATAGTAGCCTTCTTGGATGCAAAAATCAACCCTCTATACTTTGAAATGAGAAGTATATATAATTTTATTTTAAAAAAAATCAATTCATGACAAATAAGGTTGTATTTTAGGAATATCTAAAATAGATTACATATTTGATTAAAAAAATATAGGATAAGTTGGAACTGCTCGAATTTTGACCCTATTTTGGAGGAGGTTGTTGTTGATCTGTCCTTATGACTCTTGTTGCAACGTTGGTCTTGTTGCTGAAGATAGAATTACCTTTTTCACTCAAGTAACTTGCATAACTTGTCCCACCTTTCTACACTTGGAATGTATAACTTAAGCAATCTCTTGTAAATATCATCTGACCCTGTATACTTGGCAAAGATGGGTTTGGTAATAAAAATGTGCTTAATCTCATGCTAGATATTTAAATCATTTTCTAGTGCCTCAAGGAAAGATTTGTCTGTAATGCTTCCCTGTATACTTGCAAATTTGGAACTATCCTTAGCTACATCTGTCAACTTCTTGTTATAATCATCCAAGGTGATTAATTTAACATTTATCACAAATAATCGTAGAAGCCCTTTCTTATTCAGCACTTCAAATCTATCGAAGAACCTGTTGACACCAATTTCCAAAACCTGGCACTTTTATTCTAGCTACAGCACGAGATTCTTCTTACTTAATATTTGCTTGACCTCCAATATTGTCTCAGTTCTATCCTCAATTCCCAATTATTCTAGCTCATATGTTTTTTGGAATTCAAAAATCTGATGGGTTTCGTGGCTTCAGTTGGCTTGTCTCCTATCTTTTCTCTGATATATATAATTACTTCCTTGGAATTCTGAATTAACTCATTATGTTCAAATATAATTTGAATGGAAGGACAAATATCATTCATGGATTTATGGATATATATCCATATGTTTTCCTTAGCTTGTGATAATGTCTGAGCCATGGAAACTTCCTTCCCTAATTGTTGTAGTCTTTGAGTGAGTCTCTGATACTTCTGTACTTTGTCCAATTGTGAGGTTTTGATGCAGGAGCATCCGAGCAACCTTCATCAAAATTGGAATCCAATGCTACGAAAATAGGAAGCATGGCATGAGGATGAGATTTACTCAAGTTTTGTTCAGTTTGGTAAATTTTATTAATGAAATTACTATTTTAAGAGATTGTAAGCCACCTCATTAAAGTAGATATGGTCAACCTATTATAAAAATAGGGAAGTACATGATTTTAGAAAACTATTACGAGATCCTAAGAGAAACGAATGGATTTTAAATGATCCATTCGATGTATTGTGTTCTATATAAATTATAGCTTTTGGAATAGTGAGAGAGATGGGGGCCGACACAACGTAAATACCAAAATTTGCCTTCGTAGCCAATTGTGTACAAACTAGCTCAGCCACGAACCATACTGCAGTATTGTTCCGGAAATGGAATTTGTTTTCTTTGTGACTGTATTTGCAAGAATTAGATAGAGTTTTGATTGTTTATTATATCTACGTGTGTTTAAAATCTGTTAGGTCCCTATATTACTAGTATAGCCCCTTATTGTTGTTAGTGTAACCCCCTTATTGTTATTATTGTACCCTTGTAACCCCCATTTTGTTATTATTGTGCCCTTAAATTATTATTGTTAGGTCGGCTAGGATTACATTGTGGCCCACTAGGATTACATTATGGCCCCATGGACTCCTATATATAGATAGAAGGTTTTGTAAATTGTATTATCCAAGAATTGTTCATTTATGTAATGTATTGGAGGTTGCCCCCTCAAAGTGGCTTATTTCTAAGGCGTTGATATCTCTTTTCTTCTAATTTTGGAGCTGGTTACTCAACAAAATCAAGAATATGTAACCCTTTAATGCTAAATTATAATGCAACATTGGATGAGATTTGTGTTATTGAGAGTAATTTTGAACGTTTGATGATCAAAATGATGAGGAAATGAAACGTTGATGGGAAGCATTGAATTCTGGGTTAATATCACATAAAGTGAATCTAACGAGGGGTTAGACATAACACCCCAACTTACCCCAACTTGCAGTAAATGTTCCAGTGAATACGGAATGGTTAAAATATTTCAGAAAATGAATTATGATTGCAGGTTCGTCCGGGATTGGGAAATATAAGAATGAGATTTGAAGAGAATTCAATTCCTATTCAAGGAGTTATTTCCAGCTCCGTTCCGACAAGGGGTTCGAAAATTATATCTGGGTGAATTCTAGGACATTCCATAAAAGTTTTTTTTTCTTCTGTAAATGAAATATGTCGACCAAATGTGGGCCCATAACCCACAGATCTACAAATTGTGAAAATATGCAGTTTTGCTGCAACAAAGTGGTATCAGAGCGGGAAAAGTGTTCCTGCGAGAAAGAGTTTGCATGCAAAGGAAGAAGAGGTACAGTTATGTTGAAGATTTGCAAGCTTGTGGTCTTTATGTTGTTGTGTAGGTGAGAAGATTGCAACAGCCTAGAGCCAGGAATGCTCAAATGGTTCCAGAGGAGAGAACCAGAGATATGCCAAAAGACTAGGCTCAGAAGAGAGAAGCTTAGTGAGGTATCGTGTAGCAGGGAAGACTTGTTACTACAGAGGTTTTGGTTGCAACTCACAGAAAGATCACAAAAGGAAATTCCACAGAGGATGTGGGTAGAATTGCTAAGAGATGAAAAAAGACATATGACCAGGAGGTCATAAGAATTTTTGTACCTCAAGAGTCTGATGCGGGAGCATCCGAGCAACCTTCATTAAAATTGGAATCCAATGCTGCAAAAAGAGGAAGCATGGCATGAGGACGAGATTTACTCAAGTTTTGTTGAGTTTTGTAAATTTATTAATGAAAATACTATTTTAAGAGATACTAAAGCCACCTCATTAAAGTAGATATGGTCAACCTATTATAAAAATAGGGAAGTACATGATTTTATCAAACTATTACAAGATCCTAAGAGAAACGAATGGATCTGAAATGATCCATTCGATGTATTCTGTTCTATATAAATTATATCTTTTGGAATAGTGAGAGAGATGGGGGCCGATGCAACGTAAAGACCAGAATTGGCCTTCGTAGCCAATTGTGTACAAACTGGCGCAGCCATGAACCATACTACAGTATTGTTCTTGAAATGGAATTTTTTTTCTTTGTGACTGTATTTGCAAGAATTAAATAGAGTTTTTATTCTTGTTTATTATATCTGCGTGTGTTTAAAATCAAGACTATGTAACTCTTTAATGTTGGATTATAATGCAACATTGGATGATATTTGTGTTATTGAGAGTAATATTGAACGTTTGATGATAAAAATGATGAGGAAATGAAACGTTGATGGGAAGCGTTGAATTCTTAGTTAATATCACATAAAGGGAATCTAACGATGGGTTAAACATAACACCCCAAATTACCCCAACTTGCAGTAAACGTTCCAGTGAATAAGGAATGGTTAAAATATTTCAGAAAATGAATTATGATTGCAAGTCCGTCCGGGATCAAGAAATATAAGAATGAGATTTGAAGAGAATTTGATTCCTGTTCAAGGAGTTATTTCTAGATCTGTTCCGGTAAGGGGTTCGAAAATTATATCTGGGTGAATTCAAGGACATTCCATAAATGTTTTTTTTCTTTTGTAAATTAAATATGTCAACCAAATGTGGGCCCATAACCCACAGATCAACAAATTGTGAAAATATGCAGTTTTGTTGCATCAGGTGTCAATTCTTGTTTTATGCTCTTGTAGAGCCTTTACCTGTCCTTGTAACCTTTTTATTTCTTATCCTTGTATGGACATGTCCTCCATAGCCTTTGTCGATTTTCCAACAGCATCTTAGTCTTGAGTTGGGGGTTTTTGATGATGTAGAAGCCCCTGTTGTAGTTGATGTAGACATACATGTTTATGGTATTGTTGTAAGAGGTACAACCTCAAGTGGGACTATAGCTAATTGTGCATTATACTCCTTTTCTTTCACTATTTTTTCCATCTCTACTTCCATGCTCTTGATTTGAGCATTTTTCTCCATAATGAGCTTGAGCATGTCTTCTTTTTGGCTCTATATCTCTCATATCTCTTTGATTTGCGGATCCTCAATGGTTGGTAATTTCAACCATTTCCTGAGTGTTTCGATGTCAACATTCTTCTTCTTGATCAATTATTTTGCTGCTTTAACATTTGTTGGGTCATATCTTTTTTTTATCACCAATTCTTATAGGGATTTGATCTTATTATCCTTTTCTAGAGAAGAGATATTCTAAATCTTTAATTGTGATTGGAAATTGGTGAGTGACAATTGCAAATTAGAAGAATTCATTGTAGTATTTCTTAAGGTGGAACATAAAACATTTCCCCTGTCTGTTTATGCATCTCCATCTGATCAATAGGATGGATTTATTTTGTGTAAAACTCAAAGGAAGTATTTTTATAATATGTTGTTGTTTTTGGATGAGGGATCTAAGCTTGCAAGAATGCCATATGCATTCTTCCCTTCTTTGTGTCAAGAGATGATAAAAGTATTCCCTGAGTAGTGGAAGTTTGCTTCCATAATTGATAATAAGTGTTGCTTTTAAGGAGCTCATTTTTTAGCTTTATTTCCTTATACTAATCAAATATGTTCTTTTCCTTTTGCCCATGGATCAGCTCTGATTTTTTAGATGAGTCTGGATTCCCTAGTGAAGTTGATGATGTTGCTAGAGACATTGTAAATACATTGTATTATTGTGTTGTAGAATGTGGACAATTTAGAACTATTTTCGCCAATTGTTATCCCTCCTTTGGAAAACTTGTTTTAGGATTTAATTTAGTCTTCTTCCTGTAAATATTAAATTCTCTTGTTGAGACCTCTCTGATTGATGGGGAGTCTTCTTCCCTTGGTCTTTTCTCTGTTTTTTCCTGAGGGGTGGGAGTCTGTGAAGTAGATGTACATAGAAGCTTGTCTTATTCTTCTTGTAAAGTGTTCTCTTCCCACTCCACCTGGTTCATGTATTTCTCAATTTTAGTTCTTTGTGTATGAACATAAGGAGTGGTCTTTTTTTCCACCCTTAGCTTATAAATTAAGCCAAATGGGTCATATGACCATGTGAAGCTTAAGGGGAACTTCATCTATTTTAGGAGGATGTATGCCTCCCCTCTTGTTGTCCAATTGTCACAAATAAAGGGTCCAATCTCAGCCTTTATCCTGAACTGATATTTCTTCTTGGGTGCAACAAAATAAATTTCATCTGAATTGATCATCTACCTAATATATTCTAATGCAAAAACTCTCATTGTTAGGTATTTAGGCAACTTGTAATGTGGTAGCTCACACCCATACATTCTTATTTCAGTGTAATTCTAGTACAAATACCACTCTTATGTCTTAGCCTACTCAGTTAGGTGTAAAATATTTTGAATCTTCTCATTGACCATGGGTGTTGCATTGTTGCTCAGTAAACATGTGGTTGGATCAATCAACTGATCAATATAATATTTGAAGTTGTGTTCCTCTGAATCCTTTCTCACAACTTGTAATGTTAGGTCCCTATATTACTAGTGTAGTCCCTTATTGTTGTTATTGTAGCCCCCTTATTGTTATTGTTGTACCCCTGTAACCCCCATATTGTTATTATTGTGCACTTACATTATTATTGTTAGGTCGGCTAGGATTATATTGTGACCCCGTGGACTCTTATATATAGAAGGAGGTTTTTCCATTTGTATCATCGAAGAATTGTTCATTTATGTAATTTAAAGGAGGTTTCCCCCTCGAAATGGCTTATTTCTAAGGTGTTGATATCTCTTTTCATCTATTTTTGGAGTTGGTTTCATAACATTTGGTATCAGAGTTTTGGATTCTAGGGTTTCGCTGCTCCAAAAAGGTCATCATGGAATTTTCAGTATAATGTGTTTTATACAAAGGTTCATAAGTTGAAATTTTTAACACGCGAAGCCAAAATCCTGAGGAACTTTGTGTAAAAATTTCAAATCTTGGTTCGTAATATTTTTAGAGATATTATATTTGGAAGTTAGGGGTTTTTCAGGCTTCCGAATTTCATATAAAATAGGCGACCTTGGGAAAATCATCATAACTCTCTCTCTGGGCATCAGATTGGAATTATTTAAAATGTGGATTGAAAGTGCATGGATTGAAGTTTTCTTTGTATCAATTTCAGAGCTGAAGGAGGAACCAATGACACGTGGCACATCCTACAAGTTCGCTCTCCTGAACCAGTCCATAATTAGGTCATTGTGGGAGATTGCTCATAACTTTTTCTTGAAGCATACAAATCAGGTCAGACCTGTGGCATTTGAAAGAAGATTCAGAGGGCTACTACAGGACCAAATTTCAGATATTGAAGTTCTGAATCACAAAGATAATTCAATTTCAATATCGAGCTCCTCAAAAGCAAGAAAAATGTGTATTTTGTTTTTCAAATTTCATAAATCTTGTTTGAAAAAATCAATTTGAAGTGATTCCAAGGGCATATTGAAGCATATATATCAATATTGGGTTTTAATATGCCCCCTAAAAATAATTCAACACCCATTAAGCCCTCAGAATACTCTATTATTACTCATGAAGATGAAGAAGTGCAACATGATATATCAAAATTACAAGAGCAAGTGCACCAAATTTCGCTCTCGCAAAGAGTAACAAAAAATGAAATGGAAGCTTTGAAGAAAGGTGTGGAAGCTAAGATGGATGGTTTGAAGAGGGGCATGGAAGCTAATATATATGGTTTGAATAAAGGTGTGATGGCATGGAAGACATGAAGAATTATCTAAAAGCAGACATGGAAGGTTTGAAGGAAGGTTTGACAAAGTTGATACAAGAAACGATTCCTAATGGTGAAAAGATAGTAGAGGAAACTCATGATAAGAAAAAAATAAATGTTAATCGTGATTTCATAAAATCTAATTTTGGATGGAAGACCCACCATATTCCAAAGATTGATATGAGAAAGTTTGATGGCAAGGATCTCGTAACATGGATACTACAGATGGAGAAATACTTTGATCTAAATAATGTGAAAAACACACAAAAGGTATGTATTGCAACTTTATATTTAAAACAAACTATATTTGTATGGTATCAATAGCTTTTCTCCTGTAAAATTATTGTCACTTGGTCAATTTTTACGGAGGAAGTGATAGCACATTATGAGGATACAAAGAGCAACACCTTCTTTAGCCAATTGATAAATCTCAAACAAAAGGGTCCAATGGTGGAGCACATTGAGGACTTCCAAAAATTGAATATAAGGGTAACTAGTATTCCGAAGGAACACAAGGTTGGTGACTTTATAGGGATTCTAAAGGATAAAATCCAACATGAGATTCGCCTTTGGGAACCTGATTCATTGGAGAAGGAATTCAGGTTGGCAAGCAAAATTTAATGTAAAATTATGGCAACAAGGAAGCTTTCCACTCACATCTATAAATATGGAAGTGTTGCTACTCTTAGACTTCCACGACATACAAGGTTGACACCACAACAATTGGAAGAAAAAATATCAAAAGGGCTTCGCTACAGTTGTGATAGAAAATACACTAAAGGTCATAAGTGTGCTGAGAAGAAATTATTTTACATATATTGTGAAGAGGAGGAAGAAAATTAACAAGAAACATCAAAAGAAGAGGATATACACTAGGAACCAACCCTAGAGAAAGAAGAAATGAGCCCGATCATATCGTGTAATGAATTGGCAGGAATTACCACTCCTCAAAATCTCAAGATAGAAGGATATATCAAGAAGAAAAAGATAATAGTGTTGATTGATTCGGGTAGTACCCATATTTTATTCATTGTAAGGTAGCCAAGGAATTGAATTTCTTCCTATACCCAGCACCGAAATGTCAAGTGATGGTTGCAAATGGAGGAACTATAAATTGCTATGGAAAATGCCATAATATGAAGCTAACCATGGGGGAATATGTATTGAATAGTCCAATGCTTTCCATTCCAATGGGAGGTCCTAATGTTGTACTAGGAGTACAATGGTTACAATCTTTGGGGATGGTAGCTTCTAAGTTTCAAGAACTTTTCTTGATTTTTTTTTTGGAAGGAAAGGAAGTCAAATTATGGGGTATCGCAGGGAAGCCGGGAAAGATAACAATCTCAAATCTCATGAAAAATATTTTGAAGAAAGAACAACGAGTTGTAATTGCACAATTATGCTCACTAGAAGTTCCAGCATCAAAATCATATATTTCTCCAGATTTCCAAAAAGTCTTGGACAATCATTCCAAGATGTTTGAAACTCCCAAAGGACTCCCACCTATTCATGATCATGACCATGCTATTCATTTGATTACAAGAAGTGTTCATCCAAACATCAGGACTTACATATATCCTTATGTCCAAAAGAGAGAAATTGAACGTATGATTGCAAAAATGTTATAGGTTGGTATAATTCAACCTATTCAAAGTTCTTTCTCTCCTCCAGTAGTATTGGTGCACAATAAGGATGGATTATGGTGCATGTGTCTGGATTATAGGGAGCTCAATAATCTCACTATTAAAGATAAATTTCCCATTCCAGTGATTGATGAATTATTGGATGTTTTACATGGAGAAATTTATTTTACCAAGTTGGATCTTCGTTTAGGATATCATCAAATTAGAATGAAGACTGAATATATTCTGAAAACAACATTTCGAACTCATGAGGGTCATTATGAATTTTTGGTCATGCCTTTTGTTAGTCTCCTATACCAATAGGTATCATTTTTCATGATTGTCTTGATTGAACTATGGAATATGTTCAAACCTTTTTCTTGAGCAAAGGTGTTCCATATTCTTGAAAAACCAAAAAATCAAAAATTTTAAAAAATGTAAAGAGGGTATACCCTAAAAGAAAAATCAAAGGGTAAGAAAAATAAAATGGTCAAAAAAGTGAAAGAAATGAACCCCAAACAAAAATAGACCAAGGAAAGTGTGCAAATCCAAATGCCACTACTATTTCATTTTTGTAAATAAGCAATTGTGTGCAGCTTGTCAAACTTTTGCCACAATTCATGAAGGGTCAAACTGTTTAAACTTGACTTATTCATATTTCAATTTCATGTTATAGAATAGAGAATAAATATCTGACCAAACAGTTTAATCTTGGCAGATAAGTAGATAGGTAGAAGTTATTAAAAGGTGCTCAACAGTTTAATCTGAGCTTTTGGATGTAATAAGGGTAGAAATAGATAGATTTATCATGTAAAAAGAAAAGGTTGAAAAGGGTTTGCAAGTCTAAATGCACCCTAATAAAGAAGAGAAAATGGTAGTAGTAGATAGGGTAGGTAGATGGTGTTGCAAAATTTTATCTGATGAATGATGCTGCTACATGTTTTTCATCCTTTACTTTCATCACAAATACTGAAGCAGGAAATACACTGGAAAATCACAGCAAGCAAAGTAAAAATCATTAACTTCCCTCATCACTTTCTCCTTAAAGTTTTACTAATTTCCCCCAAAGTACTAAGGTACTTGGAGATCAAAAGGGCTCAAGGCATTTCCTTGACTTTTGGAGGGACCGGACCCTCAGCCTAATAATCAAAAAGACCTAAGTACTTGAGATAATTCATCATTATAATCATTCATCTTTAACCTTTTCCTAAGTAAAATCTCATTTTGCTTAGGAAAAATATGCAAAATTCTACAAAAATCCCTCAAAATAACTTACTATTCTAAGTTTAAGTGTTGAAGATGAGATATTGCAATTTACTTCATAAATTGTCACTTTCTTAGATGAGCAAATTTTTTTGAGTTCCCTTGTCCCTTTGTCATATTTACATTTAACTCTATTTACTAAATCCCTAGTGAAAGTGCCTTGTCCTAAGTATATAACTCCTTTTATATAAATATCCAAAAACCCCTATATTATAAAGTTTAACCAAAATATTTATTTCCCCGTGCATTCAAATAAAAACCCACTATACGCCCTTTGGTTAAATATATCTTTATATTATAGTCCCGCCCCTTATGGTAGTTAAATAATGTTTATTTATTACCATATAATAATAAATATTAAAACAACATTTAAACATATAATTCTATATGTTTAACACAAATAAAGGATAAAGCCCGAAGTTTTACTTTTTAAACCAAAACTTTGAAAAGATCCTCATGCCACTGTGGCTCATCCACTTGGCATCCCACCTAACGAAACCCCGCCGCGACCCCTTTTTCATTATAATTACAGGATTAATTAGTTATCAGAACTAATTAATAACCTTTCCTCCGCCAATCATGTGCCACCCGGGATGATTAATTAAACGTTAAATATGCCGGGCCCACGTGATAACCACCCCACTATCTCCCCATCCTTTCCACCGTTAGATCGCCTTTCCACAGATCAACGCTCCTTATCAATTCCGCTACCCATCCCTTGTCAGCATTTTAACGCGCGGGGGAAGGGTGGTATTGGAATAGTTCACCTGCCACGCGTCCATCGCCAAATGGAATCGCTCCCCCCTCGTGTAATACCACTCTTGTCCATAAGCGGTGCGGGGACTAACCGCTTACCGCCCGGCCCCCCTGCCCCACGTCAGCCCGTACCAAAGTGACGTCACTCCTCGAAAAACTAAAAACCCCTCTTTTGACTTTGGAAATAAAACAAAATTTCGTGTTTTTATGTCATTTTCACCATTTGAACGCGACTGTGCTTTCTGCTATGAATTTCAAATTTCCACTGAAATCCACTGTTCTATTCGATTTCGCTCCAGAATTCCGCCAGACCTGTGTTCAAGCATCCTCCTGCTACCGCCTGATACCTGTTAAAAGCCAGCTTTCCTCCAAGAACAGGTATTTATCCTATAGCGCTTCGAACTTCAAGAGAAAGTTTGTTTTCCTTGTTTTCCACTGAATTAGTGATTAAAACTTATCACTGAAATCATTCCCTGAAGTTTTAAAACTGTGAAATGTTCCCCTGAAACTGCAATTGTGTTAATTTCCTTCATTTAAGTTGAAATTGCACCTGGCCTGTGAAGGAAAACCAGAACCCTTCGTTTTGAATCCACAAGAACCAAAATGGAAGCACCGGCAGCTTTGAATGTAACTCCACTGAATGCCCCCCACCGAGAGTTAGAATATTTTCCTTTAGTAGATAAAGATTTCCAGATTAAAGACTTGCATTTTGATGAAAGTCCCCTTCTGAGTTATTGTCGCTGCAGAGACGAGTACTCGAAGGGACAAGATGTCATTGGGTTGTGGGAATCCAATCTCCCGAGATATCTCATCCCCTCAGTCATTAATTTCCCAGAAATTATCCACTATTGCCATTCTAACTATGATCCCACTCAGAGAGCTGTAATATCTCCTGACCAGAGTGTTCTTTTCCCCATTACTCCCCAGGCTATCAATGCAATGCTACATTTTGAACCAGACCAAGAACTAGCACCTTTGTCTATGGAAGAATTGATTGAAAAATCTAATAAATTGACCCCAGAGAAATTGGAGTCCATGTGCCAGAATTTCATGTTTCCTGAACATCAACCTAAGGGGCCCCCTCCCTATGGTTTTTATTATTTCAAAAAATTGGGAAGACTCATCCTAAATATGATTTCTTTTGTCTTGGGTTTCAACACCAGTGAATATGTTGATGAGATAACCCTGGTTTTGCTGTCTATCTTTACTCCTGGGCAACCTCCTAAAGTTAAATATGACTTTGCCTCCTTCATAGCCAATAAGATCCATGATCAGTTCATGAGGCTAGATGATGAGAAAGTTTTCAAATATTCCTCAGTTATTTATCATCTCATTATCTTTTATCAATCAGAAAAGTTCCCTTTCCCTGTTAAAAAGCTTGATGCCAAGGGAAACCCTAGGTCAGTTATATTTTGGTCTCCCATAATTCATTCTTCCTATAATTCTCCATACTCCTATACTGAGTTCATCGATCTTTTTGTATATCCTGCAACTACCTTGTTGACAGGAATCCCTCCTCCAAGGCTCAGTAATGAAATCAAGAAAACCTTGCAACTTTCAAGGACTTATAAAGTTGGAGATTGGTATTTATATCAAAACCATTCAGTCATCAGAATCTATGGATGTGAATTACATCCATTCAAGTTGCCAAGATATGTGCCCATGAGAATTTTTGCCTTGGAATATTTCAGGCAAATGAATAATTCAGATGTGATCCATTTTTGTAGTGTGAAGAAGAAAGCCCAACTAAAGATCAAAAGTCAATTAGGTCCTTTCATCTGCAACTCTAGGGAGGCCGAGCGAGAAGCAGAAAATATACTACAAGGCCATTGCAAGTTCCAAAGAACTTTCCATTGGGTTCCTTATGATCATTTTGGTTTTATTTGTGAAAAGAGAATAAAGAATAAATCATCCCCTTACATACACCACAAGATTCCTGAACTAGAACAATATGCCAACCAAGATGAATGGGTTGAAGAAACACTAGTTGAAGAAGAAAGTGAAGAAGAAAAAATGAACAGAATGATGAAAGATTTTGAGAAGGAGTATGACCTAGAATCTTGTGGTCAAGTGCAAGTACCTCACATTGGCACTTCTTTAGCAGCAAATCTACAACAGACATTACAGGAAAGCAGTTCACCAGTGGCAGCAGAGTCAAAAGGCAAAGGAAAGGAACCTCAAATACAGGTTATTGAAACTTTAGTCATGGTAGAGAAACCTCAAACTTCCAGAGCACCTGATCAAACACAAGTTTCTCCCACTCAGGTAAAACATCCTGAAGTTTCAGAATTACAAACTCCATCCAACATGGAAATAGGAAAGAAAAGGCAGGTTCCAGACACTACTCCTAAAGAGTCCTCAAGAATACATCAAGCCAAAAAACATAAACCAGATCCACTTCCAGATGTGGAAATCATAGATGAAGTGTTTGATGATGGAAGAGAAGATAGTCAACTAACTGGTTCTGTTAGTGTGACCCATACAGAGCAGAAAGGAAAAGCTTTGCACAAGCAGTTGAGTACTGAAGTATCCTCCTTTAGGCCACCAAAAACAGATACAGGGGATATAAAAATAACTTTCATCAATATAAAGGCAAAGAATGATCCATTAAGAATGAAAGTATATGATCAATATTTGAAAATGGCTCCTCATAATCAGGAAAGGTTAATGTCATCATTTGACATTTCACAAGGCAAAATGATGATGAGGCACTTCAAGTCAAAGGTGCCAAAACCCATGTCAACAGCTGATTATATTAGAACAAATTTTGAGGTCCTGGCAAAGGACATTCATCCTTTGGACCAGATAGAGTTGCATAAACAAACTAGGGAAATGGTGTATTCCACTCTGACTAATAAGGCCATGGCAGCCCTAACACTGCAAGATTCTTTAAATAACACAAGTGCCCAATTGCAAATTGAAAAGGCCTCTTCTCAGGCCAAAGATAACAGAATAAAGTCTTTGGAAGACATAATCATCAGCTTGGGTCACAACCCCAAAGATATTAAAAGCATTGAGGCACTAATAAAGAAGAAAGATGATGACATAGCTGCACTGAGAAAGCAGTTGAAATTGCCAGCCTCAAGGCACCCCCAGACCCAAGAAGTTTTAAAGGGGAATTCACAAGAAGAGGTAATGGAGTTGCTCTTAAAGGTAACTGAGCAACTAAGTGAAACAGAGAAGGGATTGGAACAATCTTTACAGGAAAAAGGAAGCTATCAAGCAGGCATCCATCACAGAAGCTACTACAACCACAGGTACTACAACAGCAAAGCAACAAACAGAGCCAGCGCAGGTAAATACTTCTGGTTTAAGTTCTGATGAGTTGATAAAACAAATGGAAAGTTTACAATTAAGAGTCACAGAACTTCAAACCACAAAGTTACAATTAAAAGATTTGGAGCAGAAGTATGATACATCTAAGAAGACAGTTGTTGATAATACCAGAGAAATTAAAAGATTGGACAGATTAGTTAAGGCTTTAGAAAAAGATCTTTCATTAGAAAAGCCTTTGAAGGAAATAAATGAAATTCTTTGGGGTAATATAATTGAGTTAATAAAAAGTATTTGGCCCTCTATTCAAGAAATTTTTGAACAAAATGACTTGATTAAAGTAGCTCAGGAAGAAATAAACAGAACAAGAGATGAACTAAGAGGTAGACCTGAGCAGGCCAATCAACTTATTCAATTTTTGAACACCCGAACAAAACAACAGCTTGCAAGACTAGGAATTGAAGACAGGACCGGCACTATTTTGATGATAAAAAGAGTTTTCATCAAAAGAACTTTTATGCAGAATTTAGAAAGGAAGTGTTCAGATATTTTGGACGATATTAATGCTTTCAGAGAAAAATTTCAAGTTTTGTTAGATAGTGGGTTACCCAGTCCAATGCTCTCACAGGACCAAATAATGGAACTAGAAACCTATGTCAAGAAAATAGAGAGCCATGCTCAAAATACAACTGCTAGTTCTATCAGTTTACCAGAAGCAACGTTGCCAACAGGGAAAAATCTATATGACAGGTTGAAGAATTTATTTCATCTTGAACATGAAATAAAGTATTTGTTTCCTGATGAGCCCACTTTTTACAAACTCACAGAGGCTGATGAGACATTGAGAAAACTTAAGAGGACTATAATACCAGACGATCAATGGTGGAAAGACCTATTGGAAATTCTATGAAAATTATCTTCGGGATGAGAATTTTCTCTTTTTACTATTATGTGAAAGATAAAAATGAGCACAGATGAAAGAGTATCAGTTGAACAGGTTAAAGAGTATCCGTAAAGACAAAGAGTATCAAACAAGCAAAGAAATTACTCCAAGGGACAGCACCGAGCCCTATTTCAGCACTTACCTCCAGCACATCAGCAAAATGAGGAAACAGCACATCAGCAGTTACTTATTATTCTATCCACGAGACCATTTGTCTCCTGTTTATTTGTAAATTACTCCTTAGTCACCCTAGATTATTGGCTAAGTTAGTGTGAGATTTTTTCAAGTTTTTCTTGTATAAATAAACCCTCAAAGGAAGTATTGAGGGTGGATTCTATTACTCTGCTGTAACATTGAGATTTTCGGAATAAAAGCATTTTGGAGAAATTTATTCGTGGCTTACTGGATGACGATTTGAAGTACATGACTTTTTGTAGGATTCATGTGTTGGACTGCAGTTCAATAAGTCTTTCTACCTTTGTCTTAAGTTTTTATCAGTTTATAATATCATTATGTCCATTTCTGAATAATTTACATAAAGGATTGAATCAGAATTTACTTAATTGTACTCTGATTTCAGATGTGATTGTTCTTAATGTTTTCCTCTGAATTGGTTATAAGCATGAATTCTTAAATGCTCTTGCTTTGCTAATTTAAACATTTTTGATTACTATAGCAAAGAATTCTTCATTGCTCTTTGTTTGTAGTCATCTCATTTCTTTCTTTTGAACATGGTGAAAGATTCTTAGCTGCCTTTCATCCCTTCAAAATCATCCAATCCACTCTAAATTTTTAAGGATTGTTCTCTGTCTAGCTATCTTGCCCTGTAAAGCCATCTTGTGCGTAGAATAGAAATCCAGTAAAGCTATCCTTTGACTCCATAGCCCAATGGACTGAAAACTTTCAACCTTGCCCTTAGTTTGTGGATTCCACCATTTTTCAAACAAACTCTTGGATCTATAACTAGCCTAAAACCTTCTAAGAACAAAGATAAATGATAAAGAGAGAGCCCTCTCTGGATGCAGATTGGCTATATTCTGCATCTGAAGGTTGGTTTGTGGTTACCTCGGGTATACTTTCCTTTTCTTACAACTTCAAGGAAAACCTGAGTGATAACATAATGGCGACCATACTGGGGACCTGAATCATTTCTATTTTATCGTTCACTTATAAGCTATAGACAGAGTCTGAAGATCAGCCAGGAAGCCTTTGAAATTGCTTTTGCTTTGCAATTGCAAAAGTAAATAAATGCTGCTTCAATCTATCTCTGATTTAGCTTATATACTGAACCTTAGTTTCAAAATGTTTAATCAGACTCTCTAGTTTAACAGATCTTTTAGAAAATTTCAATCATACATCATTATTTCTTGAAGAATTTGTAGAAGTTGTATTTATTCTTTCAATTAAAACCAAAAATCCAAGAACACATAGTCTAAGAAAACTGGCTTCAGAAAGGATTCGACATACTAGGTCAAACCCTGACCCTAATCCACCACCAATATTTGAAAATCCAAATCTGATTCCTAGGATTCTTAAAAGACAAGGAAGTCAAGAAAGTTCTGAAAGAGGAATTCAAGAGAGTTCAGGAAGTTCTAGGCCACTTTCTAGATCTGCATCTTGTCCTGTGAAAATTATATATATTGATGAAATTCCTTTTGATGCACGATTTGAAACATCTTTATTTGTGAATTTTTCTGAAACCGAATTATCCAGATTAGTTCCAGATCCATTTTTCTTTGAAGATTTGCAATACAGATTTGTTTCACATCATCTTGACAGACAATTACAGAACTCTATTCAATCTGAACAAACCTTTGAAGAAAATTCAAACATCTCTGTAATTACCGAAGCTTCTCCAAGTTCAGTTACTTTTTCTCAAGCTTTTCAAACACCTGTCACCCATTCTACTCCTCCATCTCCTCCTGCCAGACCATCAACTCCTGTTACCCCACTATATCTTCCAATGGCCAATCGATACGCCCCTTTACAGATACCAGCCAACGCTGCTGCTTTGCCCCAAGATTACCAGAGTAAGATCACACCTTTTGATGGATCAGGTACTTATACAGCTCAACAACATACCATAAGGATGACGGATTACTTTGAGTTTTATGAAATTGACACTAATGATGTTCGAATGAGAATTTTCGTTCAGAGTCTTACTGGAGAAGTTAGGACATGGTTTAGGGCCCTTGCTCCAAATAGTATTGCTGATTTACCAGCTTTATATAGGGCATTTTTTAACAGATGGGAGAAGAAGAAAGATCCTCTTCAGATCCTGTCAGAATTCGAAAAATTAAGAAGAAGACCTAACGAAACAGTACAAGATTACATCATTAGATTCAATGAAGCATATAACGCAGTTCCTCAAAACCTAAGACCCCCACCTGACTCCGTATTGGTTAAATTTCCAGACGGTTTTGATTCTGACAATGCTTATTCCCTCAGGGAAAGAGCTCCCCAAACATTAGAGGAAATGCAAAGCATAGTGGTGAGTGTAGAAGCAAATCTGATAGAAAAACGAGCCATAGCAAGAGCAGAAAGAAGAATGCCTCTGAATGAAGAACCTTCAGCTTTTGAAAAGAAGCTGGATGCAATCATTAAAGGTATGGAAATATTAGGAGACAGAGTGGAGACCATTGAAAGAAATTCTTATAGTGATAATCAGAATGTTGCAAGAAACCCAAACTTTAGGAGAAATCTGAATCAAAATATTGGAAAGAATGTCCCTGATCAAAACATTAGGCCACCTTTCCAAGAAAACTTTGTTGAAGGTTCAACTTCTGAAGAACCTACAGAAGATGTAGAAATAAACAATGTAACAGATGACAAAAATGAACCAGAAGTCTTCCTGTCCCAAGATGATCAAGAGAATCACATCCTTGAAACATTCCAAACTCATTCAGGTGAGACTTTTGATTTTAAGGAAGGCTATGACACAACAATTTATGAGGTCCATAAACAGTATAATTTGAGAAGTAGGCGGATTGATGTGCCAGAGAATAGTAAACAGAAAAATGCAAAACAAAATGTCAAAGGTAAAGTTAACATTCCCCCTGTACAAAACATTCCCCAAGTACAAATTTTGTCTAGGATAACTCCCAACCCTTCAAATCCAATAATTGAAGATGTCTTTGACAACCAACCAAACAATAAACAACAATCTAATACTTTTCCTCCTGTGGGAAATGTAGAAGAAACAGTAGAAGTTAGTTCAGATACCCCTTCAAAACAAAATTTCATTCATGAAAAAGAGAAAAACATTGAAGACCCAAAAAATAGAGAAAACACAACTGTGCAAAACACTAAAACTCAAACAGAAAAACCTTTCAATCTAGAGGTTGAAATAGGAAAACTAAAGATAGTTGTTCCTTTATCAGAATTGGCTAAACATGATGTCTATAGAAGTCAAATTACCAAGTCCCTAAACATTAACATTACTGGATTGGATGATTCAGTAAATATTCTTGATGATCAACCCAAACTTCTTTTTGGCCCCGAGGTCAATGGCAAACCAGAAAGTGGAGGAACTCCTCCATTTTATGTAAGCTTGAATGTTCATGACAAGATACTCCATAATGCAATGCTTGATTCTGGAGCATCTCATAATTTGATGCCAAAAGCAGTAATGGAAAGATTAAATCTAGATATTACCAGACCGTACAAAGATTTGTTTTCATTTGATTCTAGTCAGGTAAAATGTTTAGGTTTGATTAAAGATTTGTGTGTTACTTTGGTACAATACCCTGCTAAGTCTGTTTTGATGGACATAGTAGTGGCTGATATTACACCTAAATATGGTATGTTATTATCTAGATCTTGGGGTGCTAAACTTGGAGGGTCTATTCAACTAGACATGTCATATGCAACTATTTTAGTGTTTGGTCAGCCTAAAAGACTTTACAGAGAAACATTGATGAAATATTTAGTCAGTAGCCATGAGAAGCCTGAGAACTTCCCTGTTTACTCTATACATTCTGATATGGACTCTTTTATTTTATACAATGCTGAGTTGGATCTCCCTACTGAAATGGAAGCTCCAGAATTGGAAACCACAAACGAAAATACTGTTAAAATTGAAGAAATCTCTGAAAACAAAGAAACACCAGATGATCAAGAAAAACTAGAAGAAACTAAACAACTAGCTCCTGTCAAGAAACGTTTTAAAACAATTGATGAAGATTATGAACATGAAATTCTATGGCATTTAGAGTTTGATGGCTCAGTAAACAAATTAGCGGCAGGAGCTGGGATTTGGTTACATAATGTTGAAAATAATCATGCGGAGGGTCATGCTTATAGGTTGAATTTCAAATGCACTAACAACATGGCAGAGTACGAAGCTCTTTTATTAGGGCTTAAACATGTCAAGAAGTTAGGAGCTATTAGGGTATCGATCATAGGAGATTCCAAGCTAATTATTCAACAAATTAAAGGAGAATGTTCAACAAAAGACATGAGATTGAAACAATACAGAGAAACAGTTGTGGAAATTCTCAACACATTTCTACAAGCTCAACTTGCCAAGATTCCCAGGAAACAAAATTTGCATGCTCACAGCCTCGCAATGTTTGCTAGCACATGCAAGTTACCTTTTGATCCTAATCATCAGTTTTCAGCTGAGATTAGACATAGGCCTGCTATACCAGACAATATTTTGAATTGGCAAGTATTTGTTAATAACAATCAAATCAATAGTTTTTTGACACTTCAAAATGAGTTTTCTAATTGTAATATAGATGAAGACATAACCATTGAGGAATCTGATCAAGAAAAAGAACAAAAAATAGAAATTTCAAGAGAAAATGCAATTCATATGCTACACCCAACCACATTCACAGAAAAAGACATGCAGAATTTGAAACACATGGAATCTGATGAGATCATAGAAGATGAGACAGAAATCATCAATTTGAAAGATAATCATTTGCCCAAAGGATTAACTCCTTTGGAAGATCTGTTTGACTCAAATGATATTCCATTTAGACCTAAAATGGAACCTGTTAAGGTTGATATGGAAGAATGCAACTTAGGAACCCCAGAAAATCCTAAAATGGTTAAGTTGTCCAAATCTCTTCCAAAAGATCAAAAGGTCAAATATGTTGAACTATTGAGAGAATTCCAGGATGTTTTTGCTTGGAGTTATGAAGATCTGAAATCTTATGATACATCCATCATTCAACACACTATACCTTTGAAACCAGATCAGAAACCTTTCAAACAAAAGCTTAGAAGAATAAATCATGTTTTATTACCCTCAATTGAAAAGGAAATTAAAAGAATGTTTGAAGCAGGGATTATAGCTCCTATTAGATTCTCAGAATGGGTTTCTAACCTAGTACCAACACGGAAAAAGACAAGGGAAATTAGGCTGTGTGTTGATCTAAGAAATTTGAATAAAGTTTCTTTAAAAGATAACTATCCTTTACCAAAAATGGACCATATTCTTCAGAGGGTAGTAGGATCTTCTAGGATATCTCTACTGGATGGATTTTCAGGGTACAACCAGATTCTGGTTCATCCTGATGATCAGGATAAAACAGCATTCACTACACCATGGGGTACGTTTAAATATGTCAAAATGCCATTTGGACTCAAGAATGCATGAGCTACATTTCAGAGAGCAATGGATATTGCTTTTGCTAAAGAAATACATGATTTTCTGGTTATTTATCTAGATTATTTAACTTTTTTTTCTAAAACAGATCAAGAACATTTAGATCATTTAAGACAACTATTTATAAAGTGCAGAAAATATGGAATTTCTTTAAACCCTAAAAAGTCATTATTTGGTTTGGAAGAAGGAAAGATTTTAGGCCATATCATTTCTAAAGATGGCATTAGGATTGATCCAGAAAGAATACAAGCAATTTTACAGATACCTCATCCTAGAAACATAAAAGAGTTGCAAGCATTCATAGGAAAGATTAATTTCTTGAGAAGATTTATTTCTAGTTTAGCTGAATTACTTAGATTGCTCACTAACATGTTGAGGAAAGATTCAAGCATTGACTGGACTGTAGAAGCCAAACAATCGTTCGAGGAAATTAAAATGGCTTTAACAAGGACACCAGTTCTTACCAGTCCCAAATTTGACAGAGATTTCATTATTTTTTCATTTGCTTCTGAACATACAGTTGCAGCTGTTTTACTTCAAAAAGATGATCAAGGGTGTGAAAAACCAATAGCATTTTTTAGTAAAGCACTTAGGGATGCATCTTTGAAATACAATATTATGGAGAAACAGGCATTTGCATTGGTAAAAGCAATTAAAGATTTCAGAGTTTACATATTATATTCTCATGTGATAGCTTATGTGCCTAATGATGTAGTTAAAGATATTTTGACTCAAGATGGCATTGAAGGTAAAAGAGGTAAGTGGATAGCTACCATTTTAGAATATGATATTGAAATTAAACCAACAAAACTCATAAAAGGTCAAGGTTTGGCACAACTCATGACTGAAACTAATTGCCAAGCCTTAGACATTAACGAACTGGATGACGAGCAGGAGATGGCGACTCCACAGATCAGTAAAGCTTTCTTAGATTCTCCCTGGTACACTGATATCATTCATGTTTTGCTAAACCTGCAAGCTCCTCCAGGGTTGTCCAGAAAAAAACAAAGATTTTTAAAGATGATATCCTTGAAATATTGTATTTTAGATGGCACTCTATTTTGGAAAAATCATGAAGGGATCTTATTGAATTGTCTATTAAAAGATGAAACTGATAAAGTTCTTAATGAATTTCATGCAGGGGATTGTGGAGGACATCTCTACTGGAAATCAACTGCAGACAAAATCTTAAGGGTTGGTTTTTACTGGCCAACTTTATTTTCTGATGTTAAGAAATTTGTAACAACTTGTCATAAGTGTCAAATCTTTGAGGGTAAAAGAAAATTGTTACCTTTTCCATTAAAACCAATTTCCACAGAAAGACCTTTCCAACAATGGGGATTAGATTTTATTGGAGAAATCCATCCCCCTTCTTCAGGTCAACATAGATGGATTCTTACTGCCACAGACTACTTCACTAAGTGGATTGAAGCTATCCCATGCAGACAGGCCAATGATTTAGTGATTATAGGGTTTTTAGAAACCAATATACTTTCAAGATTTGGCTGTCCAGAAAAGATTATAACAGATAATGCTGCTGCATTTAAGTCAAAGAAAATGATTAGTTTCTGTAGTAAATATCATATTACTTTAGGCCATTCAACAGCTTATTACCCTCAGGGTAATGGACTATCATAATCCTCCAATAAAAGCCTTATTAATATCATCAAAAAGTTATTGGAAGAAAACAAGAAGAACTGGCACAAGAAACTGACCAATGCATTGTGGGCAGACAGACTTACAACTAAGAAATCAATTGGGACTAGTCCATATGAGTTAGTTTATGGCCTTGAAGCAAGATTCCCATCATCTTTAGGAATTCCTGTTATGAAATTACTTCAGGAGACTCAAGTGGAACCCAATGACATTCAAAGAAGAATTAATCAAACAATTCACTTGCAGCAAACCAGAGAAGAAGTATACCAACGATCTCAAGTCTTGCAGGAAAAGCTAAAGAAAATGTTTGATAAAAGGACTAAAGCAGAAGATTTTCAACTAGGTGATAAAGTCCTAAGATGGGATTCCAGAAGGGAAGAGAAAGGGAAACATGGGAAATTTGATTTCTTGTGGAAAGGGCCTTACATCATACATGCCTTGCAAGGAAACAACACATACTTTTTGAATAATTTGGACAATTCAGAAGTTGAAGAAGGACCAGTCAATGGTCGAATGCTAAAGCATTATTTTGATCCTATTTACTAGGATGTTTTGATTTTTCTAACTTGTACATAATATATCCTTTTCTAATGCAGTTTTGATTGGATGGTGACTTCTTGGAGTTGAAGCCCGAAGTGAAGGCCCTAAGCTTCAAAATTTTCACTATCATATGTACAATAAAGCTACCAGAAGAAGGAGATTACATAGTTCAGTTTGAAGACATGTTGAGGCAACTGACCTGCTGTTCTTGACTTTTCACAAGGAAAATCCATCCCCAAGTGGAGCCAATGTTAGTCTCCTATACCAATAGGTATCATTTTTCATGATTGTCTTGATTGAACTATGGAATATGTTCAAACCTTTTTCTTGAGCAAAGGTGTTCCATATTCTTGAAAAACCAAAAAATCAAAAAATTTAAAAAATGTAAAGAGGGTATACCCTAAAAGAAAATCAAAGGGTAAGAAAAATAAAATGGTCAAAAAAAGTGAAAAGAAATGAACCCCAAAAAAAAAATAGACCAAGGAAAGTGTGCAAATCCAAATGCCACTACTCTTTCATTTTTTGCAATAAAGAAATTGTGTGCAGCTTGTCCAACTTTTGTCACAATTCATGAATAAGTCGAACTGTTTAAACTTGACTTACTCATATTTCAATTTCATGTTATAGAATAGAGAATAAATATCTGACCAAACAGTTTAATCTTGGCAGATAAGTAGATAGGTAGAGTGAATAAAAGGTGCTCAACAGTTCAATCTGAGCCCTTGGATGTAATAAGGGTAGAAATAGATAGATTTATCATGTAAAAAGAAAAGGTTGAAAAGGGTTTGCAAGTCTAAATGCACCCTAATAAATAAGAGAAAATGGTAGTAGTAGATAGGGTAGGTAGATGGTGTTACAAAGTTTTATCTGATGAATGATGCTACTACATGTTTTTTATCCTTTACTTTCATCACAAATACTGAAGCAGGAAATACACTAGAAAATCACAGCAAGCAAAGTCAAAATCATTAACTTCCCTCATCACTTTCCCCTTAAAGTTTTACTAATTTCCCCCAAAGTACTAAGGTACTTGGAGATCAAAGGGGCTCAAGGCATTTCCTTGACTTTTGGAGGGACCGGACCCTCGGCCTAATGATCAAAAAGACCTAAGTACTTGAGATAATTCATCATTATAATCATTCACCTTTAATCTTTTCCTTAGTAAAATCCCATTTTGCTTAGGAAAATTATGCAAAAATTCCATAAAAATCCCTCAAAATAACTTACTATTCTAAGTTTAAGTGTTGAAGATGAGATATTGCAATTTACTTCAGAAATTGTCACTTTCTTAGATGTGCAAAGTATTTTGAGTTCCCTTGTCCCTTTGTCATATTAATGTTTAACTCTAGTTATTAAATCCCTAGTGAAAGTGCCTTATCCTAAGTATAATAACTCCGTTTATATAAATATCCAAAAACCCCTATATTATAAAGTTTAACCAAAGTATTTATTTCCCCGTGCATTCAAATAAAAACCCACTATATGCCCTTTGGTTAAATATATCCTTATATTATAGTCCCGCCCCTTATGGTAGTTAAATAATGTTTATTTATTACCATATAATAATAAATATTAAAACAACATTTAAACATATAATTCTATATGTTTAACACAAAAAAAGGATAAAACCCGAAGTTTTACTTTTTAAACCAAAACTTTGGAAAAACCCCATGCCAACATGGCTCATCCACCTGGCATCCCACCCGACATTTTAACTATAATACCCGCGCGCAAGGTTCCTTACCCTGACCCTTTATAACTATGGGATTAATTAGTTATCAGGACTAATTAATAACCTTTTTCCGCCAATTAGACGTCCCCTGGGATGTTTTATAAAGTTAAATCGCGTTTAAAACCCCGCTGGGCCCGCACGATAATACCCCGCCATCTCCCCGTCCTTTCCACCGTTAGATCACCTCTCCACAGATCAACGCTCCATATCAATTCCGCCACCCGTCCCTTGTCAGCACTTTAACGCGCGGGGGAATGGTGGTATTCGAATAGTCCACCTGCCACGCGTCCATCGCCTAATGGAATCGCTGCCCTCGCATTAAAAACCACTCTTGTCCATAAGCGGTGCGGGGACTAACCGCTTACCGCCCGACCCCCCACCACACGTCAGCCCGTAATAAAGTGACGTCACTCCTCGAAAAACTACAAACCCCTTTTTGACTTTGGAAATAAAACAAAATTTCGTGTTTTTATGTCATTTTCATCATTTGAACGCGAATGCGCTTTCCATTACGAATTTCAAATTTCCACTGAAATCCACTGTTCTATTCGATTTCGCTCCAGAATTCTGCCAGACCTGTGTTCAAGCATCCTCCTGCTACCGCCTGATTCCTGTTAAAAGCCATCTTTCCTCCAAGAACAGGTATTTATCCTATAGCGCTTCGAACTTCAAAAGAAAGTCTGTTTTCCTTGTTTTCCACTGGATTAGTGATTAAATCTTATCACTGAGATCATTCCCTGAGGTTTTAAAACTGTGAATTGTTCCCCAGAAACTGCAATTGTGTTAATTTCCTTCATTTAAATTGAAATTGCACCCCGCCTGTGAAGAAAAACCAGAAACCTCCGTTTTGAATCCACAAGAACCAAAATGGAGGCCCCGACAGCTTTGAATGTAACTCCACTGAATGCTCCCCACCGAGAGTTAGAATATTTGCCTTTAGTAGATAAAGATTTCCAGATTAAAGACTTGCATTTTGATGAAAGTCCCCTTCTGAGTTATTGTCGCTGCAGAGACGAGTACTCAAAGGGGCAAGATCTCATTGGGTTGTGGGAATCCAATCTCCCGAGATATCTCATCCCCTCAGTCATTAATTTCCCAGAAATTATCCACTATTGCCATTCTAACTATGATCCCACTCAGAGATCTGTTATATCCCCTGACCAGAGTGTTCTTTTCCCCATTACTCCCCAGGCTATCAATGCAATGCTACATTTTGAACCAGACCAAGAACTAGCACCTTTGTCTATGGAAGAATTGATTGAAAAATCTAATAAATTGACCCCAGAGAAATTGGAGTCCATGTGCCAGAATTTCATGTTGCCTGAATATCAACCTAAGGGGCCTCCTCCCTATGGTTTTTATTATTTCAACAAATTGGGAAGACTCATCCTAAATATGATTTCTTTTGTCTTGGGTTTCAACACCAGTGAATATGTTGATGAGATAACCCTGGTTTTGCTGTCTATCTTTACCCCCGGGCAACCTCCTGAAGTTAAATATGACTTTGCCTCCTTCATAGCCAATAAGAGCCATGATCAGTTCATGAGGCTAGATGATGAGAAAGTTTTTAAATATTCCTCAGTTATTTATCATCTCATTATCTTTTATCAATCAGAAAAGTTCCCTTTCCCTGTTAAAAAGCTTGATGCCAAGGGAAACCCTAGGTCAGTTATATTTTGGTCTCCCATAATTCATTCTTCCTATACTTCTCCATACTCCTATACTGAGTTCATCGATCTTTTTGTATATCCTGCAACTACCTTGTTGACAGGAATCCCCCCTCCAAGGCTCAGTAATGAAATCAAGAAGACCTTGCAACTTTCAAGAACTTATAAAGTTGGAGATTGGTATTTATATCAAAACCATTCAGTCATCAGAATCTATGGATGTGAATTACATCCATTCAAGTTGCCAAGATATGTGCCCATGAGAATTTTTGCCTTAGAATATTTCAGGCAAATGAATAATTCAGATGTGATCCATTTTTGTAGTGTGAAGAAGAAAGCCCAACTAAGGATCAAAAGTCAATTAGGTCCTTTCATCTGCAACTCTAGGGAGGCCGAGCGAGAAGCAGAAAATATACTACAAGGCCATTGCAAGTTCCAAAGAGCTTTCCGTTGGGTTCCTTATGATCCATTTGGTTTTATTTGTGAAAAGAGAATAAAGAATAAATCATCCCCCTACATACACCACAAAATTCCTGAACTAGAACAATATGCCAACCAAGATGAATGGGTTGAAGAAACAATAGTTGAAGAAGAAAGTGAAGAAGAAAAAATGAACAGAATGATGAAAGATTTTGAGGAGTATGACCTAGAATCTTGTGGTCAAGTGCAGGTACCTCACATTGGCACTTCTTCAGCAGCAAATCTACAGCAGACATTACAGGAAGGCAGTTCACCAGTGGCAGCAGAATCAAAAGGCAAAGGAAAGGAACCTGAAATTCAGGTCATTGAAACTTTAGTCATGGTAGAGAAACCTCAAACTTCCAGAGCACCTGATCAAACACAAGTTTCTCCCACTCAGGTAAAACATCCTGAAGTTTCAGAATTACAAACTCCATCCAACATGGAAATAGGAAAGAAAAGGCAGGTTCCAGACACTACTCCTCCTAAAGAGTCCTCAGGAATACATCAAGCCAAAAAACATAAACCAGATCCACTTCCAGATGTAGAAATCATAGATGAGGTGTTTGATGATGGAAGAGAAGACAGTCAACTAAATGGTTCTGTTAGTGTGACCCATACAGAGCATAAAGGAAAAGCTTTGCACAAGCAATTGAGTACTGAAGTATCCTCCTTTAGGCCACCAAAAACAGATACAGGGGATATAAAAAGAACCTTCATCAATATAAAGGCAAAGAATGAAGGTATATGATCAATATTTGAAAATGGCTCCACATAATCAAGAGAGGTTAATGTCAGCATTTGACATTTCACAAGGCAAAATGATGATGAGCCACTTCAAGTCAAAGGTGCCAAAACCCATGACAGCAGCTGATTATATTAGAACAAATTTTGAGGTTCTGGCAAAGGACATTCATCCTTTGGACCAGATAGAGCTGCATAAACAAACTGGGGAAATGGTGTATTCCACACTTACCAATAAGGCCATGGCAGCCTTAACACTGCAAGATTCTTTAAATAACACAAGTGCCCAATTGCAAATTGAAAAGGCCTCTTCTCATGCCAAAGACAACAGAATAAAGTCTTTGGAAGACATAATCATCAGCTTGGGTCACAACCCCAAAGATATTAAAAGCATTGAGGCACTAATAAAGAAGAAAGATGATGACAT